>JAEIFT010000053.1:600000-1141670 GCA_018904225.1 Lordiphosa mommai | reverse complement strand
ATATATGCTTATTTTTAGGAAGATAACAAAAAAAATCTTAAAGTACGGAAATAAATTTAAGAAAAATAAATTTATCTTATTCATTTTATTTTCTTAACATAATTTGATTCAACACCCACAAAAAAGAAGAAGAAGAAAAAAAAAATCCAAAAGTACGGAAATAAACTTAAAGAATGAATTTATCTTATTCATTTTATTTTCTTAACATAATTTGATTCTACACCCACAAAAAAATCATAAGATAAGAACTGAAACCTGTATAATTTTTTGGTATCAATATATTACTATAGAGCAGCGATGGGCAAGCCCTTGCTCCCAACTGCTCCCATTGCTCCGACTTATTTTTTGGCAATTGCCGCCAACTTGGCGGGGTTGCAATTGCGACGTTCGCAAAAGAATAAAAAAACAAATTGCATGTAATTCATGGCGCCAGGTCTCGAAAACAGACACAAACAAGAACAAAATATATGCAGTGTGTGTGCGATCGAGACTTGGGCAGAAGACGGCTTCTGGAGTCGAGGCTCGTTTTTTATTTATCTTGTTGGAATGCTCCCAAACTGAAATATCGCGCCCACCGCTGCTATAGAGTATAAAGTTGATATTTTCAGTTCATTTCAGTACTAGCTTGAGGATAAATAAAATCATATTAATACTTAAGGGGGTCTTAAGTGAGTACGGTGCTCAAAACTTTAAGCGAGTTTTTTTTCGAAAAGACCCTCTTAATAGAGATGGGAGCGTGAAAAAAAATATTCAATACCGTCCCGATCCCGGTCCCAAATTTTAAATTCAATCACGTCCCGATCTTGTATTTTTTGTTTTTACTTACAACATTTTTCAGGTTGTTTCAGGTCCTCCAAAAGGGTTCTTACGTTCCAGAATCCCATCGGGGGTATACTTAAGGATGAGTTGATGTTTTGATGGCATGATTTATTCAGAGAGGGACGCCGGCCCTACTCCCATATCCTGCTGATGGGACTTCCATATAAAGAGTCCAGGCCCTCTGTGTATCAAGTTTCTTTGCGTAAAAAAGACAACTGTATCGCAAAAAAGTCTATGAAATGAAACCCTTTAGATATGATTGATCGGGCTCCAGGCAGACCCAAAGAGACCTGGAGAAGGAACGTCGATAGAGAAGCTCAAAGTAATAATGCCCTGTGTCCCCTCGAGCGAATAAGGATCCAAAAAATATACAAAATTATTTACTTGAAACCAAAAATTAAAAAAAAATTTAACTTTAAGTTTGTAATTGATTTCCAATTATTTTCTTTTAGTATATAGACACCACTCAAACTTTCTGCTTTAATAAGTGCCATACGCTTGTTTTTATCTTTTAAGCAATATTTCTTTAAAATATTTTAATAATTTCATCTGGTGTAACAATTACCTTAGGTTATGCTTGGTACCTTATATATTAAATCAAATTTTGTCACGTATGCGCAAAATGAGTGTCACTTTGTACACCTTATAATACGCAGCTTAACGTGATTAGGTTCATTCAAATATTTTAATTTTGTTTTACAACATTGACTAATGTAATTCGACACTCCTTCTATTCCATTTTTACTTCAATTCAAGCGCTCATTTAAAAACTGTCGTTAAGTTGATACTCCAGCAGCACACATAATCACTTTAATTCATTTTCAAAACTATGATGATGCAAATATCTTAAAAGTGTGCGAATGCAACTGCTATCGGAGGGGTTATGGTGCCTTATGGTCTGTTCATATTTCGGCAGACATGTCAATATTTAGCGCAATGAAGTCCTTAATTTTGAATGAACCCATCTGATTGGAAATTCTTCAACGATTTCAAATATGAAACCCTTAATTAAATTCGATTTTTATTTTAGAAGTTATAACCCTTTAAAATGGACCGATATTCAGTTTAAAAAAAAAACACATTTTTTAGGTAATTTTCTCCGCTTTCAGGTAGAATATCTCGAGAACTAGGTAACGAATCGTAATTTTCTTTGTTTTTGTTTATTGATGTATTTATTAAGTGTTATTACAAAAAAAATTATATTGTTTGCTTTGTGTTTCTTCAAATAAATCGATATTGACCAACTGTCATTTTTTCACTATTATTCTAATTTAATGGAAAATAAAAATTTATAATTTTGTTTATTTGCCATATTTTTGAAATATCTTCTTGGATTATTCCTTTACCTAATCAAAAAGGTCCAGCTGCCTGTCGCCGCCCCTGCGGTTGTTACAGGTAAAATTGGTAAAATAAAGACAAGGCGAAATGACAACATGTTGGCCCCATCTTCCGATCCATTTTTTCATCACTGCGACATGTAAAGTAGAGGTGCGCGCGTGTAGTGATTTTACCGTGTCACGGTGTGTCACGACGTGATCGTGAGTAAACTCAGACTTTCGTGCGTGTGCTTCCGTGATCCGTGCGTGATTCGTGCGTGTTAAAGTTTTACTTCGTGAATATAAGTTATGCATTATTCAAGATTTTTTTTTTATTTGCTTTTGATTTTGTGAATCCGCTGCTCGCTCGATGATACATACAGAGGGCGCAGTGTGGCCATTAAAACCCACAATGGAATTAGGTTCGCTCTTGCTTGCAAGATCGACATGCAAAAACGGGGGTGGTGGCCCAGTCCCGGCCAAGTCATAGCTACCAGTAGAAGACTAGACGAGCGCATTCGTGTTTTTAACAAAGACGCGAACCGAAGTCATAGCTGGGTGAATGGGTGAGCACAGAAAACTTGATTTTAGAAGTCGGCTGTCGACTGCAGCACTCACCCACCCAACCATAATATTCTGTCCTCTCCATTTGGGGACACTTACATACATACAAACGTTGACTCTCACTATCGCGCTTCCAGCAAAAACCGCCTCAAATACGGACAAATTTCTGCATGTTTCATGGCCACACTGATAAGTATACCAATAAAAAATACGTGATTTAGCAACATTTAAGGTATTGGAATGGAGTTATATGACATTTATATGACAAACTGGTATGGGCACACTGAAAATAAATGCAAAAAACTGCTTACGTCTGATTCCAAGAATTAAGCATTTCGTTTGAGTTTACCAATTTCAGCAAATCTGCTTTAAATTTAAACTACACCCAGAGAAAAAGCAAATCGTAAAATTTAATACAATCATAGTTAATTTTACTATGCTGTTTTCAAATATAAAACGTATTAAAGTCCAATAGAAAGCGCTTTGATTTAACTGAAAACATACTTAACCACTGAATTTAATATGAATATAGTAAAATCAAAGTGAAATTCACTTAAAATCAAATATTGCTGTATTCAGATTAAAGTAAAATCATATTTATTTCAAATATACGAAAATATGTATTGCTTTACTATGTTAAATATTATTTTTAAATATGAGTAATATTGCTTTTAATAGGTTTAATCTTAAAAATAAAGTTTTGTATGTTAATTTTAAAATTTTGAATTGTTAAAGGTTTTTGCACATTGCTGGTTTTGGGCTCCCCAACCAGTTATGGCATTCGTGTCATTGGCTGTAGTTCGTCAGGCAGAAAACCAATGATGAAAAATAGTGGAACCTTCCGAAACAGCTGTATGGTTATCCATACAGCCTCATTTCTGTATTGTGTGTGTACTGTTTCTACAGTTATGCATAACTTATTTGACCCCAAAAAACTTGCTAGATTAAATTGAAACTATATTTATTTTGAGGGGGGTACTTTTAAATTAAAGTTGGAAAATGTTTATTTCAATATGAAATGGTGTTTATTTTGAATATGTAAAAAATTTAAAGTACTATAAAGTATATTAAAGTTAAATATAATATTTATTTAAATTTAATATGAATATATTTCATAATTACTATGAAATATTTAAAATTTAATATTTTTTTTAAATTTAATAATTTGGTCTTTTTATATTTAATATGAAAACTATTAAATTTGACTATTTTCATATTTGATTTCGGTTTAAAGTGTAAGCACTTCAGATTAACGAATTCCATATTTAACGCAAAATCAATGGCAAAAATATTTAAGTCAACGTGAAAATATTAACATTTCACAGCATTTTTCCCTGAGTGTATGAGTGAAAAACTAAAAAACGAAATAAAAAAAACATTATCAATGGAAATCAAAGATATATGTCGGTGAAACCACAAAACAAAAGGAGTGATGCATGAAAAAGATGTTTAATTTTGGAAATTTTTGGCAATTGTTAACAATAAGTTTTGGCATGATCATAGTGTGGCACAGATGGGTTATTCCGACACAAGGAGCAAGTGAAGTCGGAATTATACAAGCACAATATAAAAAGCTTCCAATTAAAAAGTTGGGCGAAAAAGTTAAGAAGAATATTGCCTTAAAGCAGCTGCAATTATTTCCAAAAATATGCGGCCGGTGTGCGTTACAGATATATACATTAGGGCGGGTCGATTTGTATGGGGCAAAAAAAATGAAATAGGCGTATAGCAGAATCGCAATCTTTGGAAAATTATAAGAACATTTGCCCAAGAAACCATAGGTCTAAAATAAAAACTTAGCCGCCGCATTTCAACCTTTAGGTTCATAAATAACACAGGTCAAAAAAATGACCAACATTGTGTTGTCCAGCCTTGCTGGTATATAAATATGATAAAGTTATCTGCCCAGATTCCAAATCCGGCTTCGGTTTAGCTCCATCGGTTCTCGGTCGCAAGATTTGGCGGAAAAACAAATATAATGCTCTTTTTACCTATTAGTGGCTCTACTTGGCATTCATTTCTGAACTTGTGGTGTCTATGCGACAGATTATATACCAATGAAAAATATTTATAGCCAAAAGGGTCAGAATTGGACTTTTAAGTCGGACTATTCACGATTTATAGTAATATTTTAAAACAAATAATTTACTTTAGGCCAGTGTGGTTGTTTGATTTGTATTTGAACATCCTTAGCATATGACCGAACTTTTCATATTTTATTGCATTTAAATCAGCTTATTTGGCCAAGTTTTGGCCTGTTTAAGCCGAACGCAAATATTAAGGGGAGGATAACTAGATTAATACACAAAATTTGTATAGGAACTGTTAAAAGGCTACTTGGTTCAAAATAGAATTTATATAAAACTAAACCAGACGTAAATAACTAATGGGAAATCAAGTAGCCTTTTTATAGTTCCTATACAAATTTAGAGTATTAATCTAGTTATCCTCCCATAAATTTTAATATATGCTTTGTGCTTAAACTGGCCAAAACTTGGCCAAAGAAGCTGATTTAAATGCAAAAAATTTATATATTAGAGAAAAGTTCGGCCTATGCTAAGGATGTTCAAATACAAATCAAACAACCACACTGGTAAATTATTTTTTAAAATATTACTATAAATCGTGAATAGTCTGGTTTTTAGGTCCAATTCTCCCTATCGGCTATTATTTCTTATGTCTCTGTCGTATAAACACTACAGTTTCACAAACTATTGCCAAGTAGGGCCACTAATACGTTAAAAGAGCATTAAATTAGTTTTTCCGCCATTTCTTGCGACCAAGATCCGATGGAGCTAAACCGAAGCCAGTTTTGGAATCTGGCGATAACTTTATCATATTTATATATCAGCAAGGTTGGACAACACAATGTTGGTCATTTTTTGACCTGTGTTATTTATGAACCAAAGGTTGAAATCGGCGGCTAAGTTTTTATTTTAGACCTATTTGGCAATGTTCTTAGAATTGTCCAGATTGCGATTCTCTATACGCTATTCAAAATAAACGACCGCTAATATACATAATTGCGTTACATAAATTTTTTATAGGGAAGCGTTTTTATCGTGCGTGATCATTCGTGACGTCTCGTAAATCGTGAGTAAAAAAATTCCGTGCGTGAATCGTGCGTCAAGATATTTTTATTTCGTGAATCGTGCGTTACGTGATGGAAAAATCGCTCACGCGCGCACCTCTAATGTAAAGCCACGAATCAGTTAGTTTCCACTAGTTTTAGTTCAAAAATTACTAATCTTTTAGATATTCCTTGTCTTATAAATAAAAAGCAAATATTTAGAAACAAATTTTAAAAAAATTCGAAAAAAATAATTTATTTTTTATTAATAATTTAATAATTAATTTTAAAACATAAAAACCTTAAAAAAAAATGAAAATTTTAAAATTGTTAAAAAAAATTTTTTAGTTACAAAAAAAATGATTTTTTCACAAATTTTAACCTTGATAACCCATAAGTAAGCTTCTTGTAGGCGTGGCACCCTTTTCAAACACTCATTTTAAAGGTTGAACAATTAGCTATCATATGCCATTTAATTTATTCGAGGGTTTAAAAGTTATGATTTTTGCAAGGAAAAAACTCAAATGACGCTATTGTGCGACGACGAGGAGGAGTATTTTGCTGACCTTTAGGAAAATTACCCTTCGGACGGGATCAAAAAGTTGGAATATCGCTGGAATAAGTGTACATTAAATAAAATATATTTTTTTTTAAACATTTTTTTCAATCCCAAGGAGTTAACTTTTCCACCCACCTAGTATTGAATATTGGATTCCATTTAAAGGAAATCTCTCTACTTTGGCCCAGCAAATATCCGTGAGCCTCACTGTTACTTGGCTTATGATATTGACTCAAGTTACGATATGTTGTCGTAAAAATTCCCATTTTAGAGTGTCAGCAAACGCGGCACCCATTGGGCAGCTTCTGATTCAAGTTAGTTGCTTGAATGTGGCAGCCGATCATTTTATTTGACGCACTGGGTTTCTTATTCTTCAATTGTGACTTGAATAGACGGCATTGTGACTTGAATACCTCACACAAAAAAATAGCCAAATGTAGATATGTATTAAGATCGTTTAGTAGCTTGCATATGGCGAGATTAATAGTGTAAACCAAGTCACTGGCAATTCGTACTCTTCTTAGCAAGCTATTGTAAGCAATTATTTTTTGGAAAGGTTTAAGAATGCCTAGAGCTTGCTATATAAGATCTTTTACTTATTAAAATCTGTCTTGCATTCTGGAATTTTTTAAATTGTGCGAATCTAAGTAAAGTAAAAAGGTGCAAGTTTCAAATCCATTTAAAAATATTCTGAGCTATTTTAGGTTTTCTGCCCAATTTATATTATATCAATTCTAAGTTGTTCCATATTTTGAATACTCCCGATTTGGCATAGGGTATCCTAGAGCAACATCAACACAAACTGTTAAAGCTAATGCAAATAGGCCACCGAGTTTGGGCCAGGCTAATAAGTTAAACGACACCGTGACACAGTTACGAGGAGCATATATTAATGCCAAGGCGGCGTGCTGCCCGCCAGACTGAAAGCCGAGAACTTCAAGTCCTCTAACTATGAAGGAGGGAGGGCTGGCGGGTGAGCGTATTTGTTCACCTATTTACCACGCAAATGAAGTTGAAAATAACTGTGAAATGAAGATGAAGTACTTTAGCCAACAGCCGGCAGACGGGCAGACAGGCAGCGGCGCCTAAATGGAATGTAAATATTTGAGCAGTGCCAAAGGAGCGCGTTACGGTTACGGTAACGGTTCTGTGGCCACGTTGAAGACACGGCCGTACTGCCGACTTGTTGGCAACTTAAGTGTGCGAGTGTGCTATGTGTGTGTGTGTGTGTGTGTGTTTTGACTTGGCAGCCGTATGTTTATTTTAGCACACGCCCCAAAAAGGCCTTAAGCGGCAAAACAATGGACAGAACGCCAAGCTGAAGACGTGTCTTGGCCGATGGTGCTGGAAATTAAAGGCAATTAAAAGGCTAAGGATGTGTGCGCTTAAAAGCAGGCAACGATTTTTGGCATAAATCAAAACGAGCAACTAGAGCTAGAAAATAATGCTCATGTGTGCGTGTGATTAAGTTAAACCCAAGGTTAACAATTTTAAAGCCATCTACAAAATAAATGTCACATCAAACACCAAAACCACAGCTGCAATCACGGTCGCCATGTCACAACGCGTGTGAAATCCAGTGCAAAATGTTCAACTAATTAACTAACTAAAGGGCTAGGGGCGTGTAGCCACACCCATTAGCTTGCTTGTTTACAAACATTATCACACCAGACGGCAGCAAGCAAGGACCTGCTTAGTAATTAAACAAAAAAGTGTTGCCTACCGCCAGGCGAGTGCATTAAATTGCCAGTAAACGAACTTTAAAAAAGGCCGCCGCGTTTGCCATAGAACTATGCATTGATTTATTGCCTTGCTCGGCTGCCTGGTCTGTTCGCCGGTGCATGAATGTCACTGCTGAACCAAATGGACAAGACAACCAACCGAACAAGCGAACAGGCAGCAAGCAGCATTGAACATGGACAAAGCGAAAGGGAAACCGGCAACAAATAATGGCAAGAAATGGTCCTATGTTACCGTAAAAAAAAGATTCTAGTAAAAGAAATCAGCGCACGTTAGCAATTAATAATGGGCCCACAATGTAGTCAGAGTTGGCGGCCTGCGTATGGGGACCAAAAATGGTCCAAAGAAAAATATACGGACATAGAAAATGTGATATGGGCCCAACAAAAAAAAAAAAAAATACCACCAAGTAGACGGAAAAGCAGTAGGATGCCCAAAAACACAGCTGCAACCTGTCTAACGATGCTGGGGTACGGTGGTTAAAAATAGAAGGAAAGCTAATAAAACTATAGCTAAAATTGTTGTTCGAAATATATGAAATTTACGCCATTTCAAGCATGATTTTATGCTGACGAAACTTAATTAAAGTCAAATTCAATCCAATATTTTAAAAATGTTATAACGGGAAACGGGCGCGTTCAGCAGAGACACTTGATCACTGATCAGCTTAATAAACTACTCTTGTTGTTTGGCATACTTTTCGGTGGTCTTGTTAAATTGAACTCTAGAGGAAAAGTAGGCTACGTAAATAACCAAGAAATATATCATTGATTAGGGAGCAAGTTTGAAGCAAGTTCGAACAATATATCTTCAAAATTGTGGGAGATATTTGGTTTTTTTTTCTCAATTGAAAATAAACTTGATCTGCCTGCAAAATAAAGTGAAGTAATGTCACATAGTAAATTATTAGATTATGATGAGGCTATCATAAAGCACTTGTTCCAGTTTTTCTCGAATAAGGACGACAAGTTCTTCGAGCTTGGAATCCTTTAGTTGCACCAAAGATGATCAAAGGTAGTCGAACAAAGCGTTCAATACATTATCTATTAATTTTTATTCTTTATATAATAAAATCTCATTTGAATTTCATGGAAAAAAAACGAAAACCATTTTATTTGGAAACTCATTCTAGAGAAAGATCTAGGCATTGATGCGAAGGTTGAATAGCCTGGATGTAACAGAGAGAGGACCTGTTGCGTCCGCTACGGACCAGACCATGGTAGACGATTTCTCATCAAATAACAATACATTTTACACCACAGCAGTAAGTAGAGCAAGCACAGCGTTTCTGATTGGATTACAGCACGTATGACCTCGCTATTAGACCCCATAAAAAACCTTTGAGCTAAAGAAGCAGACAAAAAAGTCGGGAGTCTCCACACAGAAAAAAAGGCAAGATAAATTCTGTCTTTTTATTCATAGATATAGCCTGTCTCAACTTCGATCTCTCTGATTTTTTAGATACAAAACCGAGAGGCCGCCATACAGAAAAATATAAGTAGCATCTTTGACGCGTAATGACAAATGCGAAGAAACCGAAGAACAAAGTTGCAAAAATCAAAAATTTCATGAGAGCCTACGATATTTTGAATGAACCCATATTATAGGAAATTGTGCAACGATTTCAAATATGCAACACTTAATAAAATGCGATTTTTATTTTAGAATATGCAACCCATCAAAGTTGATCTATCATTAGTTTAAAAGAAACATAACATTAACATAACGAAACATATCGTATCGTCATAATTTTTTTCTTCTACTGATTGATGTATTTATAAAATGTATATTACAAAAAAATTTACTGTTTGCTTTTTGTATCTCCAAATAAATCGCTTTTTAAAAACTATCAATTTTTTCAATATTTTTCAACTTTGATGGGATAAAAAAAATGCATGATTGTGTATATTTGCCATAATTTAAATATATGTTTTTTGATTATTCCTTTACCTAATTCATGATGGTCCAGCTGCCCGTCGCCGCGAATGTTAGAGGTAAAGTAGGTAAAAAAGACATGGCAAATTGGGGCAACTTTAACATGTTGGCCCCATCTTCCGATCAACTTTTTACACTCTGCGGCATGTGACGTCACGAAAAGAGTAAGAAACCGCTAGTATTAGTTAAAACGAGAAGGCAAAGCTAACTTCGACTGTGCCGAAGTTTTAATACACTTGAAAAACTTTACTCCAACTGATTTAATCTGTAAAATATATATAGGGTAGAGATAACAGATATTAAAAAATTTTAAACATGATAATAAAAATTTGAAACCATAAAAAAAATTTTTTAGTAAATCACATTTCCGACCGACGTCAGGCACTATTAGTCAGATTGAAAATTTCAAAATAAAATAAAAAGGGAGTTTTTAATACTGATAATTGAATAAAAAAACTTTTAGTAAACATTCCGACCGATCGGTCCTATGGCGCTATATGCTATAGTCATCTGATTTTGATAAATTTTTTCAAAAATTTTTGAAATCATATAATAATAATATCTACCAAGATTGGTGACGATACGATGGAAAACAAAAAAATTTTCCTCACTAGAACTTGTTTTTTGGCCGACCGATCGTATGGCAGCTATATGCTATAATCATCCGGTTTTGATCAATTTTTCCTGAATTGTATGGAAGCTTATAAAACTAATATATACCACGATTGGTGACGTTACGATGAAAAACAAAAAAGTTTTCCTTACTATAGCTAGTTTTTTGACCAATCGTTCCTATGGCAGCTATATGATATAGTCATCCGATTTCGATAAATTTGTTCAGTATTATGTGGAAGCATGTAAAACTAATATATACTAAGATTGGTGCGTAGAAACAGACAGACAGACAGACGGACAGTCAGACGGACAGACGGACAGACAGACGGACAGACGGACGGACGGACAGACGGAATTGAACTCAGCTCGTCGTCCTGATCAAGAATATATATAGTTTATGGGGTCGGAAATGAATATTTCTATGCGTTACAAACTTCTGGGCAAAATTAATATACACTTTTCAAGTGTATAAAAAGTGATTAATCTATTTGAGATACGTTGTTTTATGAATATTAAAAATTATTTTGTAAAAAATCTTATAAAAAAAAATCGAAAAAATCAATAAATGTTTTTGAAATTTTTTGGGTTATAATTTTAAAACATAGAAACAAACATTTGAAATATTTACCAAATAAATAATATATTGGTAAGCATTTATTTTTTTTTGTTACCCAAAAATTGATTTTTTTCACATATTTGGACTTTGATAACCCATAGGTAAGAATCTTGCAGGCGTAGCACCCTTTTTCAAAAATAGATTTCATGGGTTGAACAATTATCTATCATTTGCCATTTAAATTATTACATTATCTCATTTGCTTCCAAAGTTATGATTTTTTATACGAAGCGTTGCAGCGTTGAGATGCGATTCAATTCGAGTTCAGTGCCAGTGGGGGTGGGTATTCACTCTTCAACGAAATGTGTGTCCCATTCCGAATCTTCCACAATTTAGACTACACTTCTGTCAACAAATTGTAGGTTCCCTGATGATTTTTTTTAAATCCCTAATATGCTTAAGAATATTCGAGATTATCCTGTTTTCATTACCGCTTTGGTTTAAGCTCGTTTTCTCGACGCGCACTTTCCAGGCTGTACAATGGTCACTGAACCAGAGAAGCTCCAGGACCAAAACACAGACCCACATTTTTGTACTTAGAATTTTAAGCGATTTTTAAGTTTTATAAAGGGTGATTTTTTAGGAGCTATAGGAAAGTTTTAAAAAAAAAAAACACATAAAATTTAGAAAAATGCATGAAATCTTTATTTAAATCGATAGTACGGTCTATATTATTTATTGTTTGAAGATTATTTCATGCAAATGTTGACCGTGACTGCGCCTCAAATGGTCCATCCGCTTAGTCCAATTTTGGCATACTCTTTCCAACATTTCGGCCGGTATCTCACGAATAAATGCTTCAATGTTGTCTTCCAATGCGTCAATTAAAGTGGGCTTGTCTGTATAGACATGAGCTTTAACATAGCCCCACAAAAAATAGTCTAAAGGCGTTAGATCGCACGATCTAGGCGGCCAATTGACCGGTCCCGAACGTGAAATAAAATGTTCACCGAACTCGCCTCTCAATAAGTCCATTGTTGCGCGTGCTGTGTGGCATGTGGCACCGTTTTGTTGAAACCACATGTCATGCAAGTCATGCTTTTGCATTTTGGGCAAAAAAAAGTTGGATATCATCTCACGGTAGCGCTCACCATTCACAGTTACGATACGATTCGCATCATCTTTGAAGAAGTACGGTCCAATGATGCCACCAGCCCATAAACCGCACCAAACTGTGACTTTTTTTGTATGCATTGGTAGCTCTTGCAATGCTTTTGGCTGATATTCACTCCAAAATCGACAATTCTGCTTATTTACATATCCATTGAGCCAAAAATGAGCATCATCGCTGAACACAATTTTTCGGTAACAAAAAGTGGATCTTCAGACAACTTTCCAAGAGCCCATTCACCAAAAATTCGGTTGCGGTAGGTCGTCAATTCTTGCACCAGCTGTATTTTGAAAGGCTTCACACCTAAATCCTTCCTCAAAATTTTCCACGTTGTTGAGTAACAGAGACCCAATTGCTGCGAACGGCGACGAATCGATAATTGATGGTCATCATTAACACTGGCCGATACAGCTGCGATATTTTCTTCAGTTCGCACTCTACGTAAGCGTGTTGGTGGTTTAATGTCCAACAATGTAAATTTGGTGCGAAATTTAGTCACAATAGCCCGAATAGCCGCTTCAGTGGGTCGATTAAACTGACCATAAAATGGAAGAAGCGCGCGATGAACTTTCTTAACAAAGCACGCATTTTGATAATAAAATTCAATAATTTGCAAGCGTTGTTCGTTTGTAAGAAGATTCATGGTTAAATTATAGACCAAACTGAAGATGTTTGACAGTGAAACAAAACACGAAACGTGCGTGAGCTGTTTAAACCAGTGTTGCCAAAAAGATAATAGCTAAAAATATCATGAAATATGTATTGTAAAGTTTACTGAAATTTATTCCAACAAAAACATATTTGGGACCATGGTGCACTGTAACATTTGGACTTTAATTTTTGTCTGCAATTTTGGCAGTTGGCAGAACGTATAAATGTCTATTAAAGCAGCTTGCATGCCGGCAATTGCATAAAATACAATATATAAAAAATTAAATGCCACGTACACAGCCACGCCTTCAACGCCATGCAGGAAGCATTATGCATACGCCTCCCCCCAGCACACACACTCACACACATTCGCCGCTGCTGTCATGTGTAATTATTAATTTCTAAAAAGCCATTCAAAATTAAATAATTTTAAAATGCGCATTGGACGTGCTGACTCGCGGACGCGTATCGAAATGGTCAACACTATTCGGCGGGACAGGCGACTGGTGCCGCCTGCTCAGTTACAAATGTCGTTAGGCATTAATTTATGTGACCCTGTCCCTTGTTGTACCAAATCAATATGCCCGAAGCGTAAAGAAATCTGCCAAAATGGCCAAATATGAATTGTTGTTGCCGCTGTTATGCATTCCATTTGCATTTTGCATATGCTTTTCCGATTTAAATGCCCTCGCACATAGTCAACTAATCCTAATATAAATGCTTGTTTTTTTTTCCTGCTCATTTCCCTCATTTAAAATGAACCAGAAATTTAATTGTTGAGCGAGCCCAACGGAAAAAAAAATGCAATGGAAATTGTTTTGCATAACAAATTCAATTAAATAACCCGGTACAAGTATTAAAAACATATTAAACATAATTGGAAAATGAATATTTGTTTAAAATAGAATTGCAGCAATTGCAACGCAATTAAATAAATGAAAGTAAAATCAGGAAGAACGACAGTTGATTAAAGTGTTTAGGGAGATTTATTTTGTTTAGATCAGCGGTGGGCAAGCCCTTGCTTTCAGTTGCTCCCATAGGTCCAAGAGTTATTTCGTTGGCAACTGCCGCCACTTTGTCGTTCAAGCAATTGCGTCGCTTAGGTGTAAATAATAAAAGTATAAAATTTCGGCGAGAGATCGTAAAAAGCAACACAACAACAACAAACACTCACAGTGTGTGGTTTGCTGCTCGACTCGAACCTCGCTTATAAGTGTTTTTATACCCTTGCAGAGGGTATACTAAATTGTGCTGATGTTTGTAAAGCATAGAAGGAAGCATCTCTGATCCCATAAAGCATATATATTCTTGATCAGCATGACGAGCTTAGTTCATTTCCGTCTGTCCGTCTGTTTCCCTCCCTCCCTCAGTTTTAAAGCTATCATGATCAAATTTTGCAAAATGTCTTTAAATACACAGATCTTTAAATCGCACATTTCTTGAAATCGGCCGGATCGGATGACTATATCATATAGCTGCCATAAGAACGATCAGTCAAAAAATTAGTAGTAGTGAGAAAAACTTTTTTGTTTTCTATAGTTGCGTCCCCAATCTTGGTATATATTAGTTTCATATACTTCCACATAATTCTGGAAAAAATTGAACATCGGATGACTATAGCATATAGCTGCCATAGGAACGATCTGTCTAAAAACTAGTTCTAGTGAGATAAACTTTTTTGTTTTTTATTGTAGCCCCACCAATTTTGGTATATATAAGTTTTGTATGGCTCTACATAATCCTGGAAAAATTCATCAAAATCGGATAACTATAACATATAGCTGCCATAGAATCGGTCGGTCAAAACACTAGTTCTAATGAGAAGAACCTTTTTGTTTTCCATCATAACGTCACCAATCGTGGTATATGAATGTTTTTTATGCATTCACATAATTCTGGAAAAAGTTATCAAAATCGTATGACTATATCATATAGCTGTCATAGAAACGATCAGCCAAAAAACTAGTTCTAGTGAGAAAAACTTTTTTGTTTTCAATCGAAGCGTCACCAATCTTGGTGTATATAAGTTTTATATACTTCCACATAATTCTAAAAAAAATTTATCAAAATCGGATGACTATAGCATATAGCTGCCGTAGGAACGATTTGTCTAAAAACTAGTTCTAGTGAGAACAACTTTTTTGTTTTCCATTGTAGCTCCACCAATCGTGGTGTATATAAGTTTTGAATGGCTCTACATAATTCTGGAAAAATTTATCCTAATCGGATGACTATAGCGGTCAAAAAACAAGTTCTAGTGAGAAAATGTTTTTTGTTTACCATCGTAGCGCCACCAATCGTGGAATATATATTCGACATAATTCTGAAAAAATTTATCAAAATCGAATGACTATAGCATATAGCTGCCATGGGAACGATCGGTCTAAAAACTAGTTCTAGTGGGAAAGTTTTTTCTATTATCTTTAAAGAACTGCAAGGGTATATAAAACATCTACGGGGCCGATGTCAGGCTTCTACTTTTTTCTGTTGTTGTTGTTGGACTGCTCCCAAACTAAACTTTTATGCCCACCGCCGCTTTAGATAGAGAATTAAGCTTTCTTCAGCTTTGCGTTGCTTAGATTTCTACTACTGGTACAAGCAACTCAGCCTTTTTTTACCCGTTACTCGTAGAGTAAAAAGGGTATACTAAGTTCGTGCAAATGTATGTAACAGGCAGAAGGAAGCATTTCCGACCCCATAAAGTATATATATTCTTGATCAGCATCAATAGCCGAGTCGATATAGATCTGTCCGTCTGTCCGTCCGTCCGTCTGTCCGTCTGTCCGTCCGTCCGTCCGTCCATATGAACACCTAGATCTCAGAGACTATAAGAGCTAGAGCTACCAAATTTTCAGTGTAGACTTGTATTGTCTGCAGGCAGATCAAGTTTGTTTCAAATTTTTGCCACGCCCCCTCACGCCCCCGCAATTTATAAAAAACCTTATATCTCCCACAATTTTGAAAATAGACTGTTCAAACCTTCTAGACATATATCTTAATCATCATTACCTATCGATCCGCCATACATCATTTTTCGATCAGATCAACGATAGTAGAGTTGCCGCCCCCGCAATTTGTAAAATACCTTATATCTTCCACAATTTTGAAAATAGATTGTTTGAACCTTCTAGACATATATTTTAATAATTATTACCTATCGATCAGCCGTACATCATTTCCCGATCAGATGTACGGTAGTAATGTTGCCACCCACGCAATTTGGAAATACCTCATATCTCCCAGAATTTTGAGGATAGATTATTCGAACCCTCTAGACATATATTTTAATCATAACTACCTATCGATCCGCCATACATTGTTTCCTGATCAGATGAACGATAGAAAAGTTCACGCCCCCGCAATTTAAAAAATACCTCATATCTCCCACAATTTTGAAAATAGATTGTTTGAACCCTTTAGACATATATTTTAATAATTATTACACAGAAAAAAAAAGGATATTTTTTGATGATCCATTGGATGATTTTCCACATCCATTTGGACTGGATATGGCCATATCCTTTTTTTTTGATCTTAAAATATCCATTTGATCTTTTCGAAGTCGATTTTTAATTCGAAAAAAGGATATGAAATATCAAAAGGATATTTTATAAATATTAATGTTAACCAATATCCTTTTTTACATATTTTTAAAATATCCATTTGATCTTGATGACAGTTCCAAATGATCTGTTATCAAGATGATTTTGATCCGAATTTCATATCCAATTGATCTGTTATTAATATACTTTTGATCTTAGTTTTATATCCCAATGATCTTTTAAGATCCATTTGATCTTAAAACCATATCCAAATAATCTGTTTTTAATATCTGTTAATATCCTTTTGATCTTAATTTGATCCATTTAATATCCTTTTGATCTAAATTTCATATCCCAATGATCTTTTATTCAGATCCATTTGATCATAATTTCATATCCCCATGATCTGTTTCAAATAAAAGGCAGTACAATTTCGAGGAATTTGTTTATGATTTTATTCAATATACAATTCAATAAACATTACCTTTTCTGAAAAAAGACGAAGATTCTGGAGAATTATACAAAGTTTGAGAAAACAAAGCGGGTGAGCCAAAACTATTCTCACGATGAAAGTTTTTAACGCCACTCTGAAATAATATATTGTTTTAATATCTTTTTTTGTTTAATATCTGTCACTGTTAATACTTACTTCCATGCGTTTCCATTCAAAAATGTTTTCCCTGAATTCAGCTAGTAGACCACGTTGCTCTCTGTTCGGACAATTTTTTCCAAATCCTCCTGATTTATGAATTTTAAAAGAATATCCACACTCTAAAGAAATATAAAAAATAATTAATAAAAAGAAATAACGATATTTTTTCTTGCTGTTATTGGAGGTAGTAATCACCTCGAAATAACGATATTTTTTCTTGTTGTTGTTGAAGGTAGTAATCACCTAACTTTGCATGTCAATTTCGTGTTCTGCCAAAAAATTTCTTAAATCTTGGTCTTCCATTTTTCTAAAAAATATTGAAAGTTTATATTAAATTTGGCAGAGTTATTTGGAGTAGCATATGGCTATAGATCATGTATATGAATGATGTGACAAAACGGATAAAAACATCAGACAATTCGCATAACATTTATATACAGTAAGTCAAGAAAGTTTTTTGACAAATAAAAAATTCACATTTTTATCTTATTCTTATCTTATTTTGAAAAAAGTGATGTCCTTCATGATTTAAATTTTTTTAAACTAAATCTTTTAGAAATATGGATGTTTAAAACCAGACACAACTAAAAACCAAACATTTTATTTTACGCCAGTTTGCAATTAACTATCCAGCACTGTATATGCTAGCATGCTGAGATATGTATGTATGTGTATATGTGTGTAAAAAAAGACGGCGTGCCCACATGCATAGAAACAACGCTTTTTAACTTTTCAACAAACACAACACACACACACAGATAAACTCGCACTATTTAAATACAAATCACTTACCAGATTATAAATTAGACTATAATATCTTTTATCTTTTCACTTTTATCGTTTTCTTCAACTGACACATGCGCTCTCTTTAAGTCATTTGAGTCGAGTGAAGCGCGCCGCTGACGGCGATATCGAAATTCGCAGTTGCAATGATTTTTCTCTTTCGCACCAACAGTCATACTTGACTTGCTCTCTATAGGCTTTTCGATTTTCGATTACCAAATTTGACATTCGGACAAAAGCAAGATCAATTGGATATTAGTTTGCATACCCGTGGATCATCTAAATGTCAAAAGGATATATTTAAAAAAAGGATATGTAATTGATCTTAATTCTTCATCAAATGGATATGAAAAGGTCTACAGGATATGGAAAAAATTGATCTTAAAAAGGATATTTTACATATCCTTTATACGGGGATCTTTTTTTTTTTCTGTGTACCTATCGATCAGCCATACATCATTTCCTGATCAGATGAGCTATAGTAAAGTTGCCTCCCCCGCAAATTGGAGAAAAACTCATATCTCCCACAATTTGGACATGTTGATATCCTGAGTAACGGGTATATCGAAGTCGAGCAGGGCCGACTTTAACTTACGCTCTCGTTTGTTATATTTTCAGCCTTGCGTTCTTGGTATTCTCTACCGGTTCCAGCTACAATTTTTGAACTTATCAGAAACGCCAGTTAAACAACTTTTCTTATAATTGTTTAGGTATAGCTTTCTAGGAAAATGGATTGCCAACACTTTTCATAATATCTAATAGTTTTCTGATATTTTTCATTGCCTCAACTCATCAGATTGAGGCTGTTTGTATTTTGTTTCCACCCTCATGGCCATAAATTGTTATAAACTGCTAAATATATAAAACAATGTTCAGCCACAAATCTCTAAATTCTCGCAATAGTTTTTAAAGGGCAAAAACTAATTTATTTGCGCGACAAACACAAAGAGCAACTGAAAAGAGCAAAAAAAAAAAAAAAAAAATAGATGTAGCACCAACAAGTTAAATCAAATAAATGGCCAGACTTTGTTGTTGTTGTCATTATTGTTGTTCAACAGCAATTAAAATTGCCAAAAAGAAATAAATGCAATTGGCCAACAACAACAGCAATCAGGCTGCTTATCTTCGGCAACAAGAGAAGTCATAGTCAGGACAACAACCCGTGAAACTTTCGTAGCAGCAATAAAAATGTGGCTCACGCCACGAAAAGAGACAGAGATAGAACCCAGAGAGAGAGAGAGGGGTTGGAACGTAAATCGCTGTAATAGAAACATTGCATTTTATTGCACTCGTCCTCGTCCACATGGCTTGTGTGTGTATGTGTGTGTGTGTGTGTTTTTTTCGGCCAATAACACTCTGATAAATGGTCAAAACGGCTTTCGTGTCGATGTCTCTGCTCCATGTTAGCAGCTGCCCATATTTGTCTTAGAAAGTGCCAACAAAAAAACTTTTCAATTTACCCTAAAAGTCTTTGTCATGTCTCTGTCCCCTGCCGAGAGAACCGACTCATATGTGTTGTCTTCATTACCTGTCGCGGTTAGCTCTTATAAATGATACCAACTCTTGCCGAGCTCCACATTTATATGGCCAGGAGCTGCGGTTTTGTGATTTGTCGTTGGGCTGAGAGAGCTACAAAAAATAAACTTTAATTAAGTTAAGTACATGACCCGGAGGGCTTGAATCGAACGAGCTGCCAAAATGTATTTCTCGTTGGATTTTTTTTTTTTTTTTTGCCAGATGAATAATGCAAGTAGTGGCCAGAAGGATTTGTGGACACATTTGCATTGCCACGTTCAGCATGAAGTAAGTTGAGCCGGAGGATTGTGATTTTAGTCAGGGCCAAAAAGCAAACACATTTAGTTGAAAGTGTTATGGCAAAAAGTGCTAACATTTCATTTGTAATTCAAAATGAGGAACAACAATATGATGATTTATGCTTCAAATATGCATTCATTTAGTTTAGCTTATACGCATAGGCTTACAGAGGGATCGTGTTCTTAGACGGTCGGTTTGATACAGTTGCATAAAATTACTTTATAGGTTATTCAAATTTCTCGGCCTTATTTGTATTTAAACCTGTATATTGTAATTCTTCCAGACACCACTTTTATTCAACAGTAGATAGTCTAGTCTAAAGATTATTTTTTGATTAATTGTTCATCCATGTACGATGTTCATCACATTTGAAATGAAATTTTGTGGTTTTTCTTTTTCAATTTTTGGCCGGAAAAGCAATGCTTAGGGACCCAATTTAAACTCTGCCACACAATATTTTTTTTATTTTAATTTAGGAACTAGCTAGAGATGTTGCGTCGCTTGGGTCCTTAAAACTATTTTCATGGTTTTTGTTTCACAACATTTCAATTTCGTTGTCGACTGGGAACCGGTTTAACACTTTTTTAAATGATTATACTGTTTCGGAACCGGTTTGGACACAGAAAACTGTTTTAACTACACGCTAGAGACCTGCACGAGTACGTGAAAAGTAACATGTTTGGCATCGCCGAGAATGAGGGAAGGAGTAAAAAGCAGGAACCGATAATTTTTTTTATTTTTATTTCATTACTCTGCTCATAACAGTTATTTTACATTTTTATAAATTTTTTCACATAATAACAGTAATTTGCATTAAGTGTTCCTTCTACCTTTGCACTGGGTTTTTTGAGTGTTTTTTTTTAAAGAAATTCTGGAAAAAACCCAATTTTTTTTAAATTTGGTTTTTGTTTTGTGTTATTTATTTATTATATTTATTTAAAAATAAAAATAAGGTATAACATTTTAAAAGATGAGAGCTGTTTTAAAAGTTTTGCCAATTAAGGTCTCCCAAAAAATGGTGTTGAGGTGATAGATATGATTCCGTTAAATAAGAAGCTTATTTAATTTAATCAAATTGTTTGTGAGTCTTTGTCGAGCCATATTTTAGTCATATTTCTATTTATTTTTGATTATCGTGCGAACGATAAGAAAGAGAATAATAAGCAGTTTTATAGTTCAACCGAATGTAAAAAAGCAAACATTTTTCATATGTATGCCCATTAGAGCGTTTTTTTTTTGTATGGAAATCTTAAGGTCATACTGCAGCCCCTTTTCCTTTTCGTAGAATTACAATGTGTACTTAACGTGGTAAAAAAGTAAGATTTAAAAGTTAAGTTTTAATGGCCGCAACAAGGCTCTAAAGTTTTTGTTACAAAGAGAAAAAAACGAGAAGGCAAAGCTAACTTCGACTGTGCCGAAGTTTTAATACACTTGAAAAACTTTACTTCAACTGATTTAACCGGTAAAATATATATAGGACATAGATATCAGATATTTAAAATTATGAAATCATTGATAATAAAAATTTAATACCATAAAAAAAAAACTTTTCTTAAAACACATTTTCCGACCGATCGGTCCTATGGCAGCTATATGCTATAGTCATCCGATTTTGATAATTTTTTTCAAAATTATGTGAAAGCATATAAAACTAATATATACCAAGATTGGAAACGCTACGATAAAAAACAAAAAAGTTTTTCTCACTAAAAGTGGTTTTTTGACCGACCGTTTATATGGCAGCTATATGCTATAGTCATCCGATTTTGATAAATTTTTTCAGAATTGTGTGGAAACATATAAAACAAATAAATACTACGATTGGAGACGCTACGATGAAAATCAAAAAAGTTTTTCTCACAACGACTTCTTTTTCGACCGATCGTTCCTATGGCAGCTATATGCTATAGTGATCCGATTTTGATACATTTTTCCAGAATTATGTGGAAGCATATAAAACTAACATATACCAAGATTGGGGACGCTACGATTTAAAACAAAAATGTTTTTCTAACTAGAACTTGTTCTTAGACCGATCGTTCGTATGGCAGCTATATGTTGTTGCGTGCAGTAAAAAGAAGACTCTGTGCAAAATTTCAGCTCGATAGCTTTAAAACTGAGAGACTAGTTCGCGTAGAAACAGACAGACGGACAGACAGACGGACGGACGGACAAGCGGAAATGAACTCAGCTTGTTGTCCTGATCAAGAATATATATAGTTTATGGGGTCGGAAATGAATATTTCTATGCGTTACAAACTTCTGGGCAAAATTAATATACACTTTTCAAGTGTATAAAATGCTCAAGATCAATTTAATCTTTGCTTGTTAAAATTATCTTTTAAAAATATCAATTTTTTCATAAAAAATGTAAATAGTCCCTTAGACGTTTTCCCATAAGTGTGTGCGTTGGCTGACTGCGTTGAGACGTCATTCTATTCGTGTTGAGTGCAAGGTTTACAGTTCGATACTCAGACAAGGCAATTTTGTTTTTTTTTTAATAGAAAAGATCGTATTGATATTTTTATCTTCTTCATATCGGAGTGAAATTGATATGAAAAAATAGAAGGCTAACATCGGCTACGCCGATGTTTTAAATACCCTTGCAGTTTATGAAAAGCACTACCATTGATAACAAAAAAGTTTTTCTCACTAGAATTAGTTTTCATACCGATCGTTCCTATGGCAGCTATATGCTATTGTCATCCGATTTCGATAAATTTTTCCAGAATTGTGTGGAAATATATGAAACTAATAAATACCACGATTGGTGATGCTACGATGGAAAACAAAAAAGTTTTTCTCACTAGAACTAGTTTTTGGACCGACCGTTTATATGGCAGCTATATGATATAGTCATCCGATCCGGCCGATTCCGACAAATGTGCAGCGTATTTGAATTTCAAGACTTTTTGCAAAGTTTGGTCAAGATAGCTTCAAAACTGAGGGAGGAGATAGCATAGAAACAGACGGACAGACGGTCGGACGGACAGACGGACGAGATAAGAGCTGCTTTACCGCGACCTGTGCAGCGATTTATTAGTTCAAAGAAACAACCCGATAATTACATTTCAATCCCCTGGATGATCAACTTTCGACTGCTTTAAATTTTATCTTTTTCGAGTCGCGCATAATATTAATCGCTTTTTAATCATCTCAACGACTCGAAAAGACTCTTTAAAGTGTTTATTGGTAAATTAACTTTCAAATGCTGCCAGGGCAAGTTCTCCACCAATAGATTCATGAGGGTTACATTTTTTTAAAAACCCTTTTATCGTTTTGTTTTAATTTATTACAATAATTGAAATTGATTATCAGATCAACAAATTTATTTTTGGGGATCACCGGGGTCGAGTTTTGGATTTGATTTTTTTTTAAATCAAAAATAGTGAGTCCAAAATCCGAACGGTTTTAAAAGCGATTTATATACCATTGCTATTTATAGTGTCACATTATATTAATTTAATCGGATAATTTATATAAAATTTTTTTGCATTTTTGGCCACAATGCACTGGTATATAATAGCGAACTAATATTAGATATTTTACTTTAGCTTAATTAAAATTTAAATAACGAATACAGTATCTATTTTCTAGAGTACAAATATTTTCTCGACATGATACGTCAACGAATCGTTAAGATCAAACGATGAAACAGTAACGGAGCGCAAGTCTCTTGCTAGATTCTTAAAAAAATGTCAAAAATTTAAATTCAGTTTTGATGCATTACACGGTTTGATTAGGTGAACATGTTTAATTAATGCGGCCCCAGCAACAGCCTCTGCAACAACAACACTTTGTCACTGAAATTTCTGACTCTCTGGTGACATTTGAAAAAGTTTAAAATAATATAATTTTCCACGCTATGGCAAACTAACAAGTTCGACTTTGGCGCTAAGGCGTTCGCTTCTGCTTTCTGCTTCTTGGCAACTTTTTGGCAAAACCCAGAAACTTTCTGGCTGCACTGTTGCACCTACATACATACATATACTCCCACACTTATATACATATATATATATACCTACAACCAACCATTGTGAAAATATAAAGAAAGTTTGCTTTAGCTTGGCTTGAAAACGCAGCGTTTTGGCATCGACGTTGTCTTTGGGGAAATTAAACATTTTCTATTTGAAAACTTTGCTCGTGTGTCTGCGTGAGAGCAACAGTTGCCTGGCGGAACTTTTTCCTTCGCCTGCGTTACATTAGATCCCTTTTGTTCGCCCAAACAATTGCGGAAGTCATAATTTTTCTAATTTTTCCCCGACTTTTGTGTGACAAATTTTGCAGCAAATTGCTGACAGATGACCCCATCCCGCCCACTCCAACGCCCGGCCCGGCCTGTGCTGTGACTGTTTTTTTGCTGTCCTAGGTGTTGCATATTTAATGCGCCGACGCCGATGGCAACAGATTCAGAATACAGATTCCAGACAAGTGCACCCCAAAGTGCATGCAAATATTTTTGTCAACGATTGTTCTGTTTGTCCCCAAAATGCCAGCCGAGGAGCTGTAAAACGGTAAACAGGGACAAGGGCCAGGGTCGTTTTGGGTTGTGCAAGTTGTTGTCGCTTTGAGTAATTGCTGTTCGAGTGAAAATTGGCAACCTGGGCAATGCATTTGGCCAAGGCGAATTGAAAGCGAGCTGAAAGCAAGAATAAAATTTAGATGAAGCAGCAGTGTTACAGCAGGAGAAACTTTGACAGGAGCTGGACCATATTATTGAAGGGAAAACGAGTTGAGTTGATTTAAAAAAAATTAATTTACTTTTCATTTTTTTAAGCGGCAATTTGCAAATGATCTGACTACAAAACGCCACGTTGCCAAAACTAAATCGAAAATAATTTTCCCATTGATGAAATGAAATGCGATGCGTGACTCTGGTTCGATGCCAAACCATTATCAAATAATTCACATGTAATCTTTTTTAATCTGCAAGCCTTGCCAGCTGGCTAGCCGGATTGACATGGAAATCATCAAAATGTTTTGCCAAAAGGATGACAATTTTGTTTTAATACCCTGACATCGAAGGAAACAGAAGTTTACCGATTATTTGCATTACTATAGATATTGATTTCAAAGCTATCGAGCTGACATTTCATACAGAATCATAAGATTTGCTAAGCGGAAATACTTTTGAATTGTAAGATGAGATTATTAATATAAATTATTTTTGAAATATTAACCGTTTGTAAAAATTTCTAAAGAAGATTCGACCTGTCGCCAAACTTAAGGTTCGATTTGCGGACGGGTTTACATTTTAGCTATGTTAAAGTGCGTGGCAACTGGTACAAAATTCAAAGCAGCGCAGCGAGCTTATAGTGTCGGTGTGCGACGTCGCTGCTACAGCG
Organism: Lordiphosa mommai; assembly: GCA_018904225.1. Taxonomy (NCBI): domain Eukaryota; kingdom Metazoa; phylum Arthropoda; class Insecta; order Diptera; family Drosophilidae; genus Lordiphosa; species Lordiphosa mommai. The sequence goes on along the minus strand of JAEIFT010000053.1, from coordinate 1,116,537 downwards.
TGTTACATTACTGTACAGCTACAGTCGTGTTGCACCGTGTTCGTGTTTTCCGCTCGAAATATGATGTTGCCACACGAACACGTCGTGTTGAGTCGAGCGTGTTTGTGACACGAAGAAAAATACGACACGCACCCAACTCTAGTTGGAACTGAAGGTTTTTGTTCGAACCTGGCTTATAGCGATCAAACATTGAGTACACCTATCCCCCGGTTAGTGGCCGCTCATTTAGCGGCAGTTTTGATTTCACTGCGAAAAGATATTCAGTTTAAGCTAGGTACTCAGACACGAATAACATTCTCGCTGCTAGAATTGTTTCATAATTCGAAGAGCAGCCTCTTAGAATGTAGGGTGACCAAACCACAGCGAAAAGGCTGTAAACAATTACTGAATCCGAAATGGTCACTCTGGTCTTGTCAGCTGTTCTTTGTTTACAAAATAAGCGGGCAACAGAGATTGTAAAATAAATGTTTATAAAATTGAAAATGGATGGCTCTATGTGAAATGCAGAGGTCATGGGCATTGCCATGGTTATTTTCTTGTGTTTATTTCGCGTATCACTAAAAGAGGATGCAATAACCTCAGAGCGGCAAATTGTTGGCCAAATCCATTTAAATAGGTATCATCCTGACCGATTTGGGCACCGCAGCTTGTTCATCCCCCCGCAAAGTTCTCCAAATTGTTTTTGTTTTGCCTTTTGGTCTTCTTTGAATCCATTTTTTCAAATTGTGTGCTCAATTCTAAGAGGTACCTCTTCGAATTATCAAACATGTTTCATAATTCGAAGACCCCCCTACGAGAATGTATCAGCTGTTTTTGAAAAACGATCTGGCAGCCCCATGAACATTATACGAGCGCATTCTAGACGTCTGAGTACGGCCTCTTAGAATGCTTTGAGAAAATTCGAAGAGCACATTCGAAGAGCCATGTAATTAGATAGGCAGCGAGAATGTTATTCGTGTCTGAGTACCTAGCTTTAAATCAGAATTTTTTCAAAATGTCTGAAAATCAATACTCTTTGATGTTAAAATGAATATATTAGGTCGTCTGAATAGTGGAGAAAAAATAGCGAACATTTCAGCTTCTACGAATTTAGCGAAACAATAACAAGAAGGTAATGAAAGCTGGCTGAAGAGCCGTTGGTAAGAACTCATTTTGTTGAACGAAAATGTTTCAATGGGCTTAACTCGAGGTAAACCAAGGATAATGATTAAAATGAAATCATTGTTGGCCTCATGAGATGATGATACTATATATTGACAACTGCCGATAAGCCAGATAGCGGTCCAGAAGAAAGCGAAAAGTATTTTTGAAAAGTTAAAGTCATCAGACTCTTAAGCAAGCGTGACATTTGATGCTAGAAAAGGGTTGTTTGACCGTTTTATGAAAAGATTTAATCGTCTTTTTCATTGAGGTCTTGCTAGAAACTTACTACGAAAATCACGTGCGGACTGTACCGAAAAGAATCTGCGCGTATTCTTTTGCTCATAACTTTAAGATTTCTACTCCGATTTGATTACTTTTTTTAGGTGGGGATTTAATATATAGTGGAAGAAGGAGGGCGTATTTAATATCAATATATTTCTATATTGTATTTGTATTTATTTATGGAAACAACCTAACTCTACAAGTAACCTTTTAACTTTACTCACACTGCGAGAAATGTGCGATTAAATGGGTGCAGTTTCTTTTCGGTACAGTCCTTAGTTGCAGAAACCCGCAGAAAATACGGAACAGCAGTCGATATTCATAAAAGGTTGCTGACCTCATAGAAAACGAGAAGGCAAAGCTAACTTCGACTGTGGCGAAGTTTTAATACACTTGAAAAAGTTTACTCCAACTGATTTAACCGGTAAAATATATATAGGATATACATATCAGATATTTTAAATTTTTATACACTTGAAAAGTGTATATTAATTTTGCCCAGAAGTTTGTAACGCATAGAAATATTCATTTCCGACCCCATAAACTATATATATTCTTGATCAGGACGACGAGCTGAGTTCATTTCCGCTTGTCCGTCCGTCCGTCTGTCTGTCCGTCTGTTTCTACGCGAACTAGTCTCTCAGTTTTAAAGCTATCGAGCTGAAATTTTGCACAGAGTCTTCTTTTTACTGCACGCAACTAATATGTCGGAACCGGCCGGATCGGATGACTATATCATATAGCTGCCATAGGAACGATCGGTCTAAGAACTAGTTCTAGTTAGAAAAACTTTTTTATTTTCCATCGTAGCATCACTAATCTTGGTATATGTTAGTTTTAAATGCTTCCACATAATTCTGGAAAAATATATCAACATCGGATCACGGTAAAAAAAAAAAATTTTACCCACTCACGTCAACAAGAATATATATAGTTTATGTGGTCGGAAACGAATATTTCTATGCGTTACAAACTTCTGGGCAAAATTAATATACACTTTTCAAGTGTATCAAAATAAAACTCTTGGTCAGGGTTAGGTAAGCAGCATCATGGTGTATCTATTCCTGGTGTGGCGGTGACTGAATTGTGTAAGTTCAGAGCTGTTGCTTAATGCTTAAGAGTGAGACAGACAACCACAACATGATAGATATACCTTGAGCAGCATCATGATGCAATAACACGGTTTTTTGTTCGCCACTGCTGTAATAGATACATCTTGGACTCAACCTTTTGAAATCATTTTAAGCTGCATATTGAAGTGGGTTTCACAAAATGTTTATTCAACTGGATAGGTTATTATAGTTAATGAATTAAAGAAAAACTAGGGTGGCTTAATCAAACTTCTGCGTCTCTTGGCATTAACGCATAAAAAACGACACGAAGCTCTCTTACTTGCGATCCTTTAGCTCTCCCTCACTCGCCGCTAGAGTGACCAACTCTCGCTATGCCAAAATGCCACATGCTTCACCATCCCATTCCCACACTAATCGGTTAAAAGTTGAAAAGATAGCGCACTCTCATCTTCCCTCTTTTTATCATTTCGCTTTACGCACTTGCTTTTTAAATTTCCGAATTCTTTCCGGCTCACATCTTCTGGCTCGATGCAATAATACCCGCTGTGTCGCTCCCGCACCGCTGTAAACTGAGATCATTTGCTGAAAGCCAACTGAATAATGAATGTCAACTGAGAAAAGAGAGCTTGGCAGGACCGTCCAATGTTAGAATTAAACATGGTGAGACGGCAACGGACATTTGTGAATTCAGAGCTTTTGTGAAATGTGCGAGAGTGAGAGAGACCGATAAAATGTGAAGTATCAAGTGTTTAGAGTGACCGCCGCACTTGTTATAATTCTACCATGAACCGCCCCACCAGGTGCTATTTCATCATATCTGCTGCCCTCTAAATTTACTCCCACACAGACACAATAAGCCAGATTTTGTCAAGCGATAAGTCCCCAAAGCACTCTCATTTTGACCTCCATCATATGCTTTGTTTTATACAAAATTTCAACATTCTTAGTAACGCTTCAATTATGAATCCTTAATTTTTTTTAGCGCATATGGCATGTGTCTTTCATCAATTACAGCCAATCCTAATGGCCAGTCCTTAACGATCTATTTAAGGCAAACGCTAAGTTTTCTGAATCTACTTAAAATGATGGCAGTTACAACTATTTAGAATCCCATCTGAAGTCACCCGATAGCAATAGCTCATGGAGAAAATTCTGAAGAAATTATGAATCATATATTTTTTAATAATTCAGAAATATTAATTCATTATATTAATTAAATAATGATTACACAAGGCAACAAAATTTAATTAAAGAAATGCCGGTGATTCTAGATCATTTTCGAGCGAATCTGTTTGGCAAAATGCGTCATCACGACAGGATTTGTTGCTATTTGTGCCCAAAGCTGGTAAAACTGCATGTATTGACCATTTTATGGAATATTTTGTGGATAACCCAATCGTTTGTTTAGACTTTTCTTGATATTATTGTGAAGTACAATTTCACAGCTTACAAAAAAATTATTCCTAACAAATGTGCGACCATTCGCCTAGTGTCAAATTTGCTTAGAGTTATCTGTTAATTGTAAGAAATTATAAGTATAGGATTTAATTCATTCTTCGAAAAATAAAAATAATTTCTAAGAGTTTTTATTATTAATCATAATGTGAAACTATCCCAAATATCCCACTTTTTAAGGTTCTTAAACCCAAATTTCTACCGTTTCCATTAAATGCATTTCAAATCAAAGAACTTAGCATTTCATTTGCAAGGGTATAAAAACTTTGCCATAACCGAAATTATCTGCTGCCCCCTTTTAGTTTTTTTCGCTCGAACTGTGAATGTATTTATTTCGCCATTTTACTAAACACCAAACAGATTTAAATCCTTGTTATATGTGTGTATGTCAGTACCAGCATAATGATGAAACTGTCAAAAAATATTTTGTGTTGAGTTTTTCCATGTCTGTTCATGGATTTAAGCGGCTTAGTGTAATGGCCGGGGGTCTAAGCGAAAAAAAGCAACAAATCTGTGCGGTGGCTTAAATTATAAAGTATAATTTGTCTATATGCCATTAAGCAATACATGTGGGTAAATTTACTAAAGGAATCAATGGATTTGAAATCTCTACTTTGATTTAATTGAAACAAATCGCACTGACTAACCCAAAACTGTCGCAAAATGCTCGCCATGCGATCAAAGCGAAACTTCAGACACTCGAGAGAGCACAATTGAAAAGTGCCTTTGGTTATGGCACACAATCAAAGCAAAAAGCAAAGCAAAACAAAGCAACTGCAATTGCAATTTTTACTGACAACTTTGGAGTAGTTTGACACCACCACGCCATGCGGCATCCAACTAGCTGGAAGGCAGCCAGGCGGTGGCCAACAAGTGTTTAGCATTTTGTTTTCAGTGCAATTAAAAACGCCGCTGCCACAAAAGACGCACAGAAAAGCCAACACAAAAAAAGGCGACAAGTGCCGCGTCCAACACTTGACGCCTGGTTTTTAGCTGGTGCCGTTCGCTAACGGCTGTTGGTGTGTGTGTGTTTGTGTGTGTTTGAGGGAGTGAGTGAATTTTCTAACCGCGCCTGGGGATATGCAGCAAAAATGGCATTTTAAGCAGATGTTGAACTCTTACACCCCATACACACATTTGCACATACACTTGTTTACATATATGCTAATGAAGCCTGCTTAATATGCAATAATTGCAATTTTGCACCAATCAGCAAAAATCTTAAGCAATGAACACATTTTTCAATTGCAAAATGTTTGAAATATTCCTTTGCCTTTGTGGCTTAAGTAAGCCAAAAAGACCAAAATAATTTAATAACTTTTGCAGAAATGCCAACGATATGGTTAGAGGAGGAGGTGGAAAAAAATGCACAAAAAAAAACGAGCATGTCAGAGATGCTCTGAGGCCTAAATACGCTTCAATTATTCAAAACATGTAACTGATGAAGCAGAAATGCAACAGACGAGATAAAGCCTACAAAATGGTTATATATCTGTCAATCACAAAGGCGGCGGAAAAAAGGGTTGGCCTTTGAGGGGGAACATAAATAGATAAAAACTAAATTTTGTTGTGTTATGTGGAGAAATTTAGAACTGCAGCAAGAAAATTTTCAATGGATAACTGATCCACTTTCTTTTATATGACTGTTATTCAATTTATTGAATCGATTAATAATGGTGATTACTATATATAATGCAAATATGAGCAATCTGTTATTTTGCATAACAAGCAAAGTTGAATAATCATTAATTTCGTAATTAAAACAATCGTGTCTTTAATCATTTTCTGTAAAGAGGACACCATATACAAATTCCACATACAAATTCGAAAAATTCCATATTTATTCCAAGTCGTTTGATACAGTTTTCAATGAGCTTTTAGCATTTTATAAATTTTAGGAATATAAAAAAATATACCAACTTTGGTGACGATTCAATAGAAAAAAGTTTTTCATAAAATATTTGCGACGTTAGGGTTATAGACGATTTTGATAAACAGAATGGTGAAACTAATATTAAGTTTGGTGGTGATGAAAAAAAAGTCTACAGAATATTTGAACCGATCGTCTAGGAGCTATAATATAGTCATCCGGACGGCCGATTTTTCGGATTTAAAACTGCGAATTTGGTCAAGATAGCTCTAAAACTGGGTAAGATATGCGGATGTTATAGATGCTCGTATGTGATCAAGACTATATATGTTTTTGGTCGGAGATGCTTCCTTCAGTTAAAATAACTACAATTTAATTACCCTCTGCAAATAATTAAAATAAAGGAGATGTGTTTTAAGTAAAAAAATAATCACTCAATTAAGAGTACTCGAATCTATTGAGGTGCCCATTTACAACTTTACACCGTAAATTCCTGGATCGGCTACGCCGATGTTTTAAATACCCTTGCAGTTTTGAAAGGCCATTGATAACAAAAAAGTTTTTCTCACTAGAATTAGTTTTTAGACCGATCGTTCCTATGGCAGCTATATGCTATAGTCATCCGATTTCGATAAATTTTTCCAGAATTGTGTGGAAGTATAAGAAACTAATATGTACCACGATTGGTGATGCTACGATGGAAAACAATAAAGTTTTTCTCACTAGAACTATTTTTTGGACCGACCGTTTATAAGGCAGCAATATGCTATAGTCATCCGATTTTGATAAATTTTTCTAGAATTGTGTGGAATCATATAAAATTAATATATCCCACGATTGGTGACGCTTGATTGAAACAAAAAAGTTTTCCCACTAGAACAGACGTTGTCGTCAAGACTCATCCTCATTCTCATCAATGCCGACTCGCTTGCCACTTCTATTACCTCGCTCTTATAAAATATTTGGCCGACCGTTTATGGCCGATACGGACAAAAGTGGATGCCATTTCAAATTGCATCAGCGGAGGGTTAAGTCCTTTAGAAAAATATTTAAAGATTGATAAACTGACAATTTTGTATAAATTTAGAGTCAAAAAGGCATAAATGTAAAATAGATCTGTGACTTTTTGAGCAATATTATTCGAGTCACTCTTACGGAAAAACAATACCAAAATATTAAAAAACGCATAAGTCCATTATTTGCCCTTTTAAGTATACTATGTTTTTGAATAGAACAACTATTCTGTCTTCAAAATAATCATTAGCTTGGCTTAATTAAAAAATTTGTTTGTTTATTTTTAGCTGGGGTCAAGTAATGCCACGCCCTCAAAATGACGCCCAAACTTTTAAAAAGATTAATATATGCCTGAAAATTAATTTGAAGAGATTCTGTTGATTATATTTCTAGAGTAGCGAAATCAGGATTAGATCTGTGGTACAACGCCACTATGAAACCGCGAATTTAAGACAAGCGAACTTCGCAAGGAGTTGGCAGCTTTCAAGTTTTAAAGGGGCTTGCAAATCATATTAAAACTTAGTTAATACCAAAAAAACGAATAGTTCATAAAATAATAAGGTTTGGCTGCGATGCCCGATAAGTTACTCTGTCACTTAATCCTCATGGGCTATAATATATATATTCCTTGTTAAACGCTATTAATCATGCTCGAATGAGGGAATGAGAGGTTGAGGAGAAAAGGTTGACCCAAGTTTCCTAAGTGTTCTTTTACTCAAAGCGGGACAATGGCAAAGAAGGTGATCTACCGATTAGTCCTCCTCTTCATATGTACACCCAAAAAAATTCGTATCAATATTAATTTGATAAGCGTTGTCTCAAATTGAAACTACAACCAGTATCTTTATTTTTGTATCAATATAATTCAAGAAAGTATCAAATTAATATTAGAGGTGTTAACTTGAACCTATGCCTATTAAATTGTTACGTAAAAGTATCAATTCGAAACTCACACATTTTCGATGTTATCGAGTACAAGTTCGAAAATCGAACTGTCATACTCGACTCTCTCTAGCAAAGCAAATTGCATAAATGCTGGCACTTGTAATTCTCAAGTTGTTATTCAGCTGATTGATGATATAAATAGGGTACTTGATAGTGGGCGACAAATGCGTAGCAGCAAGGAGTCTAATGAGAGATACGGCAAACTTGAAACAGTCTTGTATAACTCTCACCAATTTGCCCTTGCTGCCGTCTTGCGATAGAGCCGTTAAGCACCGGTTAAAATATCGCAATAAAATTTTAGAAAAATAAAAATGTTCGAAATTTTTTATTTATTATTGGCAAATTCTTAAAGGCTAGTATCAAAATGATACAAAAAAGTTTCAAATTGATACTTTAAAATTAATACAAAGAAATGTCATTCTGATACAAATTTGTATAATTTTGATAACATCGAAAATATTATTTTGATACTATCGAATTATCAACTTGATACTTTGAGTATTGAGCATAATTCGATACTCAATAGTTTCAAATTAATGACTAAATTGTGTCGTTTTGATGATTACTTTTTTTTGGGTGTATCTGTAAATTTTATTGAAGTCATGGCTTGAGACGCCTTGGCGTACTGCATGTCAGGCAAAGTGACCCGTTAACAAATAATAAAAAAATATCCAAAAAATGATAACCAATTGACCTAATGGAATAAATTGCGCACAATAATAAGAGAAAAGAAATGGAATTTAACACTCTTGTTAAAGCACGCTCCAACTGATTTTATCGATAGAAAATAAATAGGATAAAAATGTAGGATTTGAATAAATTCAGAATAATTGTTTTCTTCTTCGTACTGGGACACATTTTCCGACCGATTGGTTTTATGACAGCTATAGGATATAGTAAAGCGAATTTGACCAAATTTGACCAAATTATTTAAAAGAAAATTATATTGATAATTGTGTGAAAACCAATTCTCTTTATTTTCTATAATTTCTTACCTAAAAATTGGTTAAAAAAAACTGTTCTCATTTTTCCTTTTAATGATTCTCCTAACTATACGCCTCTGGTTTGGTATATATGAAAGCCAGTTCAGTATTTTTGAGTGCTACGTGTTATAGATATGCAACATTGGCCACAAGTGCTTGCCTGCGTATGTGTGCGTATGTGTGTGAATGCTTTGCCTATTATGCTACCAAATGAAAGTGGTAATAAATTGGACAAGATGTTGCTATAAACCACACCACGACATGCCACAGCAGACCCAAGCCGGTCAGAAGGCCCAATAGCATGAAACAGCAACCTGAATTGCAAATGCAACGCATGCAACTGCAACAGCAACAAACAGGCAACCCACCAAACAGCTGACGTCAGCCCCCAACTTGCGCCATTCCATGGCTTAACCACAAGCGCATTTATGGGCAACAGCCTCCACACTCGCCACCCCACAGTGGCAGGTTGCCCATTTAATCTCTCCAAAGTGACTTGAAATTGAAACGAAAATATCAAAGTGAATATGATGATGACTACAAACATCGACACGTAAATGCTTCTAAAACGCATCTTAAATGGTCTCAAACGCAGCCAAGTCTGAGTTAAAGTTTGATTTATGTTTAAATTTCACATGTACAGGCACAAAAAAGTTGAACTAAGTCCGATGAATTGCTATCATGCCCTCAACATGTGGATTAATTGGCTCAGAAGCAGTCATCGTGTTTAATTTTGTTAATCATAGATCACATAGCTGAAATCCTTTAACTTTTTCTTCTCCAATGCAATTGAAAGACTTACAATTCCTTAATGGGATGCTAAGGTCATTTGTTTTGTTTTCCATCCTTACCCACGATATGTATGATCTAGAGTTTGAAGAAACGAACTCCACTCGCTCTTATTCTTATTCTATTGTGTCCGGAAATGATAAAATGAACAAGTAAGAAAGTCGGTCAAGCCCGACAGTAATATTCTCTGTACCTGCGAATGTTTGTATATAACTGACAATTTTTAAATGTCCCGCCATACCAACTGTGTTTAAATTAATGCCCTGTTAATTACTTAAATACTTTTGTAACTTTGAAATAAATTATACCTAACAATTTCCGACCCTCGAAGAGTATAAACGGTAAACTAAGTTCTTGCAAGTGTATGTAACGGGCAAAAGAAAGCATCTTCGAACCCATAACGCATACATTTATTTGATGAGCATCAATGGCCGAGTCGATCTAGCCCTGTCCGTCTGTCAAAAATTTAGTTTGTAGCACTTAAACTACTAAACCTATTGGAAAATAATGTTATACGCGATTGGTTCACATTTATACCTTGGATATATATAAACTTATAACTCGAGATATGGCTTAAAATGTATGGCTTAAATGAGTACGTATTCATAAAACAAATTTTTATCTTGATTTTATTGTTTTAAATTTAACAAACTAATGTAAATAATAAACTGATCTTCATAAAATTTGTACGAGTTCAAGTTGAATAAAAGTATATGCAAGAGACAATTAAATATGTGGCTAGTAGATTCCAGTGTCTTTTTCTCTCGAATTGAATTCTCTTGGAATTAAGCAGCCGGTTTCAGCTGATCAAACAATTCCGAGTTTTCTAATACCTGATCTAGTAACAGTAGGTTTATTTGTCACCTTCTATGCAACGCTATTGAATTCGATGGCAAAATATTAACGTTTACACGAAAATCGACTCGAAATTCGGAACAGGAACGTATATTTCATCCAAATCCAAAAATGGTTTCGAGTTGGGTGCGTTTTTTCCTCGTGTCACAAACACGCACGACTCAACACGACGTTTTCGTGTTGCAACATCAGATTTTGTGCGAGCACGTGCGTGTCAGTTTTGAGCCCTTAAAACACGAACATGGACTAAAACGACTCAAAAACAAAACACGACAAATCACTATTCACACGACACAAGCCGACACTACTTTACTTAACAGTACAATAAAATACTGGGAGCCTATTTCTCATTACTCTCATTAAAAAAGAAATATCCTGAGATGATTCGTCGGTTTTTTTCTTTATTAATAAAGTCGTTCGTGTCGTGAAGTGTCGGGTTTTCGAATTTTTAAACCATGCGTGTGGTGTGCGTGATTGAATTCGGCCATTCGTGTTACAGTCGTGCAGTGTTTAAAATATTCGACACGCGACAATCTCTAGTTCCGAGCCATAACTAATAAAAGATTTAAGAAATGAACTTGAAATTTAATATAGATTGAAAATGAGGAATAAGAAATTTTAAACAATTCAAATGGGTTTCCTAACCGTTCCAAAAGTGTTTCCGAGACATATATAAAAAATTATTAAGTCTTTAATCCCGAAACGAATATCGGGCCATTTCTCATAAAGCTGACAAATATTTCCTAATAATGGTTCGAAATATTCCGCTCTAAAATCTGCCGTATCTCCGCAAAAAATAGTATAATACTCAGGTATTTCAGCTCTAAAAAACACAAAAACAGTTGAAATCATAAAATCTGCCTTTTCTAGCTTTTCGTTTTTCAACATATTAAAACAGAATTTTTTTAAGTCGAAATTGGATTAAATTCCGTAAGCTTCATTACTAAAATTTATATTGAGGGTATTCACTAGTCCTTGTAAAATGGGAAATGCTAAATAGTAAACTCCGAAAGTTTACAACACAACAACAAAACACATGAGAAAAAATTACCACTTTTCCTAGACCCTGGGGTATGTTTATAAAAATGCTTTGTAAAATTGTAAAGTGTTAACATCAAAGTATCGAATAAAAAAACTTGGTATCGTGTCACTCCTATATAGCAATTTAGCTACATTATATTCGAAATAGGCGATGGCTGAGTGGACAGGCATGTTGGCTTCTTTTTGTAATTTGTCGGTTCAAATCCCGGCAAAGGCAAAAGAGAGGACTGCTTTTTTTAAATTATTTTTCTTTTGTCTTTTTTATGAATGTGTTATTTATTTTTCATTCCCGTTATTGTAGAGTAAAAATTGTACAATATTCTAATGCCAATTTATGTAACTGGGAGAGGAAAGAATTCCAGACCCGCTCAGTATAAATATTCTTTATCAGCATCAAAAGCCGATATACTAAAGACCGTCTGTCAGTCCGTCCGCCTTTCTTGATGAACAATTAGATCTCGGAGAGAAGAAAAAACTGAATAGATCAACCAAATTTGAAATTTATGCAACAAAATGAATGAAAGTAAAAGCGCCAAACTATTACCGATTTAAGAAAAGTATTAAAACATAGGCTCCACCTACAAGCAAAAGATAATAAAACTAAAAAAAAAGTGCTTATCACCCACCCCCTTCAAGAATCGAACACACAACCATCAGTTTTAGAGTTAAGCCTTTATCGCCCTACGCCACCGACCTGGTAGAAAATGGCCGTAAATATTAAGCTTTGAATCTACTCTGGTTTACTACTAAAATTACTATCATGTATCACAAAGGGTCGTTCAGTAGCTAGTTTGTGGTAAATTTACCATTTACCATTTTACGAGGACTACTGAAAACCCTCATTATCATTTTTCTAACATTTGTATATTTAAGCGTGGATCTAAAACTTAGAAATCCTTTACATTTAATAAGAAGGCTTATATTCACCAAAGAAAACTTTTTCCGCTTTAAAAAATTTTTTTCCGAAATCTGATTTATCTTAAAAAGAGAATTTGATTCTGGTTACTCCTTAAGGGCGACTTTCTAGAATGTAAGACTTTTTTTAAGTGTATATATAGCTATTTTACCAGTTGAAATATATATTTAAAATAATCATAAATCAACCAAAACAGTACCTGTATAATCGTTTCGGTAAGGTTCCGGGTTTTCGGATCCTGTTTTAACAGTAAAAGGTTTTCGGTTCTCAAAAAATTTAATATCGGTTACGGTTTCGATACCGGTACTTGGTTTGAAACGGTTTATATATACTTGGTTTATAAACGGTTCCGATTCCGGTTACGGTATATTCCCAGCTTTGAACACAAAATGTTATGTGTAGATTGGGGTTGATTTCACACATTGGTGTTAGATAATTCCCCTATTCAAAAGCGGTTCCGAATCAGTTGGATCAGGTTTATAGTGAAAGCTGCTTTCAAGTCAGCTCCACCTAAATAAAAACTGGTTTAAAATTGATATTAACTGCCTCAGAATTGTGTCGAAAATATGAAGACCTTTTAAAACGTTGTTTTAAGTCGGCTCAAGACTTGGTTTGAATAATCCAAAAATGAACAATAGTTAAAAAAAATGAACCAAAGTTGAACAATTTTAACTATGAAAAATTTAGCTGTAGTTTAAAAACAAATAATAGTTCATTACCAGACACACTCCAATTCGCTTAGCAATTGCCTTTTATGACAACATATCATGGAAAAAGCATTTGAGAACTCCAATTCTTTTTATTTATTCTTAAGGAAAAGCCGAAAAGTATGCAAGTAATTTTTGAGACGAGCTTGAGTGATTTTAGAGCAGAGCTCTTTAACGGACGTTGGCTGGGGTAGTAAATCGGGAAACATTTTAACTTTGAGATTTTCTTTTCTCGGTGTTTTTATTTGTGCTGATATTCGTTTGCATTGAATAAGCACAAGTAAGCGCAACCATGCACACACATACACATACAGAGATTTGGGATCAGGGATGTGGAATCAAGGATCTGGGTTTAGGGATATCGGATCTGGGATCATGGATCTGGGATCTGGAATCAGGGATCTGGGATGGATCTCGAATCTGGGATGGATCTCGAATCTGGGATTAGGGATCAGTGATCTGGGATCAGGGATATGGGATCTCGGATCAGGGATCTGGGATCTTGTATCAGGGATCTAGGATATTGGATCAGGGATCTTGGATAAGGGATCTGAGATTAGGGATCTGAGATTAGGGATCTGAGATTAGGGATCTGGGAACAGGGATCAATGATCTGAGATGTAGCTCCGAACCGGGATCTCCGATCTGGGATCAGGGATCTGGGATCAGGGATCTGGGATCAGAGATCTGGGACTGGTACACCATTTTCCAACACTATTTTAATATCATATCAGTTCTTCTTATTGTATTAAATCCAAAGAGCTGTAATCAGCAATTACTTATTCGAGATAGTAGCTGCTGTTAGTTAGTTGGGAAAATGTTTAATAATGCAGACTTTGGCCGATAGAGAAATGAGATTTATATATTTTATTTTGGGACTTTTTTTTGCTTGAATATTTGATAGACTTTGTTTTTATTTACTAATTATCACGGTCTCCCGGTTGATTAGCTATACACAACTTCTGCTCCGGTTAATTTCAATTTGCAATTGTCCAATGATTCATAAACCTTTGATGTTTGATTATATCAGGATTGAAAGACCTTTTCATAGATAACTACTTCGATTTGGCACTTAAGTTTTGGTAAACTATTCAAAACTGAAGCAATTGCAATTGCAACGGTCATAAAGGCCAATGAACACAACTAGAAGCCTGTGTGCAATTTTGGTTGCGAGTACTTAACAAATCAATATCAACTGTGCTTTTGCCATTTACCTGAGTGAGGGGGGCGGGGTGGTGGGCGAGACTGTCCTGTTCTGTCCTATCCTATCCTGTGCTGACTGCCAATGCAGCTCAAATATTTACGTTCCATTTAAAGTGGCAGCAGGGTCAACTCCTTCATATGCCGGTCCAAAGGCATTTTCAACTTCATTTGTTGTGCAAATAGGCGATAGCTCAACCCACTTTCCCCCTCATAACTTCTGTGTGTGTTAATTTTACAGTCATAATTCTGAGCAAAAGTTCTTTTTGTGTTTCAAGATCCACTTGTTGTGCTGGTTGGTTTTTAATTAATTGGAAATATATCTTGGGCAAGTGCCAGACTTTCAGCATTCAGTTCATTCATTGACAAGTGTTGAATGGTCTCTCCATTCTCGTCCCTGCGCGATGCTCTTTTGTAATCCGCGCCTCATTTTAATCCCCTTTAAGCGGCAACTGAAACGATTACAATTTGTTTTTGTTTGCTTTTACTTTTATTTTCACATTTCCGCTGCGACTAATCTGCAATTATGTTTTACATAAAAATCGTATCACATGCAACACAAACAACAGCGCAAAAAAAAAAACAACAAAAGAAAAGTTTGCCAAAGTTTTGCCTCGGCTATTTTCGCAAATAAACCAAAACACAAACACATACAAAAAAAAAAACTATCAGAGACAACAACAGCTTCAACTGCCAGTTGGACAACAGGGCGGATGAATGGTAAATTCGCATTGTGTTTTGTTCTATTGCTGCCTGCAGCCTGCATCGTCTACCAATCAAAGTTAATTAGAGAGAGAGAAACTGAAACAGGATTGAAATGATTACAGGAGTTGGATTTAAGTGAAGCAAATAGTTATTTATAACATTGCTTGAATAAACTTACTAATTCACAATTCCAAGAAATATTGAGAGACTCAGGCATTTGCTATGCAATATTAATAACTTGATCTATACCTTGATTTTAGCTGTAACCTTTGCTGGCTTGTGTCTTTGTATGCCGAATGGTTAAATGGCGTGGCTATTAAACATGGACTTGATTACACAAACGCATAGAAAGTCAAAATAAAGGCCCAATCAACTGCAAACAAGAAAGCATAACTCTAAAATTCACATAAATTAATTAGATTATGTGCAAATCTATTGTAACAGTCCAATAAGTTGATAACAAAATTCTTAAGGCTTAGCAATTTATATTAAGGAGTTTTTTATATAATAAAGTTAGAAAAATGGTCCACTTAATTCTTGGACAGTGAGAAAGGTGCTCGTTAACTAGGTAAGTTTAAAAGTAGGGCTGCAACCGGTCCAGAACCGAACCCTTCAGAACTGGTTCGGTCCAAGTTCTTGTGATGTCTGAATCGAACCTTGTTGGAAATGATCACAAGAAACACAACCAAACCCTTTATTATACCCTTGCAGAGGGTATATTGAAAATGAGCAGATTTTTGGAAGCATCTCCGACTTCATAAGGAATATATATATTTCTGATCAGCATCAATAGACGAATCGATCTAACCTGGTCCGTCTGTCAATACGTCTGTCTGTTTCTTTGTTATCTTCTCCCTCAGTTTGTAAATCGGATGACTATATCATATAGCTGCTATTAAAAGTATATTTCGAAAAACCAGATATAGTGAAAAAAAAACTTGGTTGTTTTCAATGGTAGCGTCTCCAAAGCTTTGTATTTATTTATTTTTTTTATGCATCTACATAATATTGAAAAGTTTGATCAAAATTGGACGGCTGTAGCATATATCAGCCATAGAAACGATCGGTCCAAAAACAGTTCTAGTGAAAAAAACTTTGTTGTTTTCAATGGTAGCCTCTCCGAACTTGAAAATTATTAACTCCATAAGTATCTACATAATTCTGGAAAATTTGATCAAAATCGGATGACTATATCATATAGCTGCCATAGTAACGATCTGTCAAAAAACTAGTTTTAGTGAGAAAAACTTTTGTATTTTTATTGGTAGCGTCTTCATACATGTTGATAGTGAAGATTATCTACTTAAAGACAATATCACCGATTTTGATCTAAATCGGATAAATATATCGTATAGCTTCCATACAAAAAGCGTCTTCACCAAGTGGCGCCATCTATTGGTCAGCTTGGAAAATCACTCAACTAGCCTGGTTCTAAGCAAAAATGACATTTACAGCTGCGAAAAAAAAATAGGACCACCCTCACAAGCAAATTTTCCAAAGACGTCATTACTTCATTTGTAACATTTAGAAACCTTTGAATACGTTTTTGAAAAAATAATAGGACCACTTTTCAAATATGCACTTAAAATTACAAAATTCACTTCACAAAATTTATTATTCTATGAATTTAATGTTATTTTGCGATGCCTTTATTGGTTATAAAGGCTGCGCAACGTCTTGGAATCGATTCAAACAAGTCCTGACACCGTTTTAGAGGAATCTTGCTTCAGGACTTCTGAAAGACTTCCCATACTGATCCGGTGCTGGTTGGCTTAACTGTAGTAACTGCCTTTTGCCATTAGACCACAGATTTTCGATGGGATTGAGGTATGGTGACTGCGCAGCCACTCTAAAACTTTCACAGAATTTTTTCTTAACCATTTCTTTGCTTTTTCCTAGGGTCATTGTATTGTTGGAAGACCCAAGATGCCGCTAGATCTCATATTCTTTAAATGGTAGAATCAAATATCAAAAATATAGACGTATACATGTTGATCTGTTATGATTTTTATACAATATAGTGGACCTACTTCATAGTAAGAAAAACATCAAAAATACCATGACACTTGAGCCTTTATGTTAAATGATTTTTCCCGTGTATTATGGATTGTTTTCTGAGATTAGAGAACTCCTGACGTATAAACGAGAAGCTTTTCCATGAAACATAACAACCTAACTGTAATCTTTTATAAAATATTCCAACATTTTGGGGATGTCCAATTCAGATGATCCTTTTCGAATTTCATGCGCTTACTATGTGGGTGGATTTTAAAAGAGGGACATTTCCTAGGTCTCCGCGTTTTTGAATTCTGTTCTCTGGGCCATGTGTGAACTTTTTGCACTGACGCATTTATATTTTGGTCCTCTTTGAGCTTAGTTGCAGCCCAAAAATGATCGAGTATGAATCTTTTGCCGTTAAACTGGGCCAGGAATCGCTTTTGTGCTATTGTTTCAGTATTTTCTTCGTAGTTTATTGCGTTCCGTATTATTTTATTTGAATACCCAACCAATCGAACAACTTCTCTAAATGATTTTTCAATTAATATCGATTTTTTTTTGATGATATCGCTATTTTCTGAACTCCAGTGATTTCCACGAGCCTTGGTACTGATTTACCCTACTCTTGATGATCAAAATAATAAAATCAAATCCCTTAACCACGTGCTTTTCATCAAAGTAATTGTGGGAAATATAGCGGTTTCTATGAAGAATGCAAAAGTGGTCCTATTATTTTTTTCGCATTCTTAAGCCCATTATCCATAAAAAAATAAAAAATAAAATATTATGAACCATTTCAAGGGAAGTTCTACTTTTTTCTTATTATGGGAATACTAAGCAGTATTTAAAATAACAAGACTAAAACAATCGCAACTCTAATAGATTGTTTTTTGATCAATTGGACAAGGTGTCATAGTGGTCCAATTATTTTTTTCCCAACTGTATGTTAGAAAATCTGAAAAATCTGAGCCGATGTTAGCTTTTCTCTATTTTCCTTAAATATCATTAATATTCATAAATATTTCCTGCTTTAAGGAAATTATGAAATTTTATTTCGGTATATTTTACATACATACATAATGGGAACATTTTTTATTTTGTTTTTTTTTTAGCAGAATAATCATATTTCTGGAAAGAAGCTTTTTTTTTAGATTGTTATGTAACTGAACTCTATTAAATCTCTGTCTGATCAATGAGTTCCCAGTTATCCAAGGTATGTATTAACCCACCCACCTTAAGCACCTTCACATTATAGCTAGCAAAATTATTTTCCCCTCTCATAATATACATACATATGTATATATGTGCATACACGCATGCATGTATGAAAGTGTGTCCTTGAGCCATGTGCCGACCTTATAAATTAGCTTCTCGCCAAACCATCGTCGCCGTCATCGTTGCCGTTGGTCTAATGAACGCACCACATAAACATAAATTATGGCCAGGCTCGGAGAGTGGAGTCGGACGCCGTAGACTGCTGCTGCTCTTTTGGTTGCATATTTGCGCAGCATACTTCTGGGCGCCATAGCCGCCGCGTTGCATACTCGGTCGGTTTATCCCATTTTTATTTTTTGGCCCCTGCAGTAAAAAGCATTTTGGCACGGTTTCTCCCCGTTACTTTTTTTCTGTTAATTTATTTTCATTTTATTGTTTTCTTTTTCTTCGCATATTCATGGGGAGTTTTGCCTTAAAATAATATATTCACAGTTTAAAATTAAACTAATGTTTATATGTATACGTATTTGTATAGTTTGATGACTTTATCAATTTTTAATACAACTTTTGTAGTATTTACATTTTGGTGTGTGTGTGTGTGTTTTGTGTTTTTTCTTTATTGTGGCTAAATAAGTATTGCAATACTAAGAAATAATTATCAAATTTCCATAAAGAAATGCACTTTTATATTGTTGCCGATATGTGTGTGTGTGGTTGAGAATCCTATTTATAAATATATATAAATTTACATAACTGTTAGAATATTAAAGCCTAGATAAACTCAACTAACAAATTATTGCACTCGAATGCGGAAAGTAATTGCCAACAACTTTTGCTTTGCTCACAAACATAGACACTAACTAGACATACGACTCTTACCTATGGTATACACTTCGACAATAATTAACATACTTAACATTTACTCAATTACTTTATATGTAGTTAGTTAGTTAGTTGGAGGCCATTTCCTTTGACTTTCATTTGCACGCGCAAAAATATGCAACGAATTTCACTCTTGGATCTTTGCTGAGTTTTTTTTTTTTGTATGTGTATTCTGGAAACCTTAACTATTGTGTATAATTTCATTGGTGTGCGTTTTGTTTTAACTTAAAAAAAAATATAAACTTAACTGTTTTGTGGTTTTCTAAACAAAAATTCTACTCATCTATCTGGCCAGCAGTGTTAGAAGTAAAGCAAGTAGAATCCCAAGACTATTTTGTTGCAAAGCGCCAGCTGCATTGCCTTTACCATCTCGACAAAATTCCGGATGGCGTGTAAAGTCCTCACAGTAGATCTGTGATAAAGAAATGAAAATAAAATTTATTTAAGTTAGTTTATCTCGGACAAAATGAAAACAGTTCTTTAGAATTGTAAAACCAATATTGCACTTGTTATGATTTATTAACAGGGACGGTAACAGGTATAACCTATGTTATTAAAGTCCACATTTAAGAGCCTTATTTTAAATAATAAGGCTTCAATTAACAGTTATTAAGGATTTTTATTTTTTTGCTCCACACTAAAGAGTTATTCAAAACTTTAATTTTTTGACACCGAGTATACCAGTTATAAAGACTTTGAATATCACTTGAAGAAAGACTTTTATTGAAAAGTCAATAAATAGCAGTCATTGAAGACTTTTATTTTATTACTCAGTAGATAAGAGTTGAAGAAAGTCTTTTATTGAAAAGTTAATAAATAACAGTTATTTAAGACTTTTATTATATTACTCAGTAAATAACAGTTGAAAAGTTATTAAAGACTTTTGTTTAATTTCTCAGAAATAACAATTATTAAAGACTTTTATTTTAAAACTTAGAAGAAGAGTTATCGAAAGACTTTTATTATTTAACTCAGTAAATTAAACTCAGTCAGTGACTTATATTTTTAAATCACAATATAAAAGTTTTTTTTATTTATCGCAGTTATTGATATGAATGGATCATTTAAGCAGAGAGCAAACTGCTGAAGCTATAATAAACTTAAAGACTTTTATTAAAAAATAAAAGTCTTCGAATGAGTTTTATTTACTGAATTTTATAATAAAAGACTTTCGATAACACTTTTTTCTGAGTAATAAAATAAAAGTTTTTCATAATAATTATGTTCCGAGTAATAAAATAAAAGTCTTGTGAAACTGTTATTAATTAACTTTTTAATAAAAGTCTTCAAAAAAATGTCATTTCATGAGTTTAATTATACAATACCTTCAATGACTGTTATTCACTGTGTAATTAAAAGTTTTTAATAACTGTTATAATACGATGAAAAATTACTTTTATTTTTGACCATTACAATAAAAGTCAGCAAAAAAAGTTTATTGTGGATATCGATAGCAAACGTTTTGGAGTATTTCGAATAGTTTTACCAAATGAGCTTCATTGTTTTGTTTCTATAAGAGATTTATGAAAATTACGATTATATTTCGTCCCTGTTTATAACCAGTAATGATTTCTGTGAATTTTAAGCAGAAGTTTATCTACAGTTTTGTTATTTAAAAAGGTTTGATTGGTGTTCCCCCGGCACACTTTTGATATTAAGATAGTTTTATATACATACTAGCGTATACCCGCGGCTTCGCTCGCACTTGTGTAAAAAACTTTGTATTTGAACATGAGCATGAATAACAATATACATTTTTCTTACCATTTTCAGGGTTATTTCAAAATTGGAAAATCCCGTTGGTAACATTTTGTTATATAGAGCTCAAAAGCTAATCTCTACATTGAAGCTAATCTAATGAAAATAAAGAGAGTTTTATTCATAAATTTTCGGCCTATTTTCCGACTTTTTAAATTTGAAAATGATTTTGAATCCGATCAAATTGGAAAAAAAAATGTTTCAATATTTTTCCTCCAGTTTTTAGGACTTTCCAGATTTTGAAAGTCCCGATGGTAATATTTTGTTATTTAAAGTTTTAAAAAAATAAATTTGGAGCTGATTGGATAAACACCATACATCAGTTTTCCGTCCATTTTCCGACTTTCGTGGACTATTTTTTAAAAATTTCAAAGTAATGTGTTTCATATTTTTGTATGTGCAGCTTGAAATATGGGTTGGTGAATTTTCCAACAAAAGTGAATAAAATTTTATTAATAAAATTTATTTATTATTAAAATTACCAAATAGAGCTTTCATGAAGAATTTGGGTCCGATCGAATGGAGGAAAAAATTTTTGTTTCAAGCGTTTTTTGCGAATTTTCCGTATTTTTCCAAAGTGTGGAAATATGTTTGGAGTTGTCCGGATGAAAAACAAAAGATCTTCATACAACAGTTTTCCGACCATTTTCGTAGTTTTGGGGGATGATTCCTCAAAATTTGAAAGTAACTCCTATGAGTTCTACAAATCGCTTTTGATCCAAAAAACGACTCTTTCGTTTTAGGTTCAAAAGCAATAGGTAGAACACATGGGATCAAATCAAATTTGGGAATGATTAGCTTAAAAAATGAGTTTGGAACTAATCGCTAAACCCATTTTCCACCCATGGGGGTGTAGTGGGTTCATTTTCCGGAAAACTGGTATGCAGGTATTGATTAATTTTTATTCTGATTTTTTTTAAATGATAAACAAAAAAGTTTCATACAAAAGTTTTCTGTGATTTTTCCATATTTCCGGCAGGAATTTTCCAAAACCCAACCTTAGTACTTACTTTCGGTTTCTAAGATGAAACTACAGTAAAAAATTCAGCTTGCTATCTCTAACGGTTTGGGCTGTGCGACGGTCACCAATCAGTCAGTCAGGTTGAACTCTTTTAAATATATAGATTGGCCTATTCTGATGCAACATTCATATTCTCTGGTATTTATAAGCATAACTTTATAATTTCTAAATATAAAAAAAATTAATAAACTCTAGCAGGGTAGAAATGGAGTCCCTTTCGCATGATCAAATATTGCGCATTTGATTTTTTACAGAAGCATTTATATGTGCTCTGTCGAATAGGCCAGATAAATCCAAAAATTTTTGCATAATGTGGCCACAAGAAAATCAAGTACCTGAAATCCATTTTTCCGATATATCTTGGAAACAAGAGCTGATGGAGGAAAACTGAAGATGGAGTTTTGTTCAGTACACTCCATAAAAAATAGGGCTGCACCAAAAACTCTTATTGTGTTTGCAGGCCTTATACAAACAAACAGACCTGTTCCGGTTTTCACTTTCGCCAAAATTTGTCGAATTCGAATGTGGTTTAATTTTTATTGAGTAAATCGGTTTACAGCGATTGAAGTCGAGTCCGTCGAGTTAAAAGTAAGTCCAAATTAATGGTTTGATACCGATTACCTCAATAATTTATACGAAAATTGAACTTGTACCACACTCGATTTCACTTAAGTGAAAACCCGAACAGGCCTGATAGATGGATACATTCACTTTTATATACCATTTATGAGTATTTTAAAAATCGGACTATATTCTGTTTATTTTTCACAACAATTTCTTACCTTAGTCAAGCTGTTGGCATATTTGTCCACCAGCTCTCGTGTAAATTTGGCCGCCTCATTTCCGCATATTTTCGAGCAGCATCCTCCGAGCAATCCACCAGTTCATTGATGGAACTACAAAGGTTACAATTCTTATAGTTTTTGACTAAATTAAAAAATTTGTCAACTCACCAGCAAATGGTTTTAATATTCTCATTGAGTGTGCCATTCTCTGGATTCTCCTGATTTTTGTTGGGCTTAAGAAAAACCATTGTCTCCTTATAGCGATTGGCGCACACTTCAAATTCTTTTTTGGCCATTTCCGAGCAGGGCACATGCTTCAAATATTCTTTAACAAAAAAAAAAAAAGGGTTACAATGTTAACAACATTCTTCACACCGATCCGCTTTTGCTGCAATACCAACCCTCTTGGAATGCACCCTTGTTGCACAAATCCCGAATGAACTGATTGGTGCCATGGTAAAGCTTATTGAACTGATTCCTCTGCTGCAGATCCATGCAACGACGTGTGTAGCTCTGAATGCATCTGACTCCCTTCCTTAGCTCACTGCGTTGTGGGTTAGGCAATGGATTGAGTTTTGATGTTAATTCGGTGCCGGAGCTAAGCAACTTACTGACAAAGTTTATCCAATTCCTCCTTCTTGGCCGGACCAATCGAGAATTCCGACGTTAAATGCAGCATCTCAAGTGGTTCGGCGCACTTGGTAAACTCCTCCTGTCCGCATTCCTCTGACCTTGCCAGCGCCAGCAGCAATGCTGGAAATGCGAGACGAGAGCGACGCAATATAAACAAACAGCCAAAACAGCTAAAAGGCAATCTGAGACTGAGGGACGATGCAACAAAGTTGCAAATGTTCCGTCAAGGGTAATAAAGTTGGGCGTAAGTGAAATTGGCATTTCATAAATTTGAAACTTTTCCTTTTTCGGTCAGGTTCAAGTCAGTTTAGTTTTTGTCTATGCTCCAAATGTCGGATGTTCCACCTATCGCGAAAGTCACGACTGGGGCAATTACATTGACTGACAGCAGCGCCAGATAAGCCAAACTCAACATCAGGCCACATTTTACACTCACCCGCCACGAGCAGCCAAGTCCAGCTCCAGCTTTGGCTCCAGCTTTGATGCATTTTGTTGTTGTTGTTGCTTTTGCTGTTGTTGTTGGCTCTTTTGTTTACTTTGCAATTACTCAGTTACAGTTTGCAGTCATTTACACAATGTGTGACGTCGCACCAACTGGTTCTGGCTGAATGAGAAATCATATTTTAAATCCATAAAACACGCCCCCAAATGCAACTTGTTGGCCACTTATACTTTAATTAATTTATCTAGTTTGCCCCTAAATGATCGCGAGACGCAGTAACAGAATTTCTTGATAGAAAACAAAAATGGTCTAAAAATACACGAATGTCGACGTAGTCGTGGAAGAAAAACGAAAGCACTAAGGCGTCAAATGCTATTTCTATTTTTTTACATGAAAGGTTAATGATAAAAGTTCAAATCAGCTTTATAAATATGCAGTTTAATATATTTAAAAAAAATGTGGTAATTACTGTAATTACAAGCCCTTGCTTGAGCTTACCTTATGTCATCGACTAAGGTCTTGAATTGAGCAATTAGCAAATTTGAATATATAAATGCATATACCTTGAAAAACATTTTGTATTTAAAAATAAAATCCATATTAGAGAAAACTTTGTTTTTTTTTTTTCAACAATATTCAGCATATTTTCGGCTGCCATGAAAACATTGTAAAAATAAACTGAATGCAAAACTAAAATAAACATTTTTCTAAAACATTTTATGGTACGTGTACAAATAAATACAAAAAGAAGTTGGCAAAACTAACTTTGCATATGCCAAAGTTTAAATACACTTGCAAATGCTCGTTCCATTGTACCATTTTCCAACCGATCGGTCCTATGTATAAAGTAATCCGACTTTGACCAAAATCGGCAGGGTTGTTTAAAAGCATATTAAATTACTTTTAAGAAAAAGTTTTCTTACAAAAACCCCTTTTTCCGACCGATTGGTCCTATGACAGCTATAAGGTTTAGTTATGCAAGTAGTTTGATGCGTTGCAAACTTCGAGAAGTGGACGACTGCTTGCCAAGTTGTATCCAAGACAGACGAACTGACTCAGCTCGTAATGCCGATCAGCAATATATGTAAATAATTGACAAGTTCCCTCTAAGCATTACAAATATCAGAACAATTATATTACATTCTTTGCTAGGGTGAAATATGAAAATATATAATCACTTGTACAAGTATATATATGTTTACTTAACCCGATGGATTCTGTGGGAGCCAGATGATATATTATTATAAGAAGAAAACAAGAGTCTTATGTCAAAGGCTGCTTAACCCTTAGAGGTTACATGCCAACAACCGATGAAAACGTCAAGAAAGTAAAAGATACGTGGGTCGGATTTTAAGTTATTGTGATAACTAAAACAAGAAAGAAAGTCCGACTGTTCTTTGTACCAAAATGAATCTCGCAGCGAGAATTGTTTCATAATTCTCAGAGCGTCCTTTTGGAATGTAGGGTGACCAGATAACTGCAAAAAGCCAGTCGACAGTCACTGAATTTGAAATGGTCACTCTGGTTATATCTGCAGTGGTTTGATTAAAAAAGAGTTTGTAAAATAAATATTTAAAAATTTAAATTAAATGTGAAATGCAGAAAAAAATCATCAAAATGATACTAATAATCCATAAATTTGAAACTATCGAGTATAAAATTTCATTAATACTCCAATTATCAAGTTGATAATTCGAAAGTATTAAAATTATAATTTCGAGGATATCAAATTGATAATAAATTGTAACAGGAAGATATTTTTTGTATTTATTTTTTAGAGTCAATTTGATAAAAGATTTTGGCAATTTTATATTTTTTCTTAAAAACAATTCTGAAATTCTAGCTTTATCTCTCATTAAACTCCTTCCTGCTTCTGTGCCTTCATCGCTCAATATCAAGGGCCCTATTTATATCATCAATAAGCTGAATAACAACTTAAGATCTGTGCGTTTATACTGACTGATGATAAAATTATAACTATAATTGACTAGTGTAAACCATTAGATAATTGCTGGTGAAGTTTCATTTTAGCAACATTTTTTACTAAACAATTTTGTTAAGTTCGCAAAAATGTCTATATTGAAATATTTTGCGGTCATAAAATTTCTGTTTTCAAACCGCAATAAGAATGTAGATAACACTTGGATCCATCATTGCGCACCAGAGACCAAGGAATAATCAAAGAAGTAAACTATTATTTTGATTAATTGGAAGTAATGCTAAGCATACAGCATTTCATGATGGTAGCGTATCAAAAATTACCCATAAAATTTTGTTTGTATGAGATGTCGCTTCTAGGTACATATTAACAATTCGTTGATAAAACTCAACCAGGAGTACGGCACTAAAACAATCTAACTCTATCCTTTAGTTGTTTTTCAGCTCCATTGGATGCAAAACTAAAATCAATTTAATATTATTTAATCTCAAATTGTTGAAAAAAAAAGATATAATTCAAATACATATGGAAAAAATACATTTGATCATCTTAAAATATCCTTATTACTTATTTATCCTTATCTACTTATTTCTTTGAATGGCTTATCAACGCCAAATGGCTCATACTATAGAGGTCCAGCTCTCTGTTTAGGGGTGTAGGAGCGCACTAAGAAATAATTTTAAAAGTATAAAGTATAGAGTTCATTGTAAAAATGTGTGTTGGCAAAATTTTGCCTAAATATATTGGCTTAGAAATAAAGGAATGTCGATTTAAACAATTGAAGTAAAATATGAAAACTAATGTCCAAGGTATGTTTAATACAATTTCATTTGAGTTTCCTGTATATACATATGTGCTTTGTCCCTTGTTTTATTTGTTTTTGTTGCATGCTGGTTTAGTCGAGTTTATCCTTAAAGTAATTATGTTTCGTGGAGTAAAAGTTAGGTGGATTGTCGTAACTGTTAATGCAATATGGTTCATTAAAGGGTCCTCTACATAATAGTCTTATTGTTTTTCCCTCTATTTTACCCATATCCGTGATATCATGAATTTTTCTGACTACTTTGAGTTTAAGCTTGAATAACTGCTTGAAGTGTGATTAACAAATGACATCAGATTTTTCAGATTTTTTATATATGGAAAATGTATTGTGAATTATCGTAACTGTTTGCATAATATAGTTTTCAATGTGTATACAGATATATAATGCGACGATATTTACGAAAATATATATGAAATAGTGTCCAAAAACGAAATAGATTTGATAAGTCGTCAAACAAACCAAATTTAGTTCAATAATTTAAACAACAACATAGTTGGTAAAAGTAGGCCAGATTGGTTATATGGTGACTATATGAAAATATAGTCGAAAATATAGTTGTATAGTGTTGCAAATCGAACCAATTAAATGTACAAACCGAGCTTCAGCTGAATAGTTTACAAAATCACAAAGTTTTTGAAATAGAACACATTGACAATGCATCTTTAAAAAAACCAACCGCACAGTATAATTACAGCCGAAAGTGTCTGAATTAGCCTTTAAAGTCGGACTTCTCTCTATTTATGGCCATTTTTTCAAAATAATTTGCTGGAACTCTTGCTCTAATTATGTAAGTTTAATTGCTTTTAATCCAGGGCAGATCCGCCTCGAACCAGCAATTCCGACTTTTCTTTTACTGTATTCCGAACTCTGAACCGAACCTCTTGTTAAAAAAAAGCTAAACTTAATCCTGTCGGTTCGGTTCAAAAAAAAGTGAAACGGGCATTTACTGATGCAAGAAGTAGCTTAGACCAACAATCGGTCTAAGAAATACTAAATACTTATAAATTTTAATTAAACATAATGGAAATCGTACGTTCAAGTAAATAACGAGAAGGCAAAGCTAACTTCGACCGTGCCGAAGTTTTAATACATTTGCAAAAGTACACTCTAACAGATTTAACAGTTAGAAAATATATAGGATATAGATATCAGATATTTATAAATTCAAAATCATTGAGAATAAAAATTTGATCACGCTACCATAAAAAAAACTTTTCTTAGTAAAAAACATTTCCGACCGATCAGTCCTATTACACTTTTAGAATATAGTCAACCGATCTAAACCAAATTTTGTAAAACTATTTAAAATCATATATTATTTATAATTCCTGAGATAACAAACGTTATCAAGGATATCAGAAAAGATTTGTTCACTAAGACCTATTTTAAGACCGATCGTTCCAAGCCAACTTTTGCAGAACTGTGTGAAAGCATATAATATTTAAAACTGCTGAGTTTAAAAAGGTGTTATTGAACACAAAAAGTTTTTCTCACTAAGTCCTATATTTCCATCGTTCCTATCGATCTTTCCTATGACAGCTATAAGATATAGTCATCCATTCAGGCCGGTTCCGACATATTAGTTGCGTGCAGTAAAAAGATGTCTCTATGTAAAATTACTAGTTTGCGTAAAAACAGACAGACAGACGGAAATGCACTTAGCTCGTTGTCCTGATCAGGAATAAATATAGTTTATGGGGTCGGAAATAAATATTTCTAAGCGTTACAAACTTCTGGGCAAAATTTACATTATTTTTTACATTTTGAAAAAAAAATTTTACTCTTTGGTAAAAATTGAGACGAACCAAGCTTCGAACCAAAACCTTGGCACAAAAACCTACAACCTTAAGTTTCTGAAACTTAACCATTGGTAAATTTTGTTTCGAACCCGCAAAACCGGACCTCCGCAAAAATTATTTGTGTTTGCTGCCCTGTTTATAATCGTTTATTTGACAAAGTTATAGCCTGTTCAAGCTGAAAACACATATTAAAATGAATGTGTGGAAATCTAGGGACAGTATAGAAGCTACTTGATTCAATTTAGAATGTAATTTATTAACAAGCAGATGTACATTTTTATAAATTCAATGTTGTATCAAGTAGCCTTTCCTACAGTTTCTAATAAGATCTTTGAACAGGCTGCAGCTCTGCCAAATAAGCTGTTATTTACGCAAACATATTTTCATTATTAGAGCAAATGTTGGGCTATACGTTAAGGTTGTTCCAATGGAAATGCCAAAACTGGACTGGGTAAAAAGGGATAGTTTATTTTGAAAAATTGCCATAAATCTAGAAGTGTCTGTCGACTTGACTTATATTGCGCGTTTGATTTTTTAACGATACATTGATATGAGCTCTGTCGCAGAGGCCCCATAAATATAGAGATTTATGCCTAGTGTGGCCTCTCAAAATTCTACAAATTCGATTTTCCGCCAAATGTTGGAAACGAGAGCTGATAAAACAAAAGTCATGATGCAGTTTTGTTCAGTGCAGGCCTTATTAATATAATTAGACCAAATTAGGCCAAAAATACTTTTGGGCTGTGTTATCAACTTTGAAGATAGTTAAAGATGGCCCTGCTCGACTTTGATATACCCATTACTTAGGGAATGGATTCCTTGAAAAGCTTTTATTAAATCACAAAATTTTAATCTTTACACAAAATGTTAGAATTAACATAAATTGTTAAAATGAACATAAGATGTTAAAATTAACATAAAATGTTAGAGTTAACATAAAATGTTAAAATTAACATAAAATGTGACAATTAACATAAAATGTAACAATTAAAATAAAATGTCACAATTAACATAAAATGTTACAAATAACATAAAATGTTACAATTATCATAAAAGGTTAATTAACATAAAAGGACAATTAACATAATAACAATTAACATAAAATTTTACAATTTACATAAAATGTTACAATTAACAGAAAATGTTATTTTGAACATAAAATGTTATTTTTAACATAAATAGTTAATATTAACCCCAATTATAAAACCAAAGTAATAATTTGTATATCTCTGCTATATATTATGCGTTCTTTTTGAAAATTGGGCATATACAAATAAATGTAAAATTAGAGCTTGATATCTGTAAAATTGTAGGAGTTCTTTAATATTTTTAATTGCGTGGGAATTGAAACAAACTTGATTTACGAGCAGACAATACAAGACTACACTGGAAAAATGGTAGCTCTAGCTCTTAGGGTCTCTGAGTTGACAGCCACCATTTGTCGACTTTTTTTTTCAACAAATAAACAAATGAGATGAGTTCATTCAGGCGGATAAGGCTAGATCGAATCGGCTATTCAGGCTAATCCTATGCTAAAATATATATATTTTATGGGACCGACTCCATGAATCCGTCTGTCTGTTACATACATTTGCGAGAAATTAGTATACCCTTTTCACTCTACGAGTAATGGGTTTAAATAGCAGTAGGACTTAAGAACAACTATTTAAAATATTTTAATTTCGATTCAAAGTTGATTATTGTATGAACTTGTATGTGAAGTTGTCACAAAAACGGTGGACTATAGCTTTCTTTCGGAATGATCAGTTAGGATTAATTATTTTTGTTATCAAGCTTAAATAAATATATAAAATTTTAAAAAGTTTACTAAAATGGTAAAAGCTTTAACAATTTCAAGAATTTTTAAAAACTTTAGACAATTCAAAAAATTTTCATAATATTTAATAAATTTAGAAAATTTGTAAATTTGATTTATTTAAATATTTGGCCCCCTAAACACACAAATTTAAAATGAACACCACAATATGTTTGCACTATTTTTTTCCCCCTTCTCTGCTCTACCCAACTCATCATCTCTGGCTGCAGCTCATCCACCTGCCATTGCGTAGGCGGTAAAAGTTGGCAAGGCACAAAAACAAAAAAAAAAAACATAGAAAAGAAGAACTAAAAAAAAAAGACACAGTGTTGATTTTAATTTATTTGATGTGCCAATTTTTTTCATTGCATGCTGAAACTGCAATTTATTTTTTCAACATGTAAATGCATATTTATGTTTATGTTGTTTATGTTCTTTCTTATGCACAAGAGATGTGCGCCAGATGCTTTTAGCATATTTATACATAAATAAATGAACATATTTTTATTTTTTAAGTATATTTTTTTTTCAAGTGTTTGTTTATGTTTGGGGAATCGAAAGCAAACATGAAAAACCGATTTGGCGGAAAAGGTCAGTTTAGAGTCTGCAAATTTGTTGCCTCATGCATTTTCATGTTTGTGCATTGTTTTGCACTATTAATTAGTGAATTGCCATAACGAAGACGACAACAAGTAAAAGTATATTTTCAATTGATTTTTCAATGATCGGTGATCAGTAGCGAAGTCAACAAAACACTTAACGAAACAAAGGAAATCAACAAAAATTCAACTGTTCAGCGAATTTCGAAATAAATCAATAAACAAAAAAAAAAAAAAACTGCACCCAAATCTCCTCCGATCTTCAATGCAGATGAAGACTTGGGAGTTTAAGAAAGAAGGGAGGGGCCCCACACGTGAGGGCAAAAAATGCAGTCGGACGAGCCTCTCTCGTCTCACACGATCATTGCCCTGCCCTGTGGTGTGTGCGAAATCAGGTTTTTTTTTTGTATTTTTCGTCAATTTTCATGTTATTTTTAAAATAGCGCTCCGCTTCTGCCGCTGCCTCAAAGCAGATCACCAGAAATCGTTTATTTTTGTAATTTAGATTTCAATGCGAAGATCGCAGCCCGCTTACAGAAATCAAATCACAGCAACAGCCAAATCACACTTTCGAAATGATTTTATGTTCAAATGGACGACGCCGCGTTGTTGACCGAACCGAGCGAGTAACAAAAACGTACTGAAAAACGTACGAGGAAAGCAAACGAAGCTGAGCCTCTGCCGCCAAAGCGCAAATGTTGCTGGCAACATTTGTGTACATGTTGCTGGGGGGTGGGTGGTTAGTTGGGGGCGATGGGGGGGCCTTTTGCACATGTTGCCGAATGCAACAACAGGTATTTTGTGTATTGATAAGCAGTTGGCCTTCTGCTGTACTCGTAATCCGTTCGTTGGTTCAATGAATTTCTATTTGGCTTTTAATTAATTTAATAAGAGCCGCGCAGATAAGATTATCTAAAGTAGCTAAAAAGGAAGTGGCGGGATTTTCCCATTTGATTTGTTGAATATTTATTGTTTATATTTGTTCAATGCAAACATTTCAAGTGCGCCCCTCCTCACCCCACCCCCTTCCGCACACTTGCACTCAAGACGTGTGTGTCCTTTTTTCCGAATTGTCTCTCTTCTCACACTGCCTGCCACTTCTTTGTTTGTTATATGCCAATTTGGCTTTTTGTGTTTGCATATTTGTTTGTGTATAACGCAAATAACAACTAAATTAGGCAGCTATTTCCTTTTGTTGATTTACCTGCTACAAGTTTCAGGGCTTAAGATATATGGTCGTATATAACAATTGTGCCATAAAGACACAGCCGACAGTCGGTTTAAGTTATCAATAAAGCAATTGTAAATCTAGTCAAGTGGAAATAATGACACTGTCACCTGATGAATGCGGCCAAGTAAAATCATAAAAAATATCTACAAATTGATGTGCAAGTAAACTATTTGCATATTTTAATGGTTTGCAATAAGAAGAGACTGCAAGTGCATGTATAGCATATACAAATGTTTGCTCAATGCATCTTAGGCTTAGATTTCAATTTCTTTTGACAGGTTCCACTTGAAATAATTGTAAATAATGGTTATATAAATAAATTACACAACAGTTTCATTATATTATTACAACTGATTAGTAACTTTTCTTCGTCTATAACTTTAAGTAAGAGTCAGATGACTCTTTAAGTGAAAATTTTTAGACTCGTGTAAATGTCAAATGGAAAAAATAACATTTAAATTGCCAAAATTGGAACAAACCAAGAGGACAAAGCTAATTTCGACGAAATTTTGTAAAATGCTCGTCCAAATGATTTTTATAAATTCTCCTATAAATTCTATTTAGGAGTAGTGAACTTAAAAATAAAATTTAAAATATTTTTGTATGGTTACGTTTTTGAGTTAGAATTTTTTAAGTTTTAACGGTAGGTTCCCTTACATTTTTAGCCCTATCTCGAGTTAGAAACTTTAGATAGAGTAAAGCAAGGTATAAATTAAAAGGGTATGCTATGTTAAATAATCTAGTGGAAGATAATTTTCCAATCGGTTTAGTAGTTTAAGTGATACAAACAAAATTATTTCGAAAAATCAATATATTTCTCAAAATATTTTAAATTGTTTTTAAAATAAAGTAAAGGTTGAAACTGAAAAATAAATTCATGTTTTCTTTTTTTTTTATGAATACAAAGAAAATAAGGAATAAAGAATATCTATGCCTAAATAAAGGAGTTGTGAGCAATTGAGTACAAGTACTAACAGTCAAATATCAGTGTATGATGTGTTTTTTTGAAAATATTTTGACTTTTTCTTCGTTTTTGGCTTTGCTCTTGATTTTTTTCTATAATCTGGCTTCTATTTAAACTCTTACATTCAGCAATAAACGAAGCTAAAGAAAAAATTTGTTTCAGTAAACACGTTAAATAGTCAAATTTTTTTCTTCTTCACCTTATTTTCTTCATAAAAGTGCAATTCGTAAGCCAAAAAGCAAAAACATTTATTTTAAACCCTTTACGGATTTTTAAAAAAAAAAATTGTTTTTTAAAAATATTTTTGCTTGTAGTAATTTGCGATTGAAAAGCAATCTTCAACTAGATTATTAGAAATTGCATTTCCTTTTATCTTATACCTTGCTTGACTTCATTAAAGTTTCTAACTCGAGATATGGCTTATACTGTAAGGATGCCTACCGAAAACCTATAAAAGTTTTAACTCAAAAACGTATCCATGAAAACATTTTTAAATTTCATTTTTGAGTTCTAAAATACATAACAAAAATACCTGCTTCAATGGGTCTTTTTGGCTGTTAACTAGTGATTTGTGTATTTCTCTAATAAATGAAACCAACTTTGTCTCAAATATTTTGGGATGCTTAACACTAAAATTGATATTATGGAAATGTTAACGGACAGTTTCCGAGATAAGATCGTTAAATGTTTTTTTTTTCAAGTTGCGCTTACTTAAATCACTTATAACTATTTTGTGTTTGCACCGACTTAAAAGATCTAAAATAAGCTAAAAAAGAAACTGGGCCAATTATTTTGTTCTCCTTTGCTAGAGTGGGTGAATTAAATGCAAACTGAAACAACTTTTTCTATATTTTAAAATTTATAGAAGCTTTAGCGCTTGTTAATGCATATGAATATATACAAATTTTATTATTTTTAATTTGACAGGAAATTTTCTTTTCTTTAAGGGAGCAGACCTAGTTGAGGCGTCTAAATAAAAACAATTTTCATGATTTTTTTTTTGCTGAAATCTGAAATTAAATCAAAAACAAGGGATCATTAGTTATCGAAAAAGTGCCGGATGTTCAAAGTATAAAATTTTTTTTTAACAAAATGTAACTTACATTTCCGAGTAAAAAAGATAATTATGGTCACAAAACAAATTCCTTCGTCCATCCCCAGGACAATTTTAATTTAAAATGTTTTTGTGAATTTCAACTTAATCGGTAATGCCGTTCACGGACTATTAAAACATGGTTTCGCGGAAAACTCCTTTAAAGTTTAAAGTTTTCGCCACTTGCCTGAAGAGACGGCTATATTAAAATTTCTATATTTCCAAAAATAATAGTCTGATTTACCTGAAATTTTCAGGGAGTTCTTTTGAAATGTTCTATTTTCGGAAAATGCAATACAAAAAATCGATTTTTTTTATAATTCTAACTAGGTCTGCCCCCTTAAGTCTTGTGCCTTGAAACGCACAAAATTTGACATGAAATGGATTAATATACCTGTTACTCGTAGAATTCAAAGGGTATACTAAGTTCGTGCAAATGTATGTAACAGGCAGAATGAAGCACATCCGAACCCATACAAAATTTATATTTTGATTGCGCCGTCTGACCGTTTTTCCTTATAAACACCTATATCTCAGAGATTATAAGAGCTTGAGCTACAATTTTTCAGGTGGTTGAAATCACCATTTGATTTGGGTGTTGATAGCACTTTGAGAGCTGTAATGAGAATGTGGGTTATGTGGTCAAGAAGCATGGCAAATGAATTTTAAAAAATTTTGGGCTTAGTTTGTCAAAAGATTGATAACTTGTTAACTCTTGTATCGCCTTTGATATTTAGGAAATCAAACCGAAGTCGGCTTGACGACTTAAAATAGTGTTCTACGTTGTTAAGTCTACTTATTTCTATGGTTGCGCTTCGGTACTGTTTTTATTTGGTACACTGGTACGTGATCGGTGATTTCGGTTCAAAATTAAGTTGAAATACCTTTCTTAAAAAATGATAACGGTCGAATGTTTGATACCCAATATAACGCGATGGTTTCCATATCGGATGGTTTACAGATGTTTTTGTTATAATTTTATCTCTTTGGGAGATAATCAAGTTTCTACGTTTGACCTCATTGGACAGGGTATTTGGTATAAAAATTGCAGTGATTATCGCTGGTGAATTTCTCAAAATTTTCTCACACCTTTATGTTAAATAGCAACCGCTAGTTAAGCTATGAGTTGGTAATATAGAAGCGACCTAATGAGGTGCAGCTCACTTAAGCCTCTAGTTACACAATTTATTAGTCACGTTCATGGTTTTTATTTTTAAGTGTCGCACGGTGTAATGCTGGCATAGACCAAAGATTTTTAGTTGTTCTTCAGCTAAATTCAACAAAGTTTTTGTTTTTTGAAATATATATTTTTCTACATTTATGCTCTTAGCATTTAAACCACATTCACCATTCACCTTTTTAAGAACTTTAAAATCGGCGCAAAAATAATCGAAACAACTTTTATCGATAACTGACCGATATAATTTTTTACGGCGATTTTTCTATTAAGCAGGCTAAAATAATATAGTAAAATTGATTTGGTTCATTGTGGAACAATTTCTTAAAAGTTCAAAATCATCTAAAATCTGATTGTTCAATTGCAAAGGGCATTACCAGGATTACTAGACGTCTCGGCTCTCAATTCTATCCTATCCTGAACTTTTTTAGTTTATGAAAGGAATGAAGGTGATTGCAGAATTGTTTGGGACAATTTATTTTAAAGCTAAGGAATAGTTCTTTACGTTAACATCAAGTATAGGTTGCCCACAAAATATGCCTTAAAATGGACAAACTACGCACTTTTACCAACTCCAAGTACCAAAATCCTGACGTGATGGTTCATTGTGCCAAACAGATTCGTCTTTAACGCACGAAAATTATCGGCAATCACCACCTCTTCTTCTATAAACTGGACCATGTAGCTTAGTGTAATTCAGCTTAACATTTCGGGCCGTTTTCTCATCTTCATGGTTTTCAAATCTAGACGCTTTTTAAGAAAATATGTGTGGCCTACTTTTAGGCCTCTTTTAAAATAGCTGTACTTGTGCTTACAATGATTTTAAACACGTCCTAAAAGTAGGCAATATACATTTTACCAAAATGCACTTAGATTTGAAAACCATGAAGATGAGAAAGCTATCCTTAGTATTGTTTCTAGTAATCGAATTTAGCAAACGCTTCCTATTGTAAAACACTTGTACTTATTGATCCACCCTCGGACATATATACAAGAATATATTTAAGAATAAACTTAAATCTGGGAATAAAAACCATTTTCTGGATGCTTATTATTATTTTGATGAATTATTTAATCGAAAAAATATGCACTTTGGATTGTTGCTTTCATAACGTGTCCCCTTGATGTTGACATTGTTGTTTTAACAGTTAATGTTGCTAGCATGAAAATGCATTTAGTGTTTCTGTGATTAATGTCTTTTCAATAAAAGGGAAAAACGTGTCATTATGAACACAATCACTGTATGAGTCACTTTTGGATGGTCCAGTCATATTTTATGGGGTTTAAGCGTAAAGTAAAACTCTGGGAACTAATAAACTGATAAGCTAATACAAACACAACCCCAATCAGTTTTACTTCTTAAGGAGGAAGTCTACTGTGACAAGGGAAAAACAGGCCGATTTTCCGGAATGGTTTTCTTAACAAAAAAGGACTCGTTCATTAAATTAAATTACACCGTCTTTTTTTATTATTAATTAAGGTATTTAAAAAAAAAGTTTTAAGTCTTAATATTCAAAATTGCCGTAGTGGCACTCCTTAAAGTCCGGGTCCGTTTTTTTTAGGTACATGAAATCTGACGTCTGAGTAATCTGAAAAAAAAAACAACCAAATATGGTTATCATCTACATAATATTGACTTTCGTTTGACGGAGGATCCGAAATTTCTTAAATTTTGTTTGGAAACATTTGCCAGTTCCGATTAAACATGATTTGATCGAAATCAAAAACGGATACAGGACATATTGTTTCTTTGGTTTAGAAGCAGTCCAACAACAACAACAACAACTGACTATAAAAAAAAAACACTCTTATTAGCGACACTCGAGGCACACACAGTGTGTGTATGTTTTTTATTTTTGAAGCCATCTGTCAGCCCAAGTATCAGTTTGCGTTTTGCATTTTGTTTTTGTTATTCCCTCCGAAGCGAAGCAATTGCTAGTGCGACAGAGTGGCGGCAGTTGCCAAAAGTAAGTAGATGCAAGGTCGAGCCCATTGCTGATATATTTTTATAATTTAGTTTGAACTGCTCAAGTGCCTTCGAACAGACAATGCAATCATATAAATAATCTAAAATCTTAGAAACTAGAACAATTGACGTGTGAAGCACTTAAATTGATTTGTTAGTTATAACATATGTCGATTAGATAATTTCATTCAAGTATTACCAATTCATTTGACTTAATTAACGAGTTGGCGGGAAGAGCTATCTGGCAAAAATTGCACACTTGCTTGCAGTTGGCGTTATCAGCTGGGCAAGTGGCAAATTTAGCCAGTTTAAGGTCACAGAGAGGGAGAGAGGGTGAGGAGGTCATTACCACTGGCCGACACATGCGTAAGGATGCAGGACGAAACGAGTGCTTAAAGCCATTGCTTATACGACAAACGAAAACAAAAATAAACTTTATTTTATTTGCCTTGGAAGCCCATAGAAAGGCAACACCTACACACACACACACACATTTGGCTATCGCGCATTAAGCACACCAACAACAATAACAGCAGCAACTAGAATAGAAACAACGGTGAAAGTGGCTATCCTAGAAAGGGCTGGTGTGTGCTAGGCAAAGGGGAGAGGAGCGGACAGGTTCTGGGCTGCATTAGTTTGCGTTTGAACTTTTGCAAGTTTTTGTTGTTGCCTGTGTTGGCAGTCCAAAGTCCTCGTGGAACGCAACTGTTGATGTTTACATTTAGCGCTTGGATTTATGAACTCCGCATGCGGGGCACGTAGCCATGGACAATTTAAAGTTTAGCTCACCCACACACACACAGATCGCTGAAAGGCACGCTAACCCGGACAATTGTCCTGGCTCTACTCACACATCGAAATCTTCTTGTGGCATTTATTCCATTCTTAAGTATTTACGCTTAGTTTGGTTTTATTTGTTTAAACAACAATGCCCCCAGGCAAAAGTTTAAAAATTAATGACCACACTAATAGTATGGAGCCAAGCGGTGTGGAGCGGGGAAGACGAATGGGGGGCGGTGCTTAAATGTGCGCACAAAAGTGTGCTATACAAATGTGTTTGTGCTGTGTGAGAGCTTTTTATGGCAAAGCTTTTAAGCGGGGTTGCTGTCTTCGCTGTGCATATTTGCTGCGGCAGAATATATACACATATTTATATTTATATAGTATTTTTAATTAGCTGAAGGTCCTGGCAGCCATTGCTAGTTAACCCACTTATTATTAAGTTTCAACTTTTTATAAGTTTATATAAATAAATAAATAAATAGTATTTTTAAAAAAGAATACTTAAAAGTAGTTGATGCTTGTCCCTTGAATTGAATGAGACTAGGGAAAATGATTTAAAACCTCATTCTGATCCACCAATCTGTATTATTTATCAGTTTTTCTTTATGTGCTTAAATAGAGAAGAAGTCGCTTATCTAAGGCGCAGAATGATGGCTAATAATAGAACAGCTATAAAAAATGATATTGTCAGGGGCATAATATTAAATTTTATCATATCTATAAAAAACCGATACAATTAATTGTTTTTATGTTTTGGCATCAAATTTATTTGAAATGTCAATTTTATATTTTTTAATAATATTAAAGAAGATTTCTATTTCAATTTTATTTTGCTGGCGGTTGGTAGATAAATTTATATACACGGGTATTTCATTTCAAGGGTGCTGTCACCACAATGATAGGACCAGAACAGAACAAAAACACCCAACAAAATACAAACCTGAAAAAGTAACCTTTAATAATCAAATAAAATTAGCATGGCTGCAAACCGGTCCGAAACCGAACCCCCAAAACCGGTTCGGTTCGGGTTTTTTGGGTTCTCCGAACCGGACCATAAACCTTACCTCTTACATTTAAGACACCTCGAACCTTAAACCGAACACAAAACCAAACTAAAAAAAATTTAAATACACAGAATTTATAATTTTACAATCGAAAGGAATTACTTATTAAGATTTTTCAAATTAAAATCTATTTCTGATTGTAAAGAAGGAAATAATGTCAATAATGTTATAGATTCCTTCGAAAATTGTACAAATTGTTAAAATTTGTTGGAAAAGAGCTAAAAACATTTTTAGGTTGTTGTAGTGTGCTAACTTACTTCGCGTATAGTTGAATTTCTCCAGGAAGATCTAGTGCCTACACCGAAGAAAAAGTAGGAGTGATTAATTTGTTTGGTTCCAATTCTGAAATTCTTTCGCAATCACGTTTTCGATTTTAACTCGATATAGGATTTTCCAACACTCGGAAATTGATTTTAGTTTGATATAAAATGTAAAGAGAGAGAGAGAAAAAACGATTTCAGTTACTTTTCGTTCTTTCGCTTTTCGCCATTTCGGAACTTGTTGTAATCTCTATGCAAGACTATTTGATTTTCAGGTAGGATCCGTTCTTGAAATGAGACTTTTCGGATTAATACAAGAATTTGAGGACTGTTTTAATCCTTTGTACTTGTTTTAAGTACAATTAAGTTCGACTCGTACTTAAAAATGTATTTTTAAGGTCGGGACGACATCAGTTTTATGTTACCAATTGACTAATTTCAGCTAAATGATATGTTTATATCAATTTAATATTCTTTTAACCAATTAAAAGTATAAA
Source organism: Lordiphosa mommai (assembly GCA_018904225.1). Lineage (NCBI taxonomy): Eukaryota > Metazoa > Arthropoda > Insecta > Diptera > Drosophilidae > Lordiphosa > Lordiphosa mommai. The sequence continues at coordinate 1,076,814 of JAEIFT010000053.1, read as the reverse complement.
TAAATCTAAAAAAAAACTATATCTATTTGTTAAACTGATCCGAGGCGCGAACCAAACCCTGTGGTTCTGAGGATCCAGGAACCGGTCCGCGAATCGAACCCAAAGATTACTGACGTGTTCGAAACTCCGAACCGAACCTCCTTCAAAATTTCGGAATTTTTTTAATAATAAATACTTAGCCAGGACTTCCTGATCAAAAGTACAAATTTCAGTTTTATCGGTTCAGTGGCTTAGGAGCTATGGGAAAGTAATCCTCATTCTCATTTACCGGATCTTCGTGTTACCCAAAAGCAAAGTAGACAGAAACAATTAAGAAGAAGACGGACAAGAAGTATAAAAAAAGTGCTCGGGATTTGGTGCAGGATTATCTAGCGGACAATAATAATGTATGAACTGAATAAAGCATTATTTTATTTGGGGTACAAACCATAAAATCGTTTTAACACATAATTTTTTGATTCCATTTAAAATGTCGAGCAACGTGCCAAAATAACAGCATTTGCTGGAAATTTTGCTATATTGATTCCAATTTAAAGAAAAGTGCTTCTGAAGGCCATCGCTTGCTTTTTTGAAAAGAAAACCATAAAAGATTTTTCAATTTGGTTTTTTCTTTTTGTGTTATTCATTATTCATATAATATTATTATGAAAAATGTTTTTTGGAATTTGAGGGCTGTTCAAAAAGTTCTCGGAGTGTCAATAAAGGTCTCTTAAAAAAAGTTGAAGAGGTGGCAGCCATGGTTTCGGGACTCCAGGTTTTTGGAAATTTAAATGATAAATAAGATTATGATCAGAATTTATGTAATTCCGCCCCTTTCTCAATCATAAACAAAATGTTGTTGGAATAATTATCGGCCTTTTTTTGTAGTTTAGTGTAAAAAATAGTAAAAAAAAGTTTTTCCCCATGATTGAGGAACGAGCCAGAATTACATCAATTCTGCATCGATTGCAACATGGTCGATCGAAATCAGTTTAGTGGTAAAATTTCGAGTACAAATGTAAAATACTCCCAACATTCCTCTACTAAAATGGCTATATCTGCTAAACTATTTCGAATTTTTAAAAAAGAGTTTAAAGGGGATGAAAGGGGAATGTCCAAGCTATAATAATAATGAAAAACAAAAAATCGAAAAATTGTTTTTCAAAGGTAGAAGACCCACTAAACTTATTTACATCATTAGTCAAAATTAGGAATGCAACCGCTGCCTGAACTTGTTCTATAATTTTACTCAATGGACTAGATTGCAATAATAGAATGGATTGTTACTTACATACCTATGCGTTTACATAAAAAGTGGACAAAGTATGTAATTTTTTCCAGCAGGAGTTAGTCTCCACATATTTCGGACAATTGTTCGATTCCGCTGTTGATGATGATCTGGAATGTATTTACTTTATAGGGTCGGAGGTGATCCTTCTGCCTGTTACCTAGATTTGCACAAACTCAATATACTCTTTGTATTAGAATTACGAGGTCATAAATTTTCGACGCTAGAAGAGGCTGTGCTAAAGCCTTTAAAAACCGCCTTCTAGAGTGCAAAACAGTTTTGAGAATTGTAAATGTATAAAACTTCATGAAGAATATTTGAAAAACCAAAAAGGCCATTTGCCATGATTACACTGATAAAAAAAAAGTGCATAGTATAATTTAATATTAGTATATTAATTTTGAAAATGCTATTTTTCATATTAGATTCAAATATAAATGACTTAATTTTAACTAAAAACATATTAGCATTACAGATTTAATATGAAATTTATTAAAATGAAGATGTACGCAAATTTAATTTAAATGTTTGTCATATTAAATCGTATGTTGAGTCATATTTGTTTTTATTATGCACATACTTACAAAAAACATAATTAGAATAAATATGTTTCATATCAAATTTAAACATTTTATTCAACTTAAAATCAAAGATTTTTGAAGTAAATATAAATGTACTATGAAAATATGTAAATCAAATATTTTCCATATTTAATTTAAAATTTGCCCATACTTAAAGTATAAGGTAATCATATTAAAATCAAACATTTACCACTTGATATGAAAAAAACCAGTGGTAAATATGAAATATAGTTAACTTAAATATGAAAAATATTTAATTTGATTTTGATGTTAATTTAATGTACAATTTCAACAACGTTAAAACGAAATGCTTGACACTTTGCCTGGAAATAGTTAAATCGAACTTTGCTTATATTAAACTTTAAAACGTTTTATATTCAAATCAAACTTTTAAATAACTTAAATTTTAAGTAGCGGTGCCCTGCACTCATGCAAACATACATAGACAGAAAAAAATGCCGGGATATTTTTAAGACTAAAAAGCTTGATTTGAACCCGACGGAAGGATTGAAATTATAAGCCCGTTTAGGATTGATTATTCGTAATTGATCCCGTTTGGGATTGTTTTTAATCCGATTCGGGCTTAAATGTCGAGTGAGAGAGCGCACAAGCTGAGAGCAACAGCAAATTTGCTCTCTTGGCTTCTCTCTTTTGTCGTCTGGAGCAAACGCTCTTGTATGTCATTGGGCGCCTAGTCTGGCAAGCGCGCTGTGGTCGAGTGCGCTGAGACGCAGACGTTCTCGTGCTTCAGTCCCCGAGGTCCCGAGTTCGATTCCCAGACAAGTATTTATTAATTTATAATATAGACTTAAGACTTAAGTGAATCCAAATATACAATTATTGATATAATATAATATATAATATAATATATATGCGCAAAAAAGTAGTTATAAGAAAAAAAAAATCTCTCGGGCGCGCTCAGTGTTAAGCCATTCCGAGATCAACCCATTATTGAGCCCGTTTGGTTGGGTTTGCGGTAACATACTGCGAATTTGTGTGAGTCAAGAACAATCGAAATGACTGCAAAACAGTATAATTTTATTTTAATATGAAACATATTTATATGTAATATGATATAACTTTTTAAAAACCAATATTAAACATACTTATATTAAAGTTGGCAATAATTAAATTAAATTGATGGTTAAATAATTCCACAATTAAAAATAATATGTGAATATACTTAAACATATATTTAAATATGCCACCACATTAAATATAACAGTACAACACTTTATATCAACTATTGGCATATTAAAGTAAAGTTTTAAGTTAGATATATTTAATTTTTTTTTTGGTGTAAAACAATTAGGCTAAAATTATAAACTCCAACCGATTTGCAGCCTTTAGTTTTATCTCTCGCCAAGGGTTTCTCTAGTAGCTTCGACTTTTATGATTGTCAGCATTCAAATCCTTGTTAACAGATTTGAATTTTTATGCCAGTTCTTCAGTTAGTAAAAAGTAAACTCGACAATTTTAATAGACTTGTATCTCCTGATTATCTGCTGGCCAAGCAAAATGCCCAACAAATTGAGACGATTAGAACGTTAATTGTGTGGCGTAAATCTAACTAACTGCCTGGTTGCTCCACATCACAACATTCATCAGAGTGACTACCCCTCAGCACACCCCACACCATCCCGAATCACGGCTCTTGTCGCTCGGTCTCACTTGGCCAGGATTTACGAGCCACATTAGAGCTGGCCGACTCTGGCTCGGGCACTGAGTTTGCTGATGCTCATAAGCAAATTCGAGGCAACAAGTAGCCACTTTGGCCCCGGCCAGTTCCAGTTTCGGCATCTCTCCTTCGGATTCGGACTTGGACACTCGGCTCTGACAATGTTTACGGCCGCGTTGACAGTTTAAATCGCCGCGCGCTCGTATATTTTGACATTTTACAGCCTTTTGTGAATGGCCTGCACTTGTTGCAGAAAACGTGAGAAAGCTGCCTGCTGTCGATTTCTGGATCGGGCCCAGTCTTTGGGTTGAACAACAATCAAACTGAAGAGCCCTCTGGACACTTGAGTTTGCCTACACAGCGCTCGGTGGCCTTCTTCGTTTTTTTTTTCATCTTTTTTTTTTGGGGCTGGACCCCGATTTAATCGCCACTGCCCAAATAGCACACAATACAACAAATAGAAATATGTACCACATTTTTTCCAGCTGTTTTCGTGAGCGTTAAAGTAGCATTGGAATATGTAGCAGTTAACCGTTTTTTTTTTTGTTTTTTTTTTTGTTTTTGTGGCTGTGGCGAGTGAAGTGCGTAGCAAGCACTCGATCAACAAAAGGCATCACTTGGTTGTCGCCTCAAGTGGATATGCCGGGGCAAAGTGTTGAAATGAACTACGGTTAGAAAATATTTACATCTGCAGCTCTTTCACTCACTCACACACACACACACACACTCACACACCCGCTCTATGGCTATCTCGTTTCCCCTGGTCGGTGGCCAAGCAATCAAATCAAATATCTGTCAGATTAAAGTGTATGTTTTCTGTGGTGGCTGGTGGGTCAGTGTCAGCGGGAATGCCAGTAGAGTATGTGAGAGAGAGAGAGAAAATGTGAAGGTGTTTGCGTTGGGCCGTCAGCTACCACTTCCTGAATTTAATGAGCTTCAGAAATGTTTGACAAAAATAACATTCCTTTCATTTATGCTTACCAAAACTAAGTTGAACTACTTAAAAATGATTTTAGTTAATTTTCGTTGGTGGTTTTAGTGTTCTATTTTTTAAAATTGATTTTTTTGAGCTTACAATGGTTTCAGTATAGTTATAGTAGAACCCGATTTTCGAAATAGAATTTGTTATATAAGATACAATCGTACTGGAACACTGGAATAGAAATGAGTTTTAAACAACACACAAGTAGTTAGAAAATCCGCTGCTTGGACTAGAAAATATAAATTTAATTGTTAAAAAATGTCGTTTGGCATATATATTTTGACAATTTTTCAAAACAGATTTTATTTTAGTAAAGGTGCTCAACAAATGTTTAAAGAATAACTGATTCTGGGATAGTTTTTAACTCTGAACCCGTAACTATTTTTTTAGAAATTTAAAATCTCTTGTGAATTCAATGTAAGACCGCATTTACACGATGAAGCAAACTTCATGAAGTTTGTCAAAAAGCTTTTGTTTGATGGAAAGAGGTGTGGTGGGATGGCTTGCCCCTCTACACCTCTTTCCTACAAGCAAGAGCTTTTTCAAAAACATCATGAAGTTTGCTTCATCGTGTAAATCCCGACTAAGTTGTACCCTAAAAAGAACAAAAAAAAAAAACTAAGCTAATTAACGGAACTTTGCAACATTCTTATTTGCTAAAAACCAGCACTATAATTGAGCCGACGCACTGTAGCGTCATTTGAGTTTATTCGTTTTAAAATTCAAAACTTTTGAACAAAATAAAAAAATTAAATAATTTAAATGGCAAATGATGTTTGAAAGGGGTGCTACACCTACTAGATGCTTACCTATGGGTTATCAAAGTCAAGATTTGTGAAAAAATCAATTTTTTTGTAGGAAAATTTTTTTTTTTAACAATTTTATGTTTTTTGTTGTTTTTTTAATGTTTCTATGTTTTAAAATTATTACAAAAAATTAAAAAAATATTTATATTTTTTCCAGATTTTTTTTTATATTTTGAAAGTTTTTTCCAAAATAATTTTTTCTTTCCATAAGACAAGGTATCTCTAGTTGATTAAATATTTTTGAAGTTAAACTAGTAGATTCTAACTCTTTTTGTGACTTCACATGCCGTAGAGATGAAAATGTGGATCGGAAGATGGGGCCAACATGTTAAAGAGACCTACATTTTGCCACGTCTTTCTTTACCTCAAGCAGTCGAATAGGCAGCGGAACGCAGCTGGAACTTTTTGAATTACATGAAAGAAAAAATTAAAGAACGTATTTAAAAACATGGCAAATACACAAAAAATAACTTCAATATCTAAATTTATCGTCCATGTTCCACTACTTTTTTAAAAGTAAGCCATGTCCAATTTCGACTCATTTTCATTTTCGTTTCTTAATTGCGAGTGGAAATTACTAACATTTTACTTTTGGTAAGGCACTGCTCAAACAAGTAATTTTCGGTCTAGAACAGGTTTGCGATTTGTAAGAGCTGAATTCAAAATTTCGCAATTTACCAACGTGTTAAACGCGTTCCGTATCGGTTTTTAGAAAGCGATTCCCAACCAGTTGAAATATAATTATAAACTATCTCATAACGTTATTAAAAGCTATATGAACTATCTCAAACGATAGTACAGACGAAACCGAAACGCGAAAGAAAAAAGGTTAAAAGTGTGATCGTTTCGGGTGTAATCTCTTTTTTTTTTATGAATGATTTTCTTTTAAAGGTCATATTCGGTCGACTTATGAATCGAACCTTGGTTACTTGGCCTTATATATATATACTACATATAAGGCCCGCCACATCAAAAAATAAAAAAGAAAACATTAAAGAAAAAAAATTAATGAGAGTTCAAACAAAGCGGAACTGAAAAAAAAAGGCCACGACCGCGGGCAGCCAGAGAACAACGGACCAACGAGATACGGGCCAAAACACACCGGAAAACCCAATAACCCGGGGCGGATTCCATAACCAAAAGAACGAGTGGTTTTATTGATTTTCTTACAATATTTCAATTTCGTTTTGAGCACTGCTAATTGAGTAACTTCATAAGCTGACCAAAAAATGGTTCCTCTTCTGTGAGCATTTGTAATTCGTTATTTATTTATTCGATTTTGATTAAACTTGGCATAAAATTGTTAAAACAGATAATTTCAATAATTACCACGATCAATTGCGGTATTTGTTTACTTTTCTTATAAACGATCAAGATAATCCTTTATTTACTTTAATCCTTTTACTTACTTTAATTTTGATGGATACGACATCTAACTATTCATACCCATTTACTTAACAACGCATGTGCCATATTCGAATATAAAAAAATTTTATTGAAAGTGAAAACCGGAACAGGTGATATTTAGTCATCTGGGTTGGATCAAACTTGGTACAAAAATGTGGAAGCATATAAATTATTTGGTGCCAAGTTTGAAGACGTTTTCATTGAAATAAAAAGTATTTTTCACACGAAGTCTAATTTCCAGAACGATTTGCGATATAACCTTTCGATTTTAGTCCAATCTAGCAGAATTATGTCGAAGCATATAAAACTAATCGATTCCACGTTTGAAGACGCTACCATTAAGAACTTAAATTTTTTTCCCACTAAAACTAGTTTTTGTACCTTACGTTTCTAACTGTATGTCTCTCTAGTCAGGCCTATTCTTGAGTATAGATCATGTGTCTGGTCACAACATTACCAAATATATCAGAACCAACTCGAATCTGTTCAAAAACAGTTTCTAATTTTCGCCCTTTGTGGCTTAAACTGGGATCCCAATAGGCATCTACCTTCATATGAGCATAGACTGCGCTTATTGGATCTACCATCCCTTTATAACCGTAGGATTTATCTTAGTGTGATTTTCCTTCATTAGTTACAGTCAGGTAAAGTTGACTCAAGCACTCTGCTTAGCCTAATAAGTTTCGCGGTTCCGGCACGTGTAACGAGGAATTATGTCCCGATTTATTTACATCCTTGTCTTAGAAACTATGCTCATCATGAACCCTTTCGTAACCTCTGTCTTAATTACAATAAATACTACCATCTTTTCTCATTAAACTCTTCTTTGTTAGATGTAAGGAATAATCTATTTATTTATTTATTTTCAGTTCCTATGTGTTGTAAAAACTACATACGAACTATGGAGCTATGGCTAGAGCCTTAAGCTATCCGGAATAATCTAATGTCTAATCTTAATTCTTAAATATTCACTGTAAAGTTTGACTGAGCCTAGTTGAACTATAAATAAATAAATAAATAAGGCAGCTTTATACTATAGTCATCTGATCCGACTGGATCCGAAAAAGTACTTTAAGACTTTGCCCAAAATTTGATCACGATAGCTTTAAGACTGACGGAGAAGATAGCAAAACAAGAGTCAGACGGACGGACAGACGGACATGGCTATGTCGAGTCCGCTCGTCATGCTAATCAATAGTCAATTGCTTTATTTAGGATACGATTTACTAGGACTATGGAATATCGGTTACATAACAGTAAAATAATGCTATCAGGCCAAGCAAGTAATTCTAACATAACCATTATTCGATTCGGTTTTAATCTCTGGTTACAACTATGGATTTTTCGAGCGTAATCCAATCTTACCAAAGTCGAAGTATTATAATTTGATTTGTGAAGCCTCCTTCTCAAAAGTGAAAATTTGTCTTGAAATATAATAATATAAAATTCTGAAATCATTATACAACAATTATGGTTTAAGGAAAATCCCGTATCCCGTATATATCGTTATTTTTTTCGATGGATAAAAAAAACTTGAAAATTGTCTTTCAGACTTCCAGGGAGTAAAAACACATTTCAATTTCATGTCTTCTTTACTGAAGTTTTTATTTTTTTGGCTGCCTGATTTAAACATATTTTAAAAACAAAAATCTGTTGGCTTATCTCAAAATTGTACAATTTCAAATTAGCAGATACAATTTATTGGTGAATAAATTTCCACTTGGTCTAACTGGAATAAATATTGTATCGTTACTAAGCAGTTAATTTATGCCCTTTGATTGACTCTTTAATGCTTGTGTTTATAGTTGGTTGCATTGAATAATTTATTTATGTTAATTTTTGTCTTTTTTCTACAATCAGCTTCTGTTAAGTTTTATAGTATTTATTTTAAATATTAATAAATATTCCCATGGCCCAAACAATTGTTCCGTTGACAAGACAGTGACAGCCAGCTATGTGGCTTAACCCTAAACGCCCAAATGGTCATTGATACACTCACCGGTCAGTCATTAATGAGTTTGCCTTGTTATTGTTGCTGTTGCCAAGAAGCCAACAACAACAACAACAAGTTCATTATTGCCAACTCATCACGTGTGTGTCAGATGCTGCCCGTTGGCCACTGTTATTGTTATTGTTACTCTGGCTATGGAGCTGGAGCTGGAGTGTTCGTGTTCCTGTTCCCAAGCCCAGAACCTACAACTCTAACCAACATCGTCGTCGTCGTCGTCGGCGGCGGCGGTTTTAACTGACAAGAAGCCGGATTATTAATCGACGTTTAATTAATTTATAACCAATTAAGCAGCAACATAATGCGGCAAGCGACAACAACAACAAACGGCAGCAAAAAAAAAAAAAAAAAAGCGGTGGCGGTGGCTGCAGCAGAGATCCGCCGCGGTGAGTGAGTGAGTCGTAAATGCCAAAACTCGTTCTAAGTTTTTTTTTCTGCTCTTTTCTGCACTACAAAAAAAGAATTAGCCAGCAGCAGCAACGTTGGCGATTGTTTTTTTTTTTTTTTACATTTTATTTTTTTGCCTGGGGTTGGGGCGAAGAGAGCAAAAACCAATGTCACAATTTATGGCATTGTTGCGGCAACATGCACCTGCAACAATGAGGCTGGAGGCTGGAAGCTGCAAGCGGCTGCCTGGCGGCATGTTCACTGATCAGTTGTGATTTCTTTTTGCTGGTTACGGGAAATCCTTATAAGCAAAATATGTTAACGAAGCATGAAAAGCAAAATTAAATTATCCAACAGCAGCGGTCGCTGCAAAAATAAAAAAAATTAGCCTAAGCCTTTCTAAAACACACAAAATTGGGTAATCTCCCAGAGCAGAGTCCACTCTAGGCTTATTAACACATTAGGCACCACAGGAGTGCTCAACCGAGCACAGCACTCAACCATCAAGGTTTTTTCCAGCTGTCAATAGCAACTCCCGCCGTTTGATCAAGTGTGCCGAGTCGTCAGGGAGCCAAAATATTTGGCGTATATCCTGCCAATTGGATAGAGGGGTATATGGATTTTTATGAGGAATTTGTTAAGCTTGTGTTGTTTTGGCGTTGTGTGTAAAGGCAGAAATGCAACAATTTATGCAATGGAATTTTTACCCATATTGATATTATTTTTTTGAAATTTGTAAATAAAAAAAAACTGTTTTAGAAATAAGGAATATTCTATATAATTTCCATTTTCAAAGTGAAAGTTTCCTTTATAATTTTTTATATACATAATGAAGCTTCATTGATTTTAAGATCTTATTAAACCTATTAAGTATTTCCAGTTAAGATCTTCCCACTTTGACTTTCAATTAGACTTCCTTGATCTTTATGCATTATCATTTTAATTATATGTTGGTTTCTGCTAAAATTGTTTTTCCTTTTGGCGATTTGCCAGTTTCAAATATTTCATTAAAATTCTGACCATTTTCTCCATCTTCTATAACTTTCAATTCCCATCTATTTCACTTTGAAATTTTTCTAAATGATTTTCAGCATCTTAATAATATTTCGCTACCAAAGGGTATACCATTTGCTGGCTTGCAACCATTTTGTGGCAAGATGCAAGCTCTTTGCTCTGCTGCCCCGTCTTTGCAGTTAGCGCCAAGATTTATGTGATCCTTAAGATTTATTGGTTTACGGCATTGTTGTTGCAATAAAAAACAACAACATTCATAAATTATCATTAAACGTTTAAATGTGACGCAGCTCTGGGGGCGCAAGCTCAGGTTCTGCTGGTCAAGAGGCCTCTTTGCTATCTTTATAATGAGCCAAATGACATATTTATATGTTGTTGTTTTTGTAGTTTGCAGTTGCAATCAGCCCCGGCACTCACTTGCATGCAATTTCTTTTGGCCCAGTCGAAGTGGGAATCGGAGTCGCAGTCGCAGTTACCGCAGTCTAGACATGGCGCACCAGAGGTGACAGTTGATTGTCATTGTTGGCATATTAAAACAGTCGCACAGTCTGCACGCGCCGCCAGACTTAGAGACCTAGACCAGGCCAGGCCAGGCCAGACCAGACCCTCGACCCAACCTGGCGTCAAAGACAGCACCCGCTCCCGGTTTTTACGGGTTCGCGCTCTTGTTGGCAATTCCGAAATTGAACTTCAGCCAATTTTGTATGCAATAAGTGTGCATTTAGGCTAAGAAGTCGTTTTCTCTAAAAACAAAAGCAAACAAACTGAGCAACATAAAGGGCAGTGAGCACAGGCATGGCCACACCTGGGAAGGCCGAGTGGAATTATTCAAATATTAAATAAAACCTTTTTTACACTGGTTTACTGACTTACTGTAACCGGAACCGTCAACCGAAATAAACCGTTTCAATCCACGTACCGGTATCGAAACCGGAACCGATATTAAAAATTGTTCGAAAACCGGAACCATACCGAATTGCTATTACCGGTATTGTTTCGGTTTTTTATTATTTATTTTATTGTCTTATGATTATTTCAAATATATATATCAATCATTAAAATATCAATTTATACACTTAAAAAAAAATCGTACTTTTTATAAATTCGGCCTAAAGAAAACCCAGGATCATTTTATTTTTTATATATATGTAAGCTGTAGAAAACAATTTCTGGGGGGGGGTGGGGGGGGGGGGGGGGGGGGAAAAGAAGGAAAAAACCTTTCTTTAGTTAATTTAATCCCTTCTGAGTCTTACAAAAATCATCTCATAAATATAGAAATGTTAAAAAAATTGATTTAGAAATAAAGTTTCTTGATTTTAATAAAATTTTGCTCTCAAATTTAGGAATATTATATGATACTTTAAGAAAGTTTCATTTTAATATTTAGAAAAATGTAAAATAAGGAAATGCTCTGGCAGGTTATAGGTTTCCAACTCTTTAGACCGTTTTTAGAGCACCCATTTAAGTATTTTACAAGCGTATTACTATGGCTATATCGAACCATAGTCTTCTAATTCAAATCTACAGTCCAAGTTTGGCGCCTCTGGCTTTTATTATCGGATGGACAGAGCTGTATCATATCGACTGCTTATCAAGAATATATATTTTTTATAGGATTGTGATAATACTGAACCGCAAAAAAGTTCTCTGAAAGGTTAAGAATATAGAAAAGATTATAAGGATTGATTAAAATTATTTCATTCAATCGCAAAAAAATACCGAATCTGGTCCTCAGACCTAGAGAAAATGAAAGGTTACCATTTTCGCTTGTAACAAAGTACTGAAACCAGTCTGAAGCACTGCAAGTAATAATTATTCAGATAGTATCTTATTTTATGTTTCTAATGACACTTAGATCATGCAAAAATATTAAACGATACGGCTTCTGTAGACAATCTCCTGAAGGTCTAAAGAAAAAAGGCGTTTGGCGGTGATCACTCTATCTCTGGTTTGGCTAACCGAAAATCAAAACGGGGTAGATTCTGTTAAGGGATATATGAATGCTGGGATTGATCGAAGGAAGAGTTGAAATTTCCAAGTTTGATTAAATGGCAATAATTAAAAAAAAAATGTTAATTTTATAATTTAACAATCCCCGTAGAATATACCTCAAAAGATTGTGTGAATCACCGCATTGAAAACACAGTTTTGAGAAAAATGTGTTTAAAGATTAAGAACAATTTTACACATTGTTAATTCGTATATTCCAGGGTACCCTCTGCAGCATCAGCAGCTTCTAAAAGGTCGAGTAAGCGTTATCGACAAGCCATTCTTCCTTTGCGGAATTTTTTTGTGTTAAACCACTAATAATATACATTGTTCCAATCATTTTTCGTTGATAAAATCTTCACAAATATGGAATACGGCTTTAGCAACATCAGTTGGTAAAGTCAGATTGTCATGTGTAAAAAAAGATTATGTATCTTTAGCGCTAAAGTGTTCTTACAGATATGGGTATATCTCCGAAAATATTTACCAAATCTGTTTAAAGTTTAACGACAATATACTTAAATATATGTACATTCCGAAAGTGCAACAAAAAATGTTTTTAAATTCTAACTGCGAGGTGATGAAGATGTAAACATATCTTCAAGTCTTATGGCCGCATTAAGTAACCTTTTCAAACAGCTTTGGTTTTTACGTAAACTACGATAAATAGTGATACAGAAAGCACAAACACGATGGTTGGATTTTAATTCTAAGAATCCAATATTTTGATTTTATTGTGGAAAATTTGATATTTTTTAGAGGAAATTCAATTTTTTCCCATGTTTAAATAATTCATAAAAACTGTTTAAAATTTTTTTAATAATTTCGAGTTTACATTTTTTAATGGATCTATGTGTTCATCAATATAGTACATTTACAATTATTCGACATAATCGCGCTTTTTGAAGTAATATCGTGTGCTGACGAATTTTTTGAGCAATTTTATTAAGCAATTTTTTTGAGCAATTTTCTTGAGCAATTTTTTTGAGCAATTTTTTTTAACAAAAATACATTTCAAAGAATTTTAAATGCAATAAATTGCAGGTATTGATTTGCTTAGTAAGGTTAATTTCCTTCAAAGTATGTGGAAATATACTTTGTATATCGAGCTTGTTGACGTATCCCAGAAAGCTTCTAAGCAATCTAATGTATTAAACAATGGCAGTTAATATTAATCATTGTTATGAAGTTTATTGTCATCAGCCTCCAATGGTCGGCCTTCATGTGGTACGACTTTAATCTCAAAAACCAACGCTGACGCTGTTGATTACTTATTCTATCGTTTCGATAAAAATTGCATATTTTTATTCAAAATTGGATTGAAAGTAAAAATAGCAAAATATGTCAATAATACGCACCTTTTGTTGCCATGCTTAATAGGGTAGGTTTAGAGAGCATTAAGGACTTCTATTCAAAGGAAAGTTGCTGGCTTCCACACAGATGCGAAGGCAACAATATGTCAATTGAGCATCCCATCTTGTCACGTCTTGCCAAGGCCTTGCCTCCTTGCCTTCAGTGTATCGCCCAGATACTTCACTTCAGATTACGCTCGTAATCATATTATATTTTCAAGGATTTCAATTGAATTACTTTATTGACAATTATTTAGTAAAAAAATGGATTTAGTTTAATTATTGCTTTAAGTCTATTCGAATTATCCTTTCTACGCCTCTGACTCTGAAATCCGCCAGCCAAGCCATGGCTCATGGCCAGGCCACAAAACAAAGTGCGTTAATAGCCAAGACACACATGGCCAAGGCGGCGGCGGCCCCATATCCAAAGAGAAAAGGAGAGAGATAGAGAGACAAAGCGAGAGGGAGAGAGAGAGAGAGGTAGCAGGTCGACAAGCTAACGCGCCTTTTACAAATTTTTATTGAAAAATATTAAATTCTCATTAAGGCAGGCCAAAGCAGGTTCCACCAGGCACAGGCACTGGCCGCATCCATTTTCCACTCTGGACCTGGACAAAGCCTTGTCTCTGCCTCTTGTGGATGTAAAGTTGTTGCTGTGGTTGTTTTTGTTTTTCTCTTCCGAAGTTGGCGCGCGCGCATGCGCCGATAGACTTGCTTAGATAAAAGATGATTTATGGGTTTTATGGTGTGATGGGAATTTTAATTTCCAACATATTTTTGCTAAACAAAATTAAACAGGCATCGCCAGAACGAGAGGGAGAGAGAGATAAAGTGAGACAAAACGGTTTTTCTTCTGCCTCTATTTGGAGAGCGCATTTTTTTTTCATCTTTTAATTGAACCAAAGAGGCGCACAGCATGTTATTCCAAGGCCCCAAAAACGACTGCGGTCTTTCAACTGTCCATTATGCTCACTCACCTGTAAAATAAATGGCAAAACTGCCAACACTTGGCCAGCTGACAAACTCAGTAACAGCATCGGCATCAGCATCAGCTTCAGCTTCGGTAAGCGTTCCCATTTGATGCAGACGCTAGAAAGGGGCACCCACTGCTGTGCCATGGCCTGGCCACCAGTTACCGTTAGGTGTCAAAGATTTTCATGCCCCATGTCGCAAACTAACGACACACAATCGATCACAAATCAAATGGACAGAAGCTAAGAGAGAGAGACCCGCAGCACTCCGCCGCCATCTCCATCTCCAACTGCAACTGCAACTTGCGACAGTCCAAATGTGTCTCAAAAATCAGGCCGCGCGTCCAATGCAAAGCCGTTTCATAAATTGCACATGACCTGCCGACCAGCAGCGGCAGCCAAAAGGCAGCAAAAAGGCATAACAATAAATTAAAAATGGAAAATGGACGAGGACTGTGAACCAAAGTCGGTGCCGGGGCGCTCTTTCTCATCGTCAACGGATTTGGTTATTGGAGCGATTTTGTTGCTCTTTTTTTTATTTTTTTGGGGGGGCTGATGGACAGGCCTCGATCCCCGCCAGACAGGCAACAGGCTCAACACATTGCATTGCATCCGCCAAAAACTGAAGTCCATTTGATGGACACAGTGCCCGCTCTTGATGCCGCTGCTGTTGCTGCTTCGGCATATCCAGCGACTTTATTGATTTTTAATGAGCTCACATGTTTATAAGTGGTTCAAACACCAGGCCAAAGTTTAGGTATAAATGGATTTGTTGATTTTTAAAGATTATTTGATGTCGGCTCTTAAAAAGATTTAGCCCAGAAACATCTGGGGATTATTGATAAGTGTGGCTGTTTTTGTTGATAGTGAAACCATAAACAAGGCTGTAAAGCCTCTGAAATTCTGCAGAAGTTTGATGGGTTCCGTGGCTTCCAACCAATCGTCAACTTTAAGCTTCGGTTTGCAGACAGATTCCTAAACTTGTCGAATCTATAGTTTCGTTCAGAAAACCGTTTTCTCTTTTTACGATGCAATTCAGTGATTTGGTAAAAATATCGACATGCTCGTCTTTATTCTCGTTGTGGAATCAATAATCAATAGTTGAATATACCATATTCTTTATTAAAATCCTTTATACGATAAAGTGCCTGCACTCTAAAAAATTTATATATAAGCGATAGAGAGGGCGTACCTAATTAACTGATAGGAATTGTAAGGGTATATGTACAATCTTTAGCAGGTACAACTTTCTGTCCAACTTTCTCACTTGTTTTTCTTTTTCAAAGTCTAAGGGTATTATTTTCAAAACGCATCTTCCTAGTGATCAAAAATTGCACCGAAAATTATATAATAACTTCTTATAATAGTGAATTAAGTCATTTGTTAAACCGAACCTTTTTTTAAAAAAAAGGGGTTCTGGTTTGTTTTTCTAGATTTGGTTCAAGGTTCGGTTCGAGACTCCCAACAACATATAATGATATGAAATTCTCTGATTTTGGAAAATAAGGCCAGATCTCTAGTCCAAATCTAGAAAAGGATTTTTATATGGTTTACAATGACAAAACTCAATTAAACGTAAAATAATGTTGAAAATATCGGTCGAACAATGTGTTCTACTAAGACATTTTTTATGGTAGCGTGATAAAATGTTGATTCTCAATGATTTTGAATTTAAAAATATCTGATATCTGTATCCTTTATATATTCTATCTCAAGTGTATAAAAGCTTTTCTTTCTCATTTATTTTTTTCTTTTGGGTCCAAGAAGAATATGTCTTCTGCACTTTAAAGCCAGCACTTTAAAATCTAAGATTTAAGGAGCCAGTCTAGCGGATATATATAACTAAAATGTTTAAGAAATAATGCGTTATTTTTTTAGGTCAAGGATTCTTGCAAGTAGCGCAAAAGTTACTGGATATTGGAGCAGAATTTGGCAAGCAAAATGTATCTAAATTCCCTATAAGCAGGAAAACTATTACCAGTGTCATTTTGCACGGGGAATATAACTTCGTCAAAGCAAAGCTAAAAACTGAACTGACACTGACATCTGACTGACATCACTAGTTTACAGCCAAAAATTTGGAATGCTGAACTCAAGAACGAAATTTAAATATTTTTTAATGAATGCGTTTTTAAGTTAGATTTTTTTAAAAATTTTCCCGTAGGTACCCTTACGTTTTAAGCCATATCTCGAGTTAGAGTCAAGCAAGGTATAAATTCAATAAGTATGCAATTTCTAAATTTCAGTTAAATAGTTTGAATGCTACAAAAAAAATATTTTAAAAAAAACTCAATTTTTTTCAACGTGTAAATTTTTTTTTGTTTTTGCTTATATCTATAAGTTTTTCAAAATTAAAATCAAAAAATGATTATTCTTTTACACTTTCAAAATGCACTTATACGAAGAAAACAAGGTGTTGATGACGAAAATCTATGGATAAATAGCGAAGTTGTGAGCAAATAAGTGAAAATACTTTTAAAGTCAAATTTGTCTATTTTACGTATTTATTAGAAAAAAAAATGTTCTTTTGCTTTGTTCTGGACGCTTAAAAGTCTTAAGTAGGCCATTTTAATAGTAAACTGTCTAATTCTCTTAAATAGCAAGTTAAAACAACATGAAACACAGTTTTCACCAAGCTTGATAGTATTTTCGATTCGTTCACTGAAGTTCAGACTCTTCTAGTGGAAAGAAATTATGAAAAGGCTGTCCAACATTGACTATAACTTTAAAAGAAAATGGTCAACTTTTTGGTTATGTTTAAGGAATGTTCTTAAAGCTGAAGCTCTAACAAGAAACCCACAATGCATGAATACGCTTTGTGGTACAGAAAACTATTAAATAAATGATTGCTCCGAAAATTTATTTGACTCCAAAGTTATGCGACAAATTAGAGGCAGCTGTAAAACAGCTTTGATAAAGCGCTGTGTACCATTTACTTTTCATTATGTAGCACTGATTTTGAATCCTCCTTTCAAAGAGTTAAGTTTCTTGTCTTGATGTTTCAGTAAAAGTAAGATCAATGTTGGAATTAATTAAAGGTTTCTAGGGTCAAATAAGGAACTAAGAAAATAACTCTTTTGTAAAAAATACTTTCGATAGTTTTTCAGAATTTATTAAAGATTTATTAGATAAAGAAGATGAAATATCACATGAAATATGTTTTAACACACATTGTGTTAAATATAGGGTGATTTTTTAATCGAATAAAGCACTCAATTTGCAACATATATTATACATTTTTATTGGAATCGATAAATTGGCCTTTGCCATTTAAGTTTTAAAGAGAAATTCATGTAAATGTTGTCCGCGGCTAAGTTTCAAATGGTCTATTCGGAAGGTCCAATTTTGCTGAACACAATTTTTCGATAAAACAGCGGATTTTAATGGAATTGTTCCAAGGCCCATTCACCAAAAATTAGACGTTGTGGTAGGTCATTCATTTTAAAGGTTTTCAAAGCCAAATCGACACGTCAAATTTTCCATGTGGTTGACTAACACATGCCCAATTGCTGAGAACGGCTACGAATTGACATTTCACTTTTCACAGAGCACTAATTTTGATAATAAATTTCAACAATTTGCAATCGTTGCTCGTTTGTAAGTCTTTTCATGAGAGTATATTGAGAACTTTTCACTTTGACAGATGATGTTTGGACGCCATTACCAACCAGTGCTGCCAACCTGAAAACCTGGACTAGCAGGACATTTTTAACGGTAGGGGACAGAAATATTCTGGTTTAAAATAGTCTCTGTGTTCCAAAAATTTCGAAAATCGAATTCGAAATCTTATCATATTTTTTGTTATATTCGCACTGTTGAAATATTAACTTTACGATAAACTTAAGCATGATCTGTAACTGGGTTTTGCATGGAATTGGATTACCGACAGCTTGACTCAAATGTTTATAATTTGACGGTTAATAATCAGATTTAACGAATTTTTTGGCAAACATATTTATATATTTTAATGATTCCGGTACTAAACGGACCACAATATCTTTAAGCCTAAAAATTCTTACCATTTTTTTTAAATTAAAATTAAATACTTACTTTAGTCCATTTGGGAACATTCATTGTCTGCAGTAACAAAAATGCCGCCAGCTGGCGCCACATCTGATTTTCAGTTTTAGTTGTTAATTGATTGATTTTTCGTTCTCATATCTTTTATAATTTATTTCATTTCTTTTCAGTATTTTCCTCTAGGGCACTTAACGCTCCGTGTCCAACTCTCTGTCGTTCTCTTTCACTCGATTTACTTTTACTCATTTACATGCAGCGGGTCATTAAACCTGGCATGCCCCTCATCCTCCTCGGCAACCTCGACGCAATATTGACCTGACCCAAGGCATATTAATTAACCCAAAAAACCGGTCGGCTATATTTGTCTAACCTTTATGCTAAACTGTGACGGTGATGGCCACAGCGGCAGCGGCTACTGCTACTGTCTGTCGACTGGATTTGTGTTATTAATTTACCAATAAATTGCCACAGCGTATACGTAATATTTCACAATTGTGCTTTAATGGCCGCCGCGTTATTCATGCACTGATTTCCGCTGCAGGTGTCATCCAGCCGGCCAACCAGCCAGCGAATCAGCCAAACCAACCCACCAACCAGTTATGCGTATTAGCAAAAAGCCGCGCTGCCAGCTTCAGCCGCGCATTGAAATTACAAATGACGAGAAATTTGTCATCTTTATTATTGCAAACAACGCGAGCCGACGACAAACGACCACAATGCTCCCCTTGGACAATTGGCCTGGGTCTGGGTGCGTGCCTTACCCACAAAGCCGGGCCGGCTTCTGCTGCTGCTGCTGCTGACAGCAACTGGCACACACATCTTTGGCTTTCAGAGTGGACACTGAAAGCGGCCCCCATTGTGTGCTCAATTGATTTTTCATTCAAATGAAAATCCACAGCGGATTTGCAGTCCGCGCTTAATGAGCTGCTCCTTTGTTAAGATAAATGGATAAGAGATATGTCTGTATGGTACAAAAATGTTGTGGTTTCTTTTTTTATTTCAGCGTATAAAAAAGTTGGTATGTAAAAGTTATGGGCGTACAAAAATAATACAATTTGTTCTGGGTTTTTTTTAAGCATTTTTTGCAGTTTAAAACTAGGCGACAGTTTGGGTTAACGTGATGATATAATAAGAGTAAGTATAGATATAGTAAGAGTAAGTTTTTGCGCCAGAAATCCAAACCATTTCAATCTTTTAAGGTGTTAAAAGCAGAATTACGATGACTTTAGATTTACGCGTTCTCTGACAGTAAACAGCTATGATAGCTATATTTCTTCTATTCTTCTCCGAAATTTTAAATGATTTCTAAATATAAAACAATATATTCTGGCTGAGAAACAAAAGGGTTTAATTTAATTAATTTAACTGAAGACTTGCTCTAAAATATTTCAGAACAAATCAATTAAAGTGTTTCACCTGTTTGGCAAATATTATGGTGAGTTTAAGATATGGTTAAAAAAGAAGTTCAACATTTTTTTCTTTATTTATACCAACGGGATTCACGGTTGTGGATTGTTCTGTCTCGAAAACCAATAGTGAGAATGATCTATTGATATAATTTATTTAAAAACAAATCAATTCTATCTTTTTCATTTCGTTTCATGATATGTGAGAATTTGCAGGTAAGAACAATGGTCGCGTTCAGCAGATACACTTGATCACTGATCAGCTTAAAAAAACAGCTTTTATTATTTAGCATACTATTGGGAGTCCAGTTAAATTGACATTTAATCAAGCTCCATGTAAATATTATATTAAATACAAAAGGAAAAGTAGCCTGCGTGAATAACCAAGAAATATATCATTGATCAGGGGAGAAAGTTCTTCTTCTGAACACGGCCAACATTTGTATTGACTGAAATTTAACAACGCGTTAACAAATTGCGATCAATTGATGGATATTTGTAGTTTCAAATGAGTAAATTTTTGAAATCTTTGGAAGAAGTTAGTTAAGTTATTAGCTATGAAATGAAATGCTATAAAATCGCATTTATACCCATACCTTGTTTCCTTTCAACTTAAACCCTTTCTATTCCCTTGCGAAGGGTATACTAAAATTGGTGTGACGCATAGAAGAAAGCATCTCCGACCCCATAAAAAATATTTATTCTTGATCAGTATGACGAGCTGACGCGATATAGCTATCTACTGCCTGAATTTTAAAGCAATCTGGCTTAGTCCGCATTTGAACGATGAAGTTATATAGCTGCCTTAAAAACGATCGGTTCTAGTTCTAGTGAGAAAAACTATTTTGTTACCACTGGTAGCGTCTCCATAGTTGGTATTTATTAGTTCTATATGCATCTACATAATTCTGAAAAGTTTGACCAAAATCGGAAGGCTATAGCATATAGCTGCCATAGAAACGATCGGTGCAAAACTAGTTCTATGAAGAAAAACTTTTTTATTTTTAATGGTGGCGTCACCAAACTAAGTATTTATTAAATTTATATGTCTGCAAAATACTGGAAAGTTTGATCAAAATTGAACGGCTATAGCATATATTTGCCTTAGAAATGGTAGGTCCAAAACAAGTTCTAGCTGGAAAAACTTTTTAATACTATATGCATCTACAGAATTCTGAAAAGTTTGACCAAAATCGGATCACTATAGCGTATAGCTGCCGTAGAAACGATCGGAACAAAACTAGTTTTAGTTAGAAAACCCTTTTTTATTTTTAATGGTAGCGGCTTTTTACTTGTTAATTGTGAGTATTATGTGCATCAACACAATTTTGCCGGGTTTGATTAAAATCGGATAAATATATCTCTCATACAACAATCGTATTCTGGATGGTTACAGAAATTAAATTTTTGTATGAATATCAGGAAAACCATAGCTATGGGGGGGTGTCCCGGAAATATCTAGTGATCGATTGCACTTCGAGCTAAAACAGTTTGGCTTTATACGGAAGGCGACATAAATATGCGCTGTTACTAGATCAGATGGCTCAAGTAAAGCGATTTGAAACCGACTGCTCAAAGCCAAGTAGATTTAATTCGTATGGTTTTCCGTCCATATAATCTAGTAAGCGAACCAATTTTTGTCACTTCACATATAAAGTCATTCAAGTTTAGTTTGAAATGCATTGGTTTATACGAAAATCTCTAGAGATTTCCAGGACACATCTGTATATAAAATTCAGAAACTACAATGGTATTTTCTCTAACTTTTATTAAAATCTTACGAACCCGCTCCGTGAAGCATAACCCAAAAAAATTCGCGGGTTCGAACCCCGGAATGAGGAGGTATGTAGCTCTGGATTTGAGGCATTTTCCAATTATAAAGTATGCATCGGTAACCAATCTTTTCTTTGGTAAAACATTCATGTAACATCGAATGCATGTTGGCCGAAATAATGCCCAAGGAAGTCTTTAATTCACTGACATTCCTTTACAGAAATTATCATTCAGAAGAGGACGTAAACGAACGAAGTTGTTGCACCAGCGATTTATAGTGATCAAGTGTGTAGTGCTTAACGTTTATAGATATCAGTTTATCGATGCACGTTTGTCTTAATATTCAATATTGAAAATCATTATAAATCATACGAAAAACTTCACCTGCTATTTCCATTCCAAATCGCGCCACATTGGCAAAACATTTTAATTGGGCTAGTTGTGAAAAATGTCAAACCTTCCAATGGGCATCTGAAATCGATACTGTTTGTGCTAAAAGTGGGAATAAAATTTGAAATATTCCTGAAATACTAACCCATCTCTTCAATTAATATCATCTTGTCTAGCCCAAACTGTCTTATCATATAGTACAAATTCTAAATATATATTTCTCCCATTTTAAAATTACGAGTATTGTTTTTTGTTTTTTGTTTTTGTTGTATAAATATATTGCTTGGCTTTTGTGTTTTCTGTTTGCCTCTCCTGTTTGTTTGATTTTGTTTTAAAAATTTATCTACTTAAAATCCAATATAAAAATTTGTGCTAAAATTAGTTCAACTTGTATTACAGGCTAATCCTTTTTATGTACACACACGCACACACACTCGCAAGTAGTTTGCTAGCACCAATCCGAAAAAAAATCATATTTGTATCAATTTTTGTATATAAATTTGTGGTAAAAATTTTACAAATTTTTCCTTTCTTACATTTCTACAAATATTTGTATTTTCATTAAACTAAAAAGTTTTGGGCTTTGAGCCCGGCCTAACCTAACTAAATTGAGCTACTTAAGCCTTACAGGGGGGAAGGGGGAATGATAGAACTTGATGCTTGTAAGAGATATAAATAAACAAGAATTGGAGACAGTTGGTGTCAGCTGGGCCTCCAATAAAATAATGAGTATTCTCGGGCTTGGCTTGGTCTATTAGTAGTTTACATTAACATTTACATAGTTAGTATGTATGTATGGCCAGATCAGCAGCAGAGGATCAGTGGCGACGCATGTGCAGCGACAGATGATCCGACCGACTGAAACTGCGTGTACACAGTTGACAGCGGAAGGGTTTCACGCCCGTGTGTTTGCGATAGTGTCGCGTCAGCTCATCGGAACGGGCAAAACGCCAAATGCAACCCTCCCAGGTGCAGACGTAGGGTTTTTCGCCTAAAAAAAAGAGAGAAAGATTTAGGGGGGATTAGAAATAGACGAAAACACTGTTATTTGCTGTGAACAAAGTCAGTTGCTCGTATTTTAGTGAGTAAATGACGTGAGAGAGTTTGTTGATCAGTTGTGCTCTTTGTTGTTCAGTTGTTCAGTGATTCATTAACTTGTTCTGATTTGCCCAGGGCTTGTAAAATAACACATTTTTCTTTACACGCAAAATATTAACACAAAGTAAAATATACAAGCTGTAAAAAATAATTATTTTTAGACGTGAAAAAAAATTTACATATGGAAAAAATTATTATTTTCATGTAACTAACACGAGCATTTTTGACACGACTGTTCTTTACAGGTGTAAAGAATGCAGCCCAAATTGTTGACATGTTTGTAAATAACAATCGTGTCAAAAATGCTCGTGTTAGTTACATGAAAATAATAATTTTTCCATACGTAAAATTTTGTTTTTTTCATGTCAAATAATAATTTTTTCCATATGTAAAATTTTTTTTTTCATGTCTGAAAATAATTATTTTTTACATTGTTGTAAATTATCATGGCGTGAAAATAATTTTTGTGGATTTTACGAACCCTGGTTTTGTTGAATTTCTTTTTTGTTAAGTTGCTCTCTCACTTGTCGTTATTTCCTCACTTGACTAAGCACTCTTAATTTAGGAAGGACTGTGAATCAAATTAAGATCGTTTAGTTCTTAAATTTAAAATATAATAGAAGTGTAAACGTAGTAATAATTATACTAAAAAATATTTAAAAAAAAACGATTTATAATAAGATTTTTGATCTCATATTTTGGTTTTTGGGTGAAAATTCTGAACTTTTTGTGAGCAAGAGCGAGATACGATTTTTGATGTCATATTTAGGATTTTAAGAGAGAATTCTGAACTTTTTATAAGAAAGAGAGAGAGAGCAACTGAATAAAAACAGCCAGTGAGTGAGCAACTGAAAAACTGAACAAAAACAAACTTTTAAAGAAGAACATGTTCACTTTTTAATTTAAGCGATCAACTCACTTTGCGTCCCACTTCCCCCCTCTCTTCAGCAACCACCCCCACTCACCCGTATGCGTTCGCTTATGCGCCTTAAGATGCGAACTCTTTGTGTAGACCTTATCGCAGCCCTCGGTGTCGCATTTGTGTACCTTGCGGTTCTTGGAGAGATCATTGTAGCCACCATTGGCCGCCGCATCCGTTGCTCGGCTAAATGAGGAGGAGCCACCACCCGTACTGCCGCCACCAAAGTTGATGCCACTAAAACTGCTGCAATCCTTACGAGCGGCACCCAATGCCATGCCACCAAAGGCCGGATTGAGGGCAGCATGTGGCGACCCGGCTGTCGAATAACTCTTCCAACTGGAAGAGCAGGCCGTGGAGGAGGAGGCGGATTTACTGCCACCACTTGAACTACTTGTGGGTGAAGTTTTCGTTCTGTTGGCGGTTTGTTGGGCATCGGCGGAGAATTTGTAGGGATTTTTGAACAGGCTCAACAGACTGAATTTGCGATCGTAGTCCTGCATCAGGGAGGAGGAGGCGGCAGAGGCTGTGGAGCTGCTGCCATTGTTGTAGCTGCAGCTGTTGTTGTTGTCCTCCTGTTTGCTAATCCGTCGATAAGTGAAGAAGAATGGCGATGCGGCGAAGAATGGCGAGAATGGCAACTTGGAGACGCCGGAGGCATAAAGTTGTTGTTGCTGCTGCTGCTGCTGCGTCGCTTGCTGCTGCTGCTGCTGATTGTGATGATGATGTTGCCTCCCAAAGGCCCCCAACGACGACGAGGCGCCATATGTGGGGCATGCCGATGAAGACGATCCTCCTCCGCCTCCAGTTTGTTTGCTGTGGGCTTGCGCTGCCTTGGTGGCCAACGATGAGGATTTGCTCCCGTGCGAAGTGCTCGCTGCAAATAAAAAGCAATTGAGATTCGTTCAACAAAATGTTTCAACTTTACGGCTGGCAAAAGCCTAATGAGACTCGTAAAAATGTACCAACTACTGCCGTCTGGGAACACTTTGCCTTGTCAGTTGGCAGTTGCAGCTATTTTTTTTTTTTTCGTATTTCCTAATTTCGTTTTGCATCAAAAACGTTTGCATGTCGCGTATTTTATGGCCCGGCCAGACCCAGACAGACAGCAAATCCGTGCAGTCGTGATCCATTTAACCTGTACTTGAGCCAGAGACTGTGGCAGTTTGCTACTCGTTGGACCCGGGACAAGTGTGTCGATTTTGGCGCCCGCAACATCAACATCAATTGCCAGCGCCAGCTGCAGACCACTAACAACAACAACAACAGCAGAAGAAGAAAAAGAAAAAAAATCTGGAAAAAGGGTCTCCTCTGCTAAGCGCTAAGCAAACCCCAGAGCAACGGAAAAGAGTTTGCTTAAGCCACTTGTCTTTTGGCTTTGGTCTTGGGTCGTCGCACAATCAGGTTAAGAGAGTCTCGGCTGATGGTTATGCTCAAGTGATTCTTAGTCAATTCAATAAAAAAATTTAATTTCTGCGTTAATGCAGTTTCATGATCGATGCATCGTTAAAGATAATACAAACATAAACAGCGCAGAGAGCTGGTTCATATTTTCTTCTTGCTGCAGCAAGTAATCTGCGAAACATTTGTTGGTGCTTTTATAATGTACTTATTAGGTGAAATTTTATTAAACATTTTAGATCTTTAAGCTGCTCAATCATTAACATTATGTGCTTGAAAACGTTTTTTGGATTTATCAATTGATTAAAGTCGATTATATGAGAAAAAAAACTTTTGAACTTCGGGTGTATTTTTACCCATTTGAATCCCTAATTTGTCGACCTTGGGGAATGATGCCGACGCTTTCGAATAAGGTTGTTTTTGGGTGGAAAGCATTTTTTTTGTAGAACCGTGGGATTATTATTTTTATACTCTTTACCGAAGGTAAATATAGTTATAATGGATTTGTGCAAGTAACTGACAGATAAAAACATATCCGACCTTATAAAGGAAATATATTCTTGTTCAGGATCATTTGAACATAGTGATCTCAAAAATGGTAAGAGCTAGAGGTTTGAGGTAGTATGGAACGTATAATCCCCCTATACTTGCAAGTTTATTTTTGTCACGCCCCCGCAATTTGAAAAACCTCATAGCTCCCTTAATTTTGAATATAAGATTTTTCAGACCTTCTAGATAAATTTATATAGTTATCAGCATTATCTATAGATTTCCATTTGCCAAATTTAATGGTTGTTTGTCTTTTTTCCAAAGAGGACCTGCTCATTTTTATTATAAAATATTTTTCTTCTGATTAAGGACATCCGAATACATATAAAAAATCTTACCAAGTGACAATCAATTAACGCGCGAGAAAAAATATTTTTATAAAATAAAATTTTTTTTAAGTAAATATAACATTGTGCAAGTCGAAAAAAAAGATATGGTCAACTTTAACGGTTTTCCCCTATTTTGGGCCCTGGGAATCGAACTGCATCTTTAGTTTTATGAGTTATAACGATATATCTGATTTTTGTAAAATCTGAATAAATAGATTTAAATGTGCTCTAATTTACTACATTTACAGATTTTCGATATCAGACAAAAACCCATTAAGTTTCTCTAAAATCCTACTTAAGAAAATTCGTTTTTTATACACTTGAAAAAGTGTATATTAATTTTGCCCAGAAGTTTGTAACGCATTGAAATATTCATTTCCGACCCCATAAACTATATATATTCTTGATCAGGACGACGAGCTGAGTTCATTTCCGCTTGTCCGTCCGTCCTACGCGAACTAGTATCTCAGTTTTAAAGCTATCGAGCTGAAATTTTGCACAGAGTCTTCTTTTTACTGCACGCAACTAATATGTCGGAACCGGCCGGATCGGATGACTAAATCATATAGCCGCCATAGGAACGATCGGTCTAAGAACTAGTTCTAGTTAGAAAAACTTTTTTGTTTTCCATCGTAGTGTCACTAATCTTGGTATATGTTAGTTTTATATGTTTCCACATAATTCTGGAAAAATGTGTCAAAATCGGATCACTATAGCATATAGCTGCCATAGGAACGATCGGTCGAAAAATAAGTCTTTGTGAGAAAAACTTTTTTGATTTCCATCGTTGCGTCTCCAATCGTAGTATATATTTGTTTTATATGTTTCCACACAATTCTGAAAAAATGTATCAAAATCGGATGACTATAGCATATAGCTGCCATATAAACGGTCGGTCAAACAACTACTTCTAGTGAGAAAAACTTTTTTGTTTTTTATCGTAGCGTCCCCAATCTTTGTATATATTAGTTTTATATGCTTTCACATCATTTTGAAAAAAATGATCAAAATCGGATGACTAAAACATATAGCTGCCATAAGACCGATCGGTCGAAAAATGTGATTTACTAAGAAAAGTTTTTTTTATTGTTATAAAATTTTTATTATCAATGATTTAAAAAATTTAAATATCTGATATCTATATCCTATATATATTTTACTGGTTAAATCAGTTGGAGTAATGTTTTTCAAGTGTATTAAAACTTCGGTACAGTCGAAGTTAGCTTTGCCTTCTCGTTTTTATATGCTTGATATGAACTATTTGTTGCCACATCGAGAGCTACAACTTCGTGGAAGACAACCAAGCGATATTCCGAATAGTTTACGAGATATGGGAGTCTTAAATCCAAAAATACGCTGAAAACCTAAAGTACAATATAAAAAAAACGGTAGCCAACCACACCAAACCCAGCCAGGGTTTTATACTACCATCATGACCTTTCTAATTTTATTGGGCCCGATGTGATCACATTTTTACTGTTGCTTAATTGAAATTTTATTTATTTTGGATTTTGAATTTGCAAAGATTTGTAAATGAATTATTGTATTTGTAGCTTCAATAGAAGCACAAGTGCAAGTGAAGCTGCCAGATTAAAAGAGTCAAAATTTCGCTCAACAATTCGAACAATTGAACAAAAAATAAAAAAATATTAAGCAATTTCTGCCATCATTTTATATTGACCAAATTTCTTCTTCTTTGTACTGGTACAATCGAAATTAGAAATTTGTTCTTAACCATTCAAGTGCCCGTCCGTCGTCTGCCTACTACAAAAAAATTGCCATGTTTGTTGGCGCTTCGTTAGCGGCTGCCGTTTTATTTGTATTTCTCTTTTTTTTCCTCTCTTTTGGTTGGTTTTTTTTTCTTCTCGTTTTTTTTTTGGTTTGTTTACGAGCAAATTGTGCAAATACCTTAAAGCAAGCAAGCAACAACAACAAAAAAATTGACAACTAGATAAATTTAAATGAATTTTCAGTGGTCATAAGCTGACAGCGAAATGGGCGATCAGTCGACAGGCGGGCCACTCGCCGCCCGTTCTTGGCCACAAAGAAAAACATTTAATTGTTTTGCTACCAATTATGTATTTGTCAAGTTAATTGGTATGTCAACGCAACTAGTTTTTAGATCAGGCTGCAGCTGAAGCCAAAGCCATCAAAGTAGCCACCGCCAGCGGAGCAAACGTTGGACGCATTGTCAATAAGACGACGACGACGACACAAAAGCAATGCCAATCATGCAGACCATTTTACACCAGGCCTCCTGACCAAAAAAAAAAAAAAGGCAATCCAGAGCCATACCAATGCGAAGGCGAAGGTGTGAAAAAGCAATGCGACAGGCAGGCCAAGACTTCCACCTAAGTGTGTGGACCCGTTTCCCAGCACTCAGAAAAACAGGGCGACATTCCCACAATTTTCAATCGAAACTTTAGAAGATACATTTTTACGACTACAAAAGGTTAATTATTCAAATTAATTTCATTTAATTTTCTTTTGTTTCTCAAACAAATTGAAAGAAATTAGGAATTTTTTCTTCAAGTGTGGCTTCTCTCCCGACTTTGATTGTCAGCGCGTGTTCTGCAGTCTTCGCGCGACACAGCCAATGGCGTTGATGGATGGATGGATGGCTGGTTGGTTGGCTGGTTGGTCAAGTCTCAAGGAGATGGTGGCAGCCACCTTATCTCACTGATCTGGAGTGCTTAACAAATGCTTTACGCTAATGACAATTTTGTTATACATTTTATGCATGCACACACATGGCGTATACGCAATGTCCCCTTCTGATGCTGATGCTGACGATGATGATGCCGATGCCAATGCCGATGCGTGTGCGATAAGGCCACGGCAGCCGTCGATGGACAAGTCGATAAATAAATTTATGCACGAAAAACCAGAGAGGCGTAAAATGCGCAATTTGATTTAATGCCCGTACATGTGTGTGTTCGTATACAAGTGTGTGTGTGTGTGTATGTTTTCGCAATGATAATCGATTTATGGTGTGTGAAGTTTGGTTTCCTTTACGTTTGCGTTTTCCTTGTGTGTTTGTGTGTGCTTTTTTTTTTTTTTTTTTTTTTGTGTCATTGCTAATTGTGTACAAATATGGACAAAAGCGTGGACACACGCTGGAAAGAAGGCTTTCTAAATGGTCAGTTAAGTAGGCAGAGCGAACCCGTTTGCGCTGTGAGAAATAATTTATGCATTTCTTTGTCCCAGTCCGCACAGACGACGATAAACGGTGGGCAGTTAAAGTGTTTCGTGTTTTTGTGTACTCTTATGAGAACGAACAGATCAGCTTTAAGTGATCGTTTTTGGCTTAGATTTGAAGGATTTATTGTGTTGTATCGGGAGGATAATAAATATAAAAACATGTCTATCATTCTTAGTGTTGGGATGTTATTTACGGGAGTCCACATTTGTCATATTTCCGTATCCTATTTTATTTCGATATATAAATCTTGAAAATCTGTTAAAAATATATTTTATATTCGAAACAACAAATATAAGCGCTGATAACAAAAGATAACGTTTTAGCTGGTTTATTGGTTACTTTCATTATATTGATTTTACAGACTAATTTTTTGATTTAAAAAAATATGGCGTGAAGATACTTTATGCCACGGAATTGCATTCAACTTCTTTAATAATTTATAGAATTAAATAAAATTTATAAAAGTTTATTAAGTGCATAATCTCAGACCTATATTAATTTTTTTTTATTAAATAAAATTTTTAGAGGGATGCAAATTTTTTCAGAGGACTATTTCGCAGGTTTGAAACAACATTTTCCTTTTCGGTTTAAACCTTGGCTCCACACAAGTTTTACTCAATTTAAATACAGGAGCAATTAGTTTCTTAAAAATACATAAAAATTCAGAATTTCTACACAGAAAAAAAAAAACTGTGCCATTCGGGCTCAACTCAACACCAAACGGGCTCAATAATGGGTTGATCCCGGAATAGCTTAAACTGAGCCCTAGTCGGGATAGTCGCCCAATAAAAGTTCAAAAAATTTAGAACGCCCGAGAGAGATTTTTTTTTTTTTATAAATTTGCATATATATTTTTTATTAATAATTGTATATATTTGGATTCACTGAAGACTTCTTTAATTTGAAGAAACATATATAAATAAATTAATAAGAACTTACTTTAACTTGCCTTGTCTGGGAATCGAACTCGGGACCTCGGGACTGAATAACGTCTGTGTCTCAGCGCACTCGACCGCGCCGCGCTTGCCAGACTAGGCACCCAATGACATACAAGAGCGTTTGCTCCAGACGACAAAAGAGAGAAGCCAAGAGAGCGAATTTGCTGTTGCTCTCAGCTTGTTCGCTCTCTCACTCGACATTTAAGCCCGAATCGGATTAAAAACAATCCCAAACGGGATAAATTACGGATAATCAATCCTAAACGGGCTTAAAAATTCAATCCTTCCGTCGGGATTAAATCAAGCTTTTTCGGCTTAAAAATATCCCGGCATTTTTTTTTCTGTGTATATTTTGAATTACTGGAATGTAAGATTGAATTTATTTTCAATTTAAGTAGTATGTCTTCGAGTATTTGTTAAAATATTCTAGTTCTTTAATCATACAAAAAAATATTGGGGTATTTAGAGCTCGATCAACTAAGATATGGGTAAAAAAACTTTTTACTAAATGGGAATATGTAGCTTTCAGTATATAGTATTCATGATCAAATATTTGCACTAGATTTTTTCTATAAGCTTAAGAATTATTGAGCACGCAACATTTAGCACGGGACATTTTTTCGATCATCTTTGTTTTATGAATTAATTCAATTGACCACATAGAATGAAGCATCTCTTACCCCATAAATTATATATATTCTTAGTGAGTTGATATACAGGGTTGCCCATATTCGACGGACCCATCTGGCAACGCCATAACTTTTGACAGAGATGTCAGATCGCTTAATGACATACCGCGTTTGAAGCGTCAGTCCAAGCAGATTTTTACCATGGAACAATACACGCCACGCGAGCGCTCTGAAATAGTTGAAATTTACATTCAACAGAACAAGTCAATTGTGAAAACTCAACGTGCTTTTAAAAAATTAAAAAATGTGAAAAGTGCGCCTTCTAAGAACACCATTAAGCGTTTATACGAAAAATTTTCGACTGGTGAGGCTCTTTCTAATCCGAAGAGGCCAAATAAAAGTCGACCAAGGCGATCGGCCGAGAATATCGCTGCCGTACGAGCCAGTGTTGAGAGGTCCCCAAGAACATCCCAAAAACGCCGTTCTCAGCAGTTGGGTATGGCTCGGTCCACTTTACAACGGATTATTCGCGTTGATTTGCATTTGTTCCCGTACAAAATTCAATTGACGCAAAGATTGTTGCCTGCGGACAAGCCTCGTCGATTGGAATGGGCCCAAAGAGTCATCGAAATGGCCGAAGATGACGAGCAATTTTGGAACAAAATTATCATGTCCGATGAAGCCCATTTCACATTGAATGGGACCGTAAATAAGCAAAATTGCCGTATTTACGCCACTGAAAATCCTCAGGAGATTCAAGAAGTGCCTCTTCATGACGAAAAAGTCACAGTTTGGTGCGGCGTTAGTGCGAAAACGGTCATTGGGCCGTTTTTCTTCCAAAATGAAAATGGCCATGCTGTTACCATCAACCAGGAGCGTTATCGCGACATGATGACCAATTTTGTGATGCCAATTATTCGTCGAAAGCGTATGAGGCAGTTCTGGTTTCAACAAGACGGCGCTCCACCGCACACAAGTCGCATAACAATCGATTTTCTGAAGAAATTGTTTCCGGGCCGTTTGATGTCGAAAAGTGGTGATTTGGACTGGCCACCGCGTTCGCCCGATTTGACGCCGCCTGACTTCTTTTTGTGGGGATATTTGAAGTCAAAGGTTTACGTTAACAAGCCAAGGACCGTAGAAGAGCTCAAGGACAACATTCGTGAAGAAATAGCCGCTATTCCGGCCGAAATGTTGGCGAAAACGATGGAAAATGCTGCAAAAAGGGCACAATACGCCATCAACGCCAGAGGCGGCCATTTGAGAGATATCATATTCAAAAATTGATGTAAACAAATCTACTTGGAACAAATTAAATGATTAAGATTGCCAACCGCCAAATTTTTATTTTTTTCTTTGATTTTTTAAAAAAAAACATGGGTCCGTCGAATATGGGCAACCCTGTACATAATTCTACAAATACTACGTTTATGCTTATACAAAATCATAATTTTTTGCTCCTCAAAGTATGCAAACTTTATTTTCTTGAACTATTATTTTTTTAACGAGATTATTTAAGGGGGTCTTCTACCTTTGAAATCCCTTCTTCCCCTTCATCCCCTTTAAACCATTTTCAAATATTCGAGTAGTTTAGCAGATATATCCAATTTAGTGGAGCAATGTTCTTGCTAACGTGAGTATTTTCAACGTTGCTCAAAACTTTAACCACGTTTTTCTCGAAACCAAGTTTTTTGACCTGGTAGCCATGATTGGGCCAGTTCTACTAAGCCGATTTTGATCAGCCATGTTGCAATCGACGCAGAATTGATGTAATTCTAGCCCGTACCTCAATCAAGATGAAAAACATTTTTTACTATTTTTTTTGCATTAAACTAAAAAAAAAAAAACTTTAAAAATCAAAATTTTTTATTAAACGAAAATGAAAAATATGATTGAGGTATGGGCCAGAATTACATCAATTCTGATCAAAGCCTCATTTACCGATTTCAATTCCGATAACCTGGAGTCCCCTCCTTAATTGGAGGGCCATCAACTTTTTGAACAGCCCTTGAAATCCAAACATTTTTTTTATATTTTATTATTTAGTTAATTAATGACACAAATCCAAAAACCAAACTGAAAAAGCTCTTATTACTTTCTCTTCAGAATTAAAAAAAAAAAAAAACACTCATAAAACACTGTTCAAAGGTAGAAGACCCCCTTAAAGTCAATTATGGCAGCATCTTACATAAAGGTATACAAAAATAATATGTGTTAAGGCTTCTAAAAAATAAATATTTTCCTAAATTATTTATATTCAAAAACATAGCATACTTTGAACTGCAAAAATCATGATTTTTGATTTGTGAATAAACTTAGTAAAACTTTTGGTCAGAATCGTATAATTATATGATATAGCTGCTATAAAGTAGGTGCGGTCGGACTAAAAAGTTCTCTTAGTAAGTATTGGATCACAAAGCGTTTTTTTGTGATTACATAAAACATCAGGTTTGGGCGGTGTTTTAATGATTCAATTAAATAATTCTGGAAAGACCGACCAAGGAGATACACGTCCGTTCTTCATTAACATAACTTCAAGACTGATTTTATTTCACACAATTTGTAGAGAAAGAGGCTTACAGTTTTAGAATTCAATGAGGAGTTAACATTGTTTGAGAGATGCAGAGCAAGTGCTGCGATCAGCTCAATATAACCAGAGAGAAATTCAGATGATTGATTGATATAAATGTAAATGGTAAGAGATAAAATAATTAGCAAAGAGAAACCTTCAAGGGCAACTTGTTTGACCGAACAGTAAGAATTTATTCGTTTGTTTTCAATGGTAAAGTCTTTAAACTAGCCAGTTTGAGGATTTCTCTGCTCTTAACACACTTTTGTCGAGTTTGATCAAATATGGCTGAAGATATTGTATAGCTATAGCCAGCTTCTTTTATAGGACATTTTTTATTCTTAATCTAAGTGATGACTCCTACCTTTGGCACATGATTTACTTATCTTCATAAATTTATACGCATCTTAAAATAATAAATAATATTTGATATTGAAGAAAATTGCACTAACGATAGCGAACGCGAAACACTTTTAAAATCTAAATAAAATGTTTTTATATGATTTGATTTGAATTGAAATTGGCAGACACTTGTATGAAACAATCACGAAGTACAGATAACAATTGATAGTTTTTGTAGTAGAAAGCGACATTGGAATAGCAATGAAAGTCAAATAGAAAAATTACCGTTAATCGAGCTTAGCCTGATCTTTTTAGTTATTTTTTAAATTTATTTATTGTTGGTAGAAATAATTCATATGATAACGGACCACAATAGGGTAAAATAAAAAATAAAAATTAAACAGAATTGACGTAGAAAGTAGCTAAAAGTAAAATAAATTTTGTTTCAGTTTTCAGGCCAATTTTTTCGTTGTAAGATCTCAGAATTGCTCTAAATACGTAATATTATTTTTGAGACATTTTATTAATAAATGTTAAAAATGAGATTGAGAGAAGGTTCGCTTGGCCCCATTGGAGGGCCGTGTAACAGTCAATTTTAATCATGACTTCCCCACACGAAATTGGTGACTTAACCAGCTGAAGGATACAAAGTTATGCATATGAATGTGCAACTTGGTCCAACAATTCTCCAGTTTTGTGGTTACTAAAAAAAACTTCATTCGGAGTCAGTTTAGATTTTAAATTCAAACTTTCCCATAACAAAATAAAACACACAACTTATCAACTTATACTAATGATTATAATAACCGCCTTTTATTTATTTCTAAATAAATTAGTTAGTTTCAATATTGACACGTATGTTCTGCATTAAACGACAAACATTTTCGGAAATATATCCTAAAAGGGCATTCATGCTACGGACAAGACAAAGTGGTATTTTCTGACTTGGTTTGTGTTAGTTTTGTGGTTTCTTCTCTTTGGCAGGTGCAGTTTGCATTCGCTTCTAGTTTCTGCTGTTGTTGTTGTTGCTCATTAGTTTTCGCTGCCACAAAGTCTAAGTCTGTTACCATTTTGGGCTGGCTTGGGAATCAGGCACTGGATTAGACTTCGACTTCAACTCAGGCAAAAAGGAAAATTTGTGCAGTGTGGGAAACTTTTATTTCAAGGTTCAAAAGACGCCCGCAGAGTGTGAAAAATGGCTAAAACAAAAACAACTGTGTGTATGTATGTGTATATATAAAAGCGATTTTCAACTTTTAGGCTGCCCCCACGGCGTATGCGCAATGCCATAAATTCACTGCCGGAGACGGAGAGTCTCAGATGTGGTGCGCGGCGGCGCTATTCGCTTTCTTGGCATGTGTGAAAATGCAATTCGCCAGTCGCATTTGCTCATTGCTCATACGCCATGTTGGTGTTTCATAATTATAACTTAAATACGACAGTTTTATATAAAAATCAACTAGTAAATCAAAGTGCTCCCAGCGCCTGGCAATTAAGCGGCCAAAAGAAACGTAACAGTCGGTGCTTGGCCAAGCACGTCGCCATGGACAGAGCGCGGCGGAGAGACTCACCACCAGCAGTCCACCAAGTCAGCGAAGCGAACTGTCAATTATAACCAATCGCACACCAAGTGCACATTAAACCCTATCAACTGTTTTTGTAATTTATTGTTTGGTTGGGTTTTTTTTTTCTAGCTGTTTTACTGAGTCCCCTCCCTGCCGTCGTCAACTGTTCCTCGTGTGTTTCTTTCTTACTTACAAGTTTGCAATCGCATTTGGTGCGAGATCCGCATTGCAGTGCACGCCGGGGCACCCGGCACAGTGGGACACGAGATAAGGTGAAAATTAAGAACAAATGAAGATTCAAGGAGAACATTCTGGATTCCATAATACGAAAAAAAATTTGGTTTAGAAGGTAATAAATGTGATAAACAAATTGGTTCATTTTCTTTTACTCTTTTAACCTGATAATTTGTTTCAAACATTTTTACCTTTTTTTTTAAATCTCGGCTTAATCTTGGCTCAAAAATTCAGCATATTTTATAAAGAATTTTATAGAAAACCAAAGTTGGATATTTTAAGTTCTCGCGAGGAACAAGGGCTTTAAAGTTTCCAATTTCCCCTTACGAAGAAATATATACAGGCTATGTCCTGTCCGCACGTTGGCTTGCCTGCTTGCCTATTGCAAATTTTGCAAGAATTAGGGACTTTCCAGATTCAATCCACTAATGTACATTGTTCCATCTTGTGACTTAAAAATAGCCATTGCGAGTGCCACGCGAATTAGGAATTGCAGACATCTCAATGGAATGGGCGGTTCTGAAGGGATCCTGGGGATCCGTTCACCATGAAACTTGCCATTCCAAATGTTAGCTTGATATTAGTCAATTCATTATCATTCAACATTACCGACAACAGCATCAATATCAACTTTCTAGATCCATATAACTTAACTACACACCAAATTTCAAGTATTTGAGAAATAGCCCTAAAGCACTTTGGAACCGGTTCATTCTGGATCGAAAACGGATTAGATATGGTAAAGTGTTAACTCCAAATTATCCATCTACACACAACATTTCAAGATCATAACTTAAATAACTATTGAGATATTTCTCCGAACCACTTTTAAGACTGGTTCAAACCCGGTTTGTCTGGGAAAATAGATAACTCAATATTATCAATACTAAAACCAAATTTCTTGTTCAAAGAAAAATAATTTCTGAGATATGGCTGCAAATCCTTTGAATCACTTTTAAGACTGTTTCCGAACCGGTTTTGACACCGGAAAATAACTAACTTCATGTTACCAGCCCAATTACCAAGTAGTAAATTAATAGCTTAAATAATTTCTAATAAATAGCTCTGAAACACTTATGTACCGGATCAATCTGGTCCAGAACCGATCCGTACCGATCCGGTTATTGTATACCAGTGTTCTTTCAAAAATGCTGAACCCAACAGAAAACAGCCTACAAAAACGGTGAGGTTAATATTGTAAACACTACGATATTGTACCTTAAAATTGAGCTTTTTTCTATTTTATGTTTTCGAAATGCTATGGTATATATTGATTTTTTTCTTGAACTTATGTACGCCGCCTTCAAATTCGTCTTTTTACATTAAGTACATTTGTAATAAGATCAGCTCACCAAAGCAATAATGTATTATATGGACGGTATCTGATTTCCATCTATATAGTTAATTTATTTTAATTTGAAATCGAAGTTGTATAAATGCATTTTAAAAAATTGATTTCAAAAACAAATTGATATGTGGTAAGTTTCATTTTAGAAAGTTTGGAAATTCGGATTAGGGATCAGGCGTTATTCTATATTAACCATGAACCACGGAACCGAACCGAAACCGTGGTTCGGATTGCTACTAAAACCATATTATTAACCGAACCAGTGATTTAAGGTGAACCACAGAACTGAACCACTCCTTATTTCTGAACATATAATCAAATAACACACCAAATTTATAGTTTCTAGCTTAAATAATGTCTGAGATAGGGTTCTGAACCCGTTTTTTAAAATTGTTCGAGCCGGGTTTTATCTGGGAAAATATATTACTTCATATTATTAACCCAAAGACCAAATTGTAATTTTATAGCCTCAATAATTTTCGAAATATGGCTCCAAGCCACATTTGAACCGGTTCAATCTGGTTCGGAACCGGTCTTAACTCCATACACACCAAATTGCAAGTCTATAGTTTAAATCGTTTCAGAGATATGGCTCTGAACCACATTTGAACCACTTTTTTAAAATGGTTCAAACCCGGTTTTTATCCGGTATAATAAATAACTTAATTTTATTAATCCAAACACCATGATTGTAAGTTCATAGTATGTTTATCAATTTCAAAAAGTAGTTTGGAGAAAAATGAGATTAAAGATAGACTGATTGATATCATTGCCTCTGAGTGGCTACACTTTAGAAGGCTGTATCTGAAAAACTATTTCAAAAATGTATATTAAATTTTTGTTTTTTGTATTTTTCAAAGGAATGGGCTTTCGATTAATGCCATGTTTGTCAACTTTGTGAAACTAGCGTCTAATTGTTTTTGACCTTGAAGTATTTTAGCTCAACTTTCAAATGAATTTAAAGAAAACAATTGATTTGATTGAATATCATACATTGGGTTGGTCTTTCCAACAATCCATCCTACGTCCCAGAAAAAAAAAACTCGAAATCAAGACGTTTTGTACGATGTACGCTGATTAAGGATTTTTTGAACGCATTTTATTAAAGTCTTGAAACAGTTGCTAACTGTTTTTTACAGTAATATTTTAAGTTTTCAAAAGTCTTACTAAAATCGGTGGCAATGTCGTCGGTTTCCTTTTTGTCTAAGAACCTTTATATGTATTACGTATATTATGTATTCTCCAATAAAAATTTCATAACATCAAAAATCTTGAACAGATTCAGAACCATTTAAATTGTATCATCCTGTATTTTAACATCCTTTTAACAAATTCTTAGAATCATAGCAAAGATGGACATCTCCTGTACGTAAGGCTCCAAACTCGCCTTTGTCTACACAGTCGAAATATGAGAAAGCTACAACAACAACGCGCCTTGCTTATATACATGTAAACTCTGCTGGCGTTGCAGCTGTCACTGGAAAGGAAATTGAAATAATGCCCGTCTCTCCTCGTAAGTCTTAAGACATGGCTTCGGATCATATTTTTCTTAAAAATCGTATATGATTTGATGAATTGTTTTTGGAGTGCACTTTTTCTAAATTGGTTCTAAGTGATTAACTACACAGAAAAAAAAAAGATCCATTTGGAATGGATATGGACATATCCTTTTTTTTGATATTGAAATGCATATCCTTTTCAAATTTTACACATCCTTTTGATATTTTTCAGCTCCATTGGATGAATAACTAAGATCAATTTAACATTATTTAAACTCAAATGGATGATAAAAATGGATATGGACATATTCAGTCCAAATGGATGTGGAAAATCATCCAATGGATCATCAAAAAATATCTTTTTTTTTCTGTGTACCTTATAAAAAATTATATTAATTAATATCAACAAGTAAGAAACACCTACGAAATACCCTGAATCTGAAACAAACTAAATTTGTGTATGGGCATGAAATTTGAAATTTGTTATCGTGCCTCGAATCGGTCCTTAGTGTGTACAGTGTACAGATTTTATTTAAATTGGACTTGGAGTAATTCAAAATTCTCCCCATTCAATTCAAATGCAAAACAAACCACTGTGCAACAGCGACGGGGGCTTTGGGGGGACCGACCGTCTGGGCCTCATCATAATTATCGCTAGCTGAGAGAGTCTCAGTCCATCGACTGCGAAAGCGACTTCTCGGGCGGCACGTTCAACTGGCAGGCAAACGCAACGTTTTCGCAGATCTGGCAAAGTCAAATGAGCAGTTTATGGCCACGACGACCATTTGAAGACGCGTCAAAGGAGTTGGGAGCTGGAAGCTGGGAGCTGAATGCCTGGTGTTGCCACTTGGGGGCAACATTCACTTTTTTTATTGCACCACTTTGGCAATAGGCACAAGTGTGATTTCAAATCTCTGGGTCGCCAACTAAATTGGCAGAAATATGAAGTCAGCATGTGCATTTTGGTAAAAGCGGTGATTATTATAGAGCCAGCAGTCGCAGCAGCAGCAGCAGCAGGAGAATGGCCAAAATATATGAGACATCAGTTGGGTGGCTTGCCACATAATAAGCATTAGCATATGCCACCGTGGCATCGGCAGACGGCTCCAGCTCCGGCTCCGGCTCCCTTCTAAGCTTCCAAGCAATTGCAAATGGGGCAACAACTGGCAGAAAGCTGGCAACAAACACTGTGGGCTGACGTTGATGGCCAGTTCAATTAAATGCCATCAATTTTAATAACGCGCCCGGCTAACGGGCTCTCGACTGCGCTGCCGCTGCCGCTACCTTGGGCGCTGTGGAACTCTGGCATGGAAATTACAAATGCATCAGCGAATGCAACCCCAGCCGGGCATGTGTAGACAGTCCCCAGTCTCAGTCCTAACGCACTTGAGGCACTTGAGGCTAAAACAAGCGACGGTCCAAGTCATTTCACAGCCAACTTGACGGTCAGTTTGGGTTGCCCAAGACTGAAAACTTGCGACTAAGACCAATGTGGCCCTCGGTCATATAGTTGCAGGCGGGACAAAGCACTTAAAAGCCAGAGCCTGAGCCTGGGTCAGTTTTGTTTTTGGGGGATTTTTTCTTTTTGTCTTTGGCATGAGGTCTCTACCCTCAACCACTGACAAACGAGTGAAAAGAAATGCAAAATTGAATGCGTGGGGCAAAAGTGAGAGAGGCAAAGAAAGGAAAAGAAATTAAATTCTTAATGCAAGATTCTGCTTAAATTTCTAACCAGTCATAAATAAGAGGCGTGGGTGGGGTAGCTATTCACGGCAAAAAAAAATGTTAGAATTCGAGGGCTGTTCAACAAGTTATCGGCCTGCCAATTAAGGTCTTAAAATCAGGGACCGTAACTGTTATAATATTTTTGCATAAAAATTTTGAAATAACAATTATATTATAATTTTTAAATAAAAATTTAGAAATACTCGTTATTTTATGATTTTTAAATAAAAAATTTGTTTTAACAGTTAAATGAAAATTTGTATATCACAATTTTTGAACAACAGTTAAAAATTAATTTTTATTATAAAAATTTTAATTAATTTTTATTTTGTAATTTTAATAATAAAAATTAATTTCAAATTGTCATAAAAAATTTGTATTATAAAAATTTGTATACAAATTACTTATTTAAATTTAAATATAAAAATTATAATATAACAATTTCAAAATATTTTTGTGTTAAAAGTGCAAATGAAAATGTATCTCTTTTTAGGACTCCCCATTGAAGATTGATGTACTCCATTTCA
This sequence comes from Lordiphosa mommai, assembly GCA_018904225.1. NCBI lineage: Eukaryota > Metazoa > Arthropoda > Insecta > Diptera > Drosophilidae > Lordiphosa > Lordiphosa mommai. Next base: position 1,035,909 of record JAEIFT010000053.1, on the reverse strand, counting down.
TCAGGGAAACCATTTTTTGAAGTAAATTTTTTCACTTCCATAACTGTTTTTTTCGGTCTCTGCTAAAAATAGAAAAGGTGTGGAGGGACTCCAGGTGAGCGAAAATAAAAACGGTAAATGAGGTTATGATCAGAATTGATGTAACTCTGGCCCGAATTTCGACCATATTTTTCAAAATTGATTTTTCAATTTATTTTTTGTAGTTTAGTGTAAAAAAAAATTGTAAAAAATGTTTTTCCTCTTGATTGAGGTACGGGCCAGAATAACATCAATTTTGCGACGATTGCAACATGGCTTATAAAAATCGGTTCAGTAGAACTGGCGATATTATGGCTTCCAGATCGAAAAACCTGGATTCGAGATAAACTCCCTTGAAGTTTTTAGCACCTTAAAAAATACTCCACTAAAGGGCAATGTCCAAGGTATAATATTAAAGCAAAAAAAAAATAATTTTAAAGATAGAAGACCTCCTTAAGAACTTCTCGAAATTTGATCCATATATCCAGGGACCGAAAATAACGGTTATGGGTAAATTTTAAGCCTAAAAAATCATTGGGAAGGAGATCTCTACACAGACATAAAATAAGCCTTTTTTTTTATGGACTTTGGGTATATTTTTAATTAATTTTTTTTAATTTTTATTTTTTGAAAAATATTTTTTTCGATTTTTTTGTTTTGCCTTATTATTACGCTTGAACATTCCCCTTTATCCCTTTAAACCATTTCAATTATTCGAAATAGTTTAGCAGAAATATCCGTTTTAGTGGAGCAATGTTCTTGCAATGTGAGTAAGTATTTTCAACGTTGCTGAAAACTTAACCGCGATTTTCTCAAACCACGTTTTTGACCTGGTAGCCATGATTGGGCCAGTTCTACTGAACCGATTTTGATCAGCCATGTTGCAATCGACGCGATTGATGTAATTCTGGCCCGTACCTCAATCACGAAGATACAAAATTTTTACTATTTTTTTACACTACAAAAAAAACCTCGAAAATCGAATTATTTTTTTTAAATGTTTGTAAATTTTAGACAAAATTTTTTTTTTTATGATTGAGGTACGGGCCAGAATTACATTAATTCTGATCATAACCTCATTTACAGTTTTCAATTCCGATAACCTGGAGTCCCGGAATCATGGCCACCACCTCTACACCTTTTTTTTTAATTGGCAGGCCGATAACTTTTTGAACAGCCCTCGAATTCCAACATTTTTTTTTTATTTTACTATCTAATTAATTAATAACACAAAACAAAAAACCAAATTTGAAAAAACTCTTATGGTTTTCCCTCCAGATTTTTTTTTAAAAACACTTATAAAACACTCATCAAAGGTAGAATACCCCCTTAAAATCATTGGCGAAAATTATTATTTTTTTAAAATCATTTTTAAATATTCATTTTTGATTTTTATTATAAAAAAATCAATTATAAAACTCATGAGTGATTTTTATTTTAAAAAATCAATAATAATAATCCAGATTAATCGAAAATCTGGGCTAGGAAAATAAAAATCAACCTATGTTAAATATATCAATATTTAAAGAATTCAAATAATCAATATGAAATTATCGTTCTTTTAATATGGTTTAGTACATTCTGGTATTTTTTTGGTGCTTAGTGCTTTGGGGAATTTGAATTTAGGTACATTTCGATTTTTTTAGTATTTTCCAAATAGATGTATTAGGTACGAATTTTTTGTAGATTTAACAATTTTTTCAATATTGTTTCTTTTAATTTCTTAAAAATTTATATATTTAACGCAGGTTTATTTTTATTTTCCTGGTCCAGAAAATAAAATTCACTGAGTGCTTTTTACTTTTGATTTTTATTTTTTAAAATTACTCTTTATTATTTTATTGATTTAAAAAAAAAATCACTCATGAGTTTTATAATTGATTTTTTATAATAAAAATCAAAAATGAAAATTTAAAAATAATTTTTAAAATAAAAATCAAGAAAAATTTAATCGATTGATTTTTAAAAATAATTTTTTATAGTTTTATACGCAGATTGCATGCTTTCAAGCAGATAATTTAAAAATATAAATCAAAATTACAATTAATTACAATTAATTTTTATAGTTATAACTTATAACCGTTACGGTCCCTGCCTATATCACTTTGAACTATGTTGTAGAAGAGCCTTTCCTTGTCCTCTGTGCTTATTTTAACAAACTTTTCGAGAGATCCGTTCGGAGTCGTTCTTATATGCTTGAAAAATCTTTGTTATTAAAATCGTATTTGAAGCTCGTAGTTAATCTTAAATTTACTTATTTTATTTATTCCTTAACTTTTATTCCCATTTTTCCCACAAGTTTTCCTAAGAGGCATTTCCGACCACATTTAGAGTTTACTTTATGATCAGCTCTAATATCCCAGTCGATCTTGCCCCTAGATCTCAGAGACTGTAATATTTTTGGTTTCAAAAATGTTTAAATTCTCCTGCAATTTGGCAGATATGAAGCTATAATTTAACACACACATACACGTACATATATATATGCCCATAGTCGATAGTCTAACCTATTTTCATTATGATTGGATTAAATTACCCACCAAATACTATCATAAACAGTAGTACCATCACTCTGTTATCTTAACATACTGTTAATGCTTTGTTAATTGATTTACATAAAGTTTATTTAATGTTTCTCTCCCTGAATGCTTCTCCCCACTTTAAACTTAAGCTCCCGTTCCATCACCGCTTGTGCCTGACTCTCACAGAGTGCATTTGTTTACTCACGCTCACGGCTTACAAACGGAATACATTATTTATTAATGACTAATACATGCACAAGTCTAAGACTGTGAGATTTGGACACCACTTCTGAATAATGACAAACAAAATCGTGTAAGTCTAGCAAATTGAACTCTCCACTTCTTTTTCAAAATTTAAGTAATTATTGTTGCATTTTTTTTGTAAAAATTGTTTTGGCAAAAAAAAAGGCTTTCAACAATATGTATGTTTTCGTTGCCTTGGCCTGGCCTGGCCAGTCCAGGGCCGTGGGCTTTGCCAGAGGAGCTGGAGGAGAGCGTTTGGTGAGCGGTAATTGCCGCGTGTTAATTCAAACAAATGTCGGGGATTGCACATTTAATGTGAAAATGAAGAAACATTGCGCATAGAGTTGGCCTAGCCAGCCCAGACCCAGACTCGGACTCGGACTGCGAGCGACGAGCTAGGTGGAGCGAGTGAAATAAATGATCCCCAGCTTCATGTTTAATTTATTTGAAAGTTAACACACATATAACAACTACAACAACAACAACTGAAGGAGACTGTAAAACAGTAAAAACAAAATACAAGGTGGAGATGCAACACACGACGATGACGACGGACGACGACCGAGTCCCAGTCGCTTTGGAACGGCATTAATGCGTCGTAATCACACTAAGCAGACATTAAATGCGTTTTCGCTGTTTGAGCACCAGGTAACCAACCAGGCAACAGACCCAAGTCCAAGAGCCGGGCGAGCGCAGCTACAAAACAGCGCCTAAATGATTGATAAAATAATTGCTTGCACGTGAGGCGCACTTAGCTGAAAAAGAGAGAGAGAGAGAGAGAGAGGAGAGAGAGAGAGGAGAGAGAGGGAAAGAAAAAGAAAGGCCCGGGCCTTACGCAAGTGTCAACTGCAAAAGGAAGCTGGAGGATGGAGATGGGCAGGCCCAGCCCAGTCAATCAGCTTAACAAAGGCTGAAAACTAAAGCAATCCAAATCGCCGAAAACAAAAACGAAATACAACAACAACAACAAAAAAAACGGGCAATAGCATTGAAAATCTAACGAATTATAACGTGGGAAACTCCAACTGAGACGACAGCGACGATAGAGACGATGTTTGGCAGCACAAATTGCCGCAGTTAACGGTTCCTGTTTCATTGCAAATTTGGCAGAGCAGAGAGCCTGAGCGGCAGAAAGCCATGCAGAAACCGAAAAGACAAGGCCTGAATGAAGCTTCCAAATGGGCTGGAAAAAAAAAAACAAAACAAAAACAGAAGACATACTGGAGGCACAGTGGGGCAAGGGATGACAATTATAAAAAAGCGTCAAAATATGTCTCAAATATATTAAACCCTTTCGCCCTATTCATGTGACCTAAACTGTTACATACATAAAACAAATTCAACATCACACAATTCTAACACAAAATAGTTGAACACAACTACTATTTAATTATATCTTATTTCATCACAATCCAAGTTAACAATATGAAATTTATTTATCTAAAAATAACTCATACGCCTCTACAAGGAGTATAATGCGCTGGAAAAAGACGTTAATATAGTGGGAGAGCCACATAGAAGGCGATGGGAAAATCTTTGAAATTTCTTCTGGAGATATATGTATGTAAATGAATGGTATGAATGATAGCAAAAACCGTACAGACAATATACACTATAAAATATTATGATCGAATTTCCGGTGTTAATTAAGAGAGAAAAAGCGCTGTAGAAAAAAAATTTTTCGTCGAACATCATGCGGTTTTTTTTTCGAAAAATAATTCTTGTTTGTTGCTTTTATTGCTCTTTTTCCCTAGCACCCTTCACAGGATGGATTTGTAGAACAAATTTGAATATAATTTTGTATTACCATTAACTAATACAAATCTTTGTTACAGAATATTATTTTGATATGAAAAAATGATGAATGTTTGAGTAAAAAATCCTTGTAGTGTACTGGAAAATAACAAAAACATGTATTTGTGTTATAAAAACGCGCATATTTGGCCAAAATTTTTGATTTCAAAATAACTCTCCTAAGCCCAATATATCCCAGCCAAAATTTTTGTTTTTATTTTAAAAACGATTCGTTTTTAATTGATATTTACAAATGATACGTTTATAATTTTATATGGATTAAAATTTATTTTAAGCTGTTTCTTTTAGAATTTTTTTTAAGAAGTGCGTCTTTAATATTTTATTTTTTCTGAGTAAAAGTTTGTGATAAGAATGTTTTGTGATAACTAGACATTGGATTTAAGGTTTTTGTTCTCTGTCTTATGCCATTTATACACCAAAATGCAACTTTTAAGGGAGTGAGAATATGACCTCACATTGATCATATCCAAAAAATGTTAATTTTTTTGTATAAGCTTATCCTAAAATAGGTTAAAACAGATCAAAATATGTCAGCTTATATGCTTTTCATATATCAAAATTTGTTTTATATTTTTAATGAAATTTGTCCATGAAATTTCAAAAAAAAAAAAAAAAAATGTTAGGTGTGTTTTGTGAAATGAATTCTGATTAAGTTTGCATCAGGTTTTAAATTAATATTTTTAAATGAAAGCTTACGGTCAGAGTCAGGTTCCTCATCGTGTGATGATCGGCTTAATCACGTGTGCCCACTGAATGCATATGGAAGAGCAGACATCCATCTGCAATATTTCCAATCAGTCGGCAACAACAACAAAGTCTAAGTGAACTCGCACTCGCTAACAAACTTGTTGTTGTGTTAGGACAGCTTAAGGAGTGAGGAAGAAGAAAACAACAATTGGCAGTAGTTATCGTTTATTGCTCTCTCATATGCCGTGAGCTCTGTCTGTGAAGAAGTATGAGTTAAGCAACAACACAAGAGCACTGAGAATATAGGCATTGGGCCATTGGGCCAGCTCATAGCCACTGCTGGTCGAGCTCATTCGTGCTTTCACACAGACACGAGCCGATGTCATGTCTGTGTGAAGAGCTGAGCATAGAAAAACTTGATTTTGCAAGTGAGTTGTCTGTCTACTGTGACAGTTATTAACACAAGCTCATATTTCAGTCCACTCCATTTGGCCGGCCCTGCTCTAGATGGTCAGTTTATGTTTAATGCCTCTTTGTACTTATTTTTCCGAATAGAAGATTTCAAAAATACACTTTTCACGATGAACACATATTTGTGAATGTCGGGATATGCAACACGTAGAGACTCCGCATTTATATGAAGCACTTGATTCGGTCATAGACTTATCAGTTCATTATTTACAACTTTCAACTTTGGTTTATCATTTTCCAAGAAACTAAATATGGCGTTGTTGGAGTGATTTTATTTGGACTTGCGACTACAGGATTTTCATCTACTACATCTATGCGCCACAAATAAAAATTTTTGCTGGAGTGTATTTTTTTATGGAAATAACATTGATGATCATATTTGCATTAACAGAATTTTTATCGAAAAATGTAGCTTACGTTATTGTTGCGGTTAGGGCTCTATATATATTTACTCTAAGAATATGTAAAAGTATTTGTCATATTCCAAAATAGCTCGATATACAATATTAAAATAGGTTAGTATATTCTCAAATATCATAGGTATTCAAATGTGTTGTGTTATGTTGAATGTGTTGAATTTATATGTTAAATGAAATGACTATGTGATATATTGACGTGTGATTAAAATGTGTGGTAATGACTTTTTTTGTGTGATAATTTAGTAAGTGTTGAATTGAGTGAAATGAATGTGTGAAATATAGACGTGCCACCGTCCAAAACATCTTTTATTTTAGTCTTTTTATAGTATTTGCAGTCGGTTGCAAATAATCTGCTAATAAAAATCTAAATTTCGTATTTATCTGCTCTGACATTATCTGCTCGCATTGACAACTTTTTCAAAAAGTGCGACTCGTTGTATGCCACAGAGATGCCACGTTTTCGCAAATGTAAAATATATATATTTATAACATCAAGATAAAAACCTTAAAACCAGCTTTTAACATAAAATGGACTGCAATGGCTACAGTAAACTGTTTCCCCACTTCATACATATTCATTAAGCGACTGACGACTCTACACTTTATTTTCCTTGTTCCCTGAACCACTGTGCTCCGAGTCCCGTCCCAGTCAAAGGCAAAGTCGACTGTGCACCACGACAAGTGGCCCCCCGCACGTATCTGCCCGCCCACTCGTGCGCCACATTATTTCATGCAAAATCATGCCATGGGAACCACGATGAGGCCTGGCTCCCCCTACCAACCACCCTGTCCCTGCCCAGCATCAGCAGCATCGGCTGCCGCACCAGTCTAGAACTATTACCCAGGCTCTGTCTCTGCTGTGGCCCAGGGACAGCCCCTGGACAACTGCACAACTAATGCACAATCATCGCAGATTATTTCATTTAATGTCAATACAAAAACGGCAACCAGGCAACGATGGCAACCAAGGCGGCCCTGGATGCGCGGCATCCTGGCGTGCATTGAAAGCTGAAAGTTTGACACTCCAATTCTCAATGCCGCTGGGCAAACAAATTGAGTGTAGATGCCCGGCGGGGGGGCGACGGCGCGGTTGGGCCCGTTAGTGTTTTGCAAACGAGTTTAAACTGCTGTTGACTTTTGAAAAGTTGAAGGGCCAAACGAAAGAGGAGCAGGAACGGCAGTCTGACCTTGCGAAATCCACGTTCAATGTTCGGCACAATTTTTGTTGCCATTTTGTTGTGGTTTTTATTTATGGCCACGGCAAAGGCAATATTTATCTCTAGCTTGGAGCGCATCCATCAAAAGTCTTTTGCCATTGAAGTGGACCATCAATTTTGTGTGCAAAAAGATTTGCATTTGTTTCCATTTTTTTTCACAAAATTCCAACCGAGTCTGAGTGAGTTGCCTTGCCTTATCTCTATCGTTTAAATTAATTTGTTGTCACCAGGTTGGCTGAAATAATCTTGTAAGCTTTAGCAAACGTAACCAAGTGGGTGGGCAGACAAACACATGCCGAAGTTGGAGCACAACAACAACAACTAAAACCACAGCCCAACCCCAAAAATTGTTTAACCTGTCAAATCAGCGAGCTGCGATCTTTTATTGGTGGCAAGCGCCAATTGTTAGTGGCCAGCGTAAAACAGGCAACAACAACAAAAAAAAAAAACGTAGCAGCCAGCCAGCTTCAGCCAAGAGCAGATTTATTTATTTAAGCCCCAGCCACAAATGTTGGTGGTGGTGCACCCAATTTCAAATTGGTGGTTAACCAGCAAACACACTGTGCGAAAAAACTAAATAATTGGAAACTTTAATGCAATAAACGTGAAGGGAAAGGACCCAGTTAACTTAGCATAAATGTCAATCATAAAAGATTTAGTGCAAAGTGCTTAAAACAGCCTGCCTTTAATTAGTTTTACGAAGTACTGAGTTGAAAGAAAACCAACGATCTTAAAACAAGATTGATATGTTTGGTAATTAAGCTAAAAATAGGGAACTGAAAGTTAATCTATTTTCCTAGACAAATTTCTTAGGGGATTTCACTAACAAAGATTATTTTGATGCAATTTTTAAAGTTTTTTTACGGCTTGTGCTTGGCATTCCCAAGCAGTTATAGCGTATTAGTGTTGGGTAAAGGTTGTTCACTTCACTCTTCTTTTTTTCCAAAGTCAACTTACTCAAATTGCTCAGCTGTTCAGTTGGTGCAGTTGCTCAGTTGTTCATTTGATTATCCACTATCTTCATTCCTAACCGTTGTCAACTGAAAGCTTTTGCTTAAGGCGCGAGAGTAAGCATAAGGGTGAGCGCGAAGGAGACAGTATACAAATTTTGTATGCATGTGAGTCACTCTTGGATTAATTAACATAGTTAGGCAATTTGGGACGCCGCTCTTTTTTGAGTGATGTTAAGCTCTTAGTATCATGTAGATACTATACTCAAAATAATTGTTCCTATAGGAAAATACTGTTGTTAGAGCGAGACGGACATAGTCGAAAAAGAACTTAGAGTTAAAATGAGTTAAGTCAAAAAGTATGCGTTCTCTCAAATTGCCTATCACCCACATTGGCTATTTACAGACGCGAGCCGAAGGCAGGCCGAGCTCGTCGTCAAGAGATCAACAAATTTTTAAATTGTTTTGCCCTCGCTCTTTTTGACATACACTGAACTCTGTTAAATCATCCATTGCACTATGGTCTAAAAGTCGATTTTTTTGGCATAGCAACTATGTATAATTTGCTATCTAAAAATATGTGTATTTTTGTTGTTATCCAATGTTTTGTTTGTGTATATTTATTGCGAAAATTTAACAGAAGTATTTGTGTTTCGTGGAGTAGTACCTTTGCTGATCACGCTTGCGCAAAAAAAAAATAAAAGCGCCAAGTTATTTTTAAAAGTGTACTGATTATAGTGTTTTTAATTTTTTATGCTCGTTTTTGCTCGTTTTCGAAATATTTGCTGTTTTTAGGCAAGTTTGCAATTGGCCGTTCAACCTTACTTGATGTTTGGGATAGTAACAAGCGAGACGTAGAAGCTGTAAACATTTTAATACGGTTGGAAATTCATAAAAACGATTTATGCGCCTCAAGCATTTGTTAAATTAAGGGAAAAATCTAGCGAATTCTTAGCTATACAAAAAACATTTACCAAAATGACATGGAATGCTGGAAAGTCTAAAATTTATGCGCAAGGCTTGGGTTTAAGGGAAAGTCGACTCTATAAAGAATACTGTCCAAAAATAAACTATATGACAAGTTTCTCACAATGAAAACAAGACAACATAAGGGACTACTAGATTGTCATGTCTCATGCGTCGAACAGTGTGAACCCAGCCTTATTTACACCGATACGATAGACCGAAGGCCTCAATTGAATGTTGATCCTTTAGACTGAATTACGCTTTTTTAGGGGAAGGTTATTTATGTTAGTAATTTTATTTTATATATTTAGTTATTTTATGGTTTTTCAAATTTATTCTTCCGTTTTTTTTTGGAATTACAAATATATCATTATACTATCGAGTTTAAATTTCAATATGGTTGACCTGGCTCAGACTATAAAATAATGTTCGACAGATAATGTCTATAATTACACATATTTAATCATAATTCTACATTTCTGCGATCTACCTTTAAAAAAAATTAAAGTTTTGAAAATACGCTTATATAGGGCATGGTCGTATCGGTCTGAAAATGTATCCTGTCTATATATATATGTCATTACAATCAAATCCACCAAGTTTCAGGTTTGTAAGTTCATTATTCATGTAATGCCAAAAAATCGTATTTTGCACCATAGTGCATGGTTTCAAAAACCCACTGAAATTTTATCAACTTAGAAGAAAGGCCGCCTCACCATGTTTGATTAAACCATGGTTGGGACTTTCACAACAGCAAGTTGCTTAACACAGAGTTGCCTTACATTTAGAACATACATATCGCATATCGCGCAGTATAGCACAGCAGAGCAAAGAGTTACTAGGCATGGAGTCTCTGATCAAAAAAGAAAAACAGAGTCACAAAGCAATATTATTAGAAGGAAAGCACAGAGCATTATTATTAGAGGGAAAAATTGCTCTGTCGCCACAAACTTAACAGCGAAATAATCAGCTGTTCTTTGTTATTGTCGCTCTTGCAACAAACTTCACAGCGAAATAATCAGCTGTTTTTAGTTTTTATCGCTCTCTGAGTACAGTCAAGACAATGTCCGTCTCGCTCTAACCACCGTGTTTTCCAATCTGTGTTATAAGACCTTAGCAACATTTTGAAATCGCTGGCAACTTTTCAAAAGTATCTACATGCGTGATATCTCTTAACAGCGCCACAAATTGAGAGGCGTCGCAATATTTTTCTCTAATAATAATGCTCTGTGTCAACACTAGCACGTAGCATGCCCGTATACGTGCACGCGCAATCTTTACTGAAAAGCTTCTGCAACTTTTATACGAAAAACATATATATTTTGATTTGGTTGAGTAAAAAAGCATATTACTTAGCCCAGTAGACACCAAAAATCAACATCGTTGCAGGACTGAGCACATTTCCTTTAAAATCACACCAATTTAAAATATACATGACAGCACAAAAAGTCAAAGTCAAGCTTCTCGCACTCTCTTGGCTTGAGTGCCTTTAGTTTTAGCAGAATGGAACCTACACATTAACAACAATACCAAAAATCAAAGCACTCAGATGACAGCAGTAGCTGGTGAAGGTGACGGCTGTGAAAGCGCTTAATTCGACAGTTAATGGCAATATTCCGAATTTTTATTTTAAATAATTAAAAATTTAATAATTTGTATACACTTTTTCCATCGACAATTTCTCGCTGTGTAGGTGCAGTTGCAGTGCCGTTGCCTCGTAAAGACTTAATTAAAGCATTTCTGGCCAGTCCCAGAGTCTCGGACTCTCTGGGATCTTTGTCTGTGTTGTTGTTGTTGCTGTTGTTGTTGCTGCTGGTCAAAGCGATAAATTCATGCCGCTAATTTGGCAGCGTTAACTCAATTTGTGACCACAAAATGCACAATTTGTCGCTGATTTTGATTGCCTGGAACTGGGTATTGGGTACTGGGTATTGGTCAGCTATGTGCAAAAAAGGCAACGCCCCAAATTGTCTAATTATAGGCAAAGCGCAAAACTGGAGCCCGCAGGCGAGTGTTCGCTCCATCTTTCGATCTCCAGGCACCCATGCTGTGAGCAAAACAGAAACGGAGACTCTCACGAGTGCATCCAACTGGAGCTGGAGGAGGCTGGTTTATCAGTGCGCGCAAATCTTGCTCCACACACAATTGACTGTCGGCTCTTTTTTTTTTTTTTGGGGGACTGTGCAGAGTTTGCAAGATTTTCCCATAGTTGGCTGCTTCATATTTTAAACTGATAAAAGTGTGAAGTAAATGTGGTGCAGCTTCACTTAAGTTTATGCATAAAACTGAACAGTCGCCATATAAGGCCAGACTCGGTTGCTCAGCTGCTAACGGACTAGGCACGCACTCGGACAGCAGTTGGAGTTGGCTTTTGGTTCCACCAACTAACTGGCTCATAAATCGCAGCAATTAATTTTCTCTCTCTCTCGCAGAGTCTTTGTGTCTTTGGCTGACAACTGTCAGCGTTTACACACGTTTTGGAGTTTATTAAAAATTTGTTTTGCGTAATTTTCTTGCTGCATTTTCAATTAAAAAATATTTGCCAAACTTATCCAGAGATCGCGCGTAAATTCTCTCTTGAACTGATGTCTGTCCTGAGGCGGCAAAACAATATCCATTTGGCTACAAAATGCTTCCTTTGGCCATTCTCATTCATTAGTGGAGCCATTTCAATTAAGCCATAAAAGACCAATTTTCATACTCTGTGCCAGCGGACTCCTCGGGCTGGCAAATGCCCAAAAATGTGTGTGTTTTCCCTCTTTTTTTTCTTTCGCGATTGCCTTTGCATGTTGGAAATCATAAAAATGTTAAATGACAAGCGGGCGCATGTTCATTTTAGCGCTGTCTGTCTGTACTCGTAGTTGCTGTTGTTCGCATTGTCAAATTGCGATCAAAAACGCAACAAACGAAACATGCCACCCGAAGACGGAGACGTAGACGTGGACGGAGTCTCCAACCAGCAGCATCATGAATCAAAAGCCAGCACCAGCAACAACTGTGGCAACAACTGAGCAAAACTGCAACAAGAGGCAGCTGAATGCGTTTTAACGGCTACTTGTCTTTGGCTATTTATTGAAAGGATTTTCAACACTCGCATCAAACGGTGGAAGGGTGCTGGTGCGGGGGGGTTGTTTCAAATGGCCTTTTGCACTGTGCGAAAAAAATGCGAAAGTATGGAGAGGGAAAAATGTATATTTAAGAGTTTGAATTAATTCACTATTTTTTAATATTTTATGCAATTTGCATTCACCTTCAATTCACTTTATGAGCAGGAATCGATAACTGCACAATATTTTCATTATTCTTTTACGCGTGACTGCAATTGCTTTTTTTCATAAGAGCTTATAACAGATACTCTGACCAAATTTTTACTATTACGAGGCTTATCCACAGCTAAAATCATGTCCTTTGCCCTTTCAAGTATGCTATGTTTACGAAAATAAATAACGCAGGGCAACAAAATAAAACTTTTTCTGTTATTAGAAGCAGTGCTAGTGATTCTAGATGATTTTTGTGTGTTAATCACAAATCAGTTTGACAAAATGCTCCATTACGTCCGAATTTTTTGATAATAAGTAAAGTGATAGAATCAGTTGGGAATTTTAAGGACAGATTCGTGATGAAATATTTCGCATTTTCCATTGCATACTTTTTGGATTGGCATTTTAAGAATTATTTTGTACTTGGATTAAGAATGCGTCTTCCGGAATTTTTCGGCCCACTGTAAGTAGCGAAAATTCTTAATTCAAGAATGTCTGTTCTCATGTAAATAAAATTAACGGTCGTTTTTGGAGTTAAGAATGTTTCATACATTTCATACATTTAAGTGCACCCAATAACAAAATATACTTGAAATTTTAAGTGCAAAACGGTATAAATTCCATCCCGATCGAACTAGAATTTTGCCAGTCGTTTTTTTCCTACGTTTGATTTAACTTTCCTTAATATTAGCGTAAAGTACTACTTATAAGCATTAAAATAAGTAATCCGAAACAATCCGGGAATTTTTTTTTTTACTAAAGATATACCGTTTTAAATACAGGTGAATCTTTAAAACTGAATTTTAAGTTTAAAAAAAAAAAAAAAAAACATTTTTCAATAGACCTTGGGCACTCAAATACCTGTTGCCTCCTTAAAGAGGTGACAAAGGGACCATGATGATAAAATTAACAGATGGACAACCAAAAGGTGGCTGATGAAAGCAACTACCAAAAAAGAATTAAATATCTTTTCTTTAAGTAATCAGATTATTTTAATTTTTCTTTAGACTGAATAAAAATTGTTAACTGGAACACTGAAAGAAGAATTTGGTTTGTCTACAAAATAGAGGTCAAAGAGAATATAGGCGGCGATCCTCTGACCAGATGGACGATAATGAGGCTTCTTAACACTTTTGCCGGTCATGGGTCAGTCGCAAGAGACCTTACCATCGAAACCCATCAGATCGGACGGAGGAAACTATCGCTGCTGAAGCTGCTTCCAGACGAAAAAAAGGATTTAATATCAAATATCAATTTTTTCATATAAATAAGTTCATAAAAAATATGAAATTGTTCGTACCAAATTCAAATTAATAAAAATATGCAATAAAATCCCAAAAAGCACACAAAAATGTTATATATTGAAAACTTAGGATGCCTTGACAAAATATTAGAAAGAGACTTCTTAGGTGTTTGCTCACACGCGTGAGCGGTGTTATGTCTAAGGTCCCTAGTTCAATCTCCTGTCAAGGTAATCTTGTTAACTACAAAAATGATTAAATTGCTATGGGTTCACTATAACCTTTAATATTACATAGCTATAAAATTCTGAGTGGAGTATATAATAATAATATACATATTGTATATGGGATATTCCAAGTCAGCCACCCCAATTTTTTTTGTCTTCAAATAATTATTACTGGCTGTCATTCTGTGGTACAATATAAAGATTATATAATAGATGCGAATTTGTTTTCCCTCATAGTCTAAAGTTCTCAAGATAATGCAAATGAAACTTGGAATTTACAAAAAAAAATCATATTTCTTGAATCGTCCATCGGATTAAAACGATCCAAAGACCAATTTCTTTCATTTTCTCGTGCACATTTCGAGTAACTCGCTTCAAGTCTTAAATGCTGCATTTATCATAAAGTTGTCTTCTGCAGAAGTAAACTGTAAAAAAGATATGAAAACGGCCCTTAGAGTTATCAGAAGCAGGTATTTTTTAAGAAAAAGTAGATTTTTATTATTTTTCTTGGAAAGAGCCATTCGGTATTTGATCCTAATATTTTTTTCCAGCTTTAGAATAAATATATGTAACTGTAAAAATTGGTTCCAAAACGGAATACAGCATGAGTAAACAGGAATAATATTTTGTATTAGGCAAGGAAATTCCCAATTAACTGTCAGAAATGCCATGATTAGTTTATTAAGTGGTAAACACTTGCAATGAATTACATACTGAAAAAGAAATGAAGTTGTTTGAGTTTGTTAATGTAACAATATTCATCAGCCACCCAGTAAATAAAAATATTCGAGGCCTGTTCAAAAAGAATTACATCAATTCTGCGTCGATTGCAATATGACTGATCAAAATCGGTTCAGTAAATTACTCATTTTAGCAAAAACATTGCTCCACTTAAACGCCTATATATTTTAAACTATTTATTTATTATTTTGAAAATGCTTTAAATGGGAAATGTACAAGATATACTTAGGGGATTCACGACAACTTGCTTAATAGATAACCTGTTAAAAAATGAAATCTCCAACAACAAAATGTACTACCGAAAAATAAGCTGACATCACCAGCCTAGAGCTGGGTCATGTGGTTGCCTGGTTAAAATTCAATTTCAGTATTGGTAAACACTTCAAACAGTGTGTACCAGGTACGTGCCAGAATTGTAGTATTTTGATGATAAAGCGCCACTATTTTATAAAGCACACTAAGCTGTCAATTCGACCTTGGTGACAATGGTGTAGAGGTTAAGGTGTGAGACTGGAAGTCAACAAAACCTGAGTTCAAATTACGGTAAGGTCGGTCTATAATTAATTTTTTTTTTTTTGTTCTTTAAGAACCTTATAACGATTGTAATTACATAAAATGCAATCACATATTATTTTAAGCCATTATCTTTTCGTATATTTTAAATTTACGTAACATAAATTTTTTCAATATAGTTGGCTCTGATTTATTGAGTTTTAATAATCAAGAAATTTACTCAAAAGTGTGTTCACGACAGATGAAGATTAAATATTATTTTTCAATAGGTTATCAAATAAGCAAGTTGTCGTGAATACCCTAATTAAAAATGCAAAAAAAATAATCCAAAATATGGAGAAATAAATTATTTAAAGGTAGAAGACACCCTTAACACTTTCTATTTTTGTATACCTTAAACTGGTGTGAGTGAATGTGCCATGTGGATTATGTATGATGCTGCTATAACTGACTATAAATTATTTTGTTCAAATAGATAATTCTTTAAGAAAATAAGGCTTGCATACCTTGAGGGGCAACAATCTTTTTTTTGTGAACAAAAGAAATGCAAAAATATTAAGCATCTGTAAAACACGTTTGTTAGAATTAATTAAAGATTCATCACAGATGAAATATCTTAAGTTTCATATACATCTTGTCAAATATAAAAAAATTTGTAACCATTTTGCCGTTTTAGAAAGACTGTAATGAGCTTTACAAATACCAAAATCTTGCTAGGTAAGTAGTATATGATTCAGAATGTATTCCTTTATGATTTGTAAAAATGAGAATGAAACATTTTTAAAGATTTTTAAATTGTCGGGTAAAAAATTCCAATTTGAATTTATTTCTTTGATTATTAATCATACGCCCAAATATATGAGATAATCAACATAATCATAGCTTAAGACCAAAGTAGTGTAGGGCGCGGTTTGGGTCATTCTTTGTGGTGACAAAATTATCATTAGTTGCGCATCTAAAATGCGTTTCCAGCGGTTTGACATGTCCTGGTTCAACGCGGCATCATTAAAAAGCTTAGACATGGCATTGAGGTGTCGACCGACGAGAAAATAACCTTGAAATCATTTGAGTTTATTAAGGCCTTTGCTTGGCATTGGAGAGTTCTTCAAAAGTGGTTGATGCGGCGACCGTGTAAATATGCTCCAAAAGATATACCTCTGAATTTTCTCCTACGAAGACTTCTATTTTATTTTTCGCAGCGCCCACTTAGTTTAAACAGACAGAAAGGCGCTTTAGTGCATCGAAAATTGTGTTGGTGTGTAGGTTAGAAAATTGTAAGAGGTTAAGCATAATTAATCAAAATTAATCATTTGCAAAGCCTCATTTATTTAATTAGATTTTGCATTACAAATTTGAACTGAGCTAAATTTTGTATACTGCTCTGGTGTCTGGTCTAAAGCAGAATACGTCAGAGCTGAAAAATAGGCCAGGGGTGACTGTTAATTAATGTATTTAAAAAATGTTCTGTTTTAAGAATATTTTGTATTTTCTTTGAAATATGAACAATGTGAGAGTCTTTTTGCTCAGTGTATAGTGCTCAATCAGCGTTCGTTTCCCAGCCAGCGTCCGTCATTCATGTATTCAATCATTTAATTCAATTTGAAATTGTACAACAAGTCGCACATTTGCGCCTGCCACATGTCCACACAGAGCCAAGTTGGAGCTCTGCGTTGGTGATGCCACTGCCACTCATTCACTTACTCGCTCACTCACTCACTTACTCACTCACTCACCTGGAGCCGGCACACATTTGATTATGAAAAGCCTGCGTCTGCAGCCAGAAAAAACCAAATCGATAAAAATAATTGGTTGCATTGGCGAACTTCGCTCGAATTCTGTTGAATTTCCAGCTTGACATGGATTGCCATTGCTGCTGATCCCGATGGGGGGACCGACGACCAGGCAGCCGCTGCTGGAGGTTTTTCCCACGTTCGTGAAAATATTTTTCGCAAATTATTGAAATCCAAATTGCGAGTATTTTGCTTAACGATTTGAAATGAAGCAATTTTAATTCTTGTTTTTTTTTTTTTTGTATTTGACGAGAAAACATTTTACTTCCGATGAAGAGTTCCCCCACGCCCGGCTATCGCAGCTCAATCGAAATTGCTCCAGTAACAAATAATAAATACACAACAACAAACAACACCAAATAAAAGGCTATCTCTCTATTGATGTTGCATTGAGAAGAAGAGAAAAAAAAAAACCCCAAAATCACCCAGCAGCCAAAAAAAACAACAACAAAAATAGAACGTGAGAAATATTATGCGATGAAGCGCCAAAAAGTAAACGCTTGAAAAGTTGTTAGTTTTTCTAGTACTTCTCCTACTTCTGCTTCTTCTCCGTTTGAAGGTTGGGGATTGTGAAAGTCACGATTAAAGCGCTCGGAGTGGGAGTTCGATTCGGAGGCGTCGTCTCTTGTCTTATTTTTGATTTGGTGTGATATTTGTTGTCTTTATTGTCAGAACGGATTCGTTCGGAAAATAGGCGACAAATTGCCAATTTGCTTAGCTGAAGGTGAGAGCGAGAGCTAAAGCTAAAGTTTAAGCTGTGATCACGCGTGTCATTAAAACGCCGACGTTTGAAATGCACCGACTGCATTCAAAAAAGACGCGGCGGCAGAACACACCTCAACGCCTTGCGAAATTGTCGCCAGTTTAGCGTCTGAGCTCAGACACACCCGCCGCCGCAACTTTGTCACATTTATTATTTTTACCCTAACGAAACAGCAATAGCAACTAGACATTTTCAGACAATTTTAGCAGCGAGCTTATTGCTTTACATTTGTAAGTCGCAGAATATGAAAAAATAAGTTCGGAATTATTCTTTCGAAAATCTCTAAAAACTTGCTCAAACTAAGAAAACAATTTAAAACTTCTGTCATAATTCTATTGTGACTCCCACTTTTGTCTGACAGCAAATTTGAAAGAGAATCGTATAGGCAGCTTAACTAGGCCAAGGTTCTTACGCTTCGCTTACTTGTTTAGTTAGCCCTTCCCTACATTCAAATACCGAGAACTAAAACCCTGATTGCTAATCCTTTTTTCAACATTAAAGTTCCTTAAACTAAGAATAATATTCTCAAAAACAAGATTTATCATCTCTCTATCTTTTAATTTTGTACAAAAACCAAAAGAATGTAAAAAAAACAAGTTTTTATAATAAACATTTATTCACTTCTAAAAAATTCAAAATCTTCTTCTCAAAATCAAATATTGTTCAACAAAAATATAAAATAATTTTGGTACCAGCCGACCCTGCTCGACTTCGATATACAAGTCAATCAGGAAGGGATTAAATAAAAATCTTTTATTAAATCAGAAAATGTTAATATTGATATCAAAATCATAACCGTTACTTATAGAGTAAAAAGGGTATACTAAGTTCGTTCAATTTTTTGTAAGAGGTTAAAAGAAGCATCTCCGAACCCGTAAAGTATATATATGCTGGATCAGCATTAATAGCCTTGTCCGTCTGGCCCTCCATCCGCCCTTTTTAATAAAAATCAGAATCTCAGAAAATTTAACAGCTAGAGCTTCGATTTTTTCAGTGTTGATTCGTTTATTTAATAACTAAAACTATAAGGGTTAAAAATTCAACGATAAAAAAAACAAGTAAAGTTTGTATATAACTGATAACTTTTAAGTGTGGGCACTCACAAACTGTGTAAGTGCTGCCCATTAAGATTGCGGCCAGTGCTGCCCACCGTAATTAAATGTTTTGTTTCTAACTCGACTGTCGTTCATATGATCAGGAAACGGTGCATGGTGGATCGATATGTAATGATGATTAAAATGTATGTCTAAAGGGTCCGAACAATCTAACTCAAAAATTGTGAAAGATTTTAGGAATTTTCCAAATTGCAGGGTAGGCAGGGGGCGTGGCAAAATTAAAAAAAAAAAAACTTAATTATCCTGCAATTATAAGGTATTTATGTTCTATACAATATCGACTCGGCTGTTCAAGAATATATATACTTTATAGGGTCGTAAATGCTTCTAGCTGTTACATACATTTGCCGAACTCATTATATTATTGGTGAGATGGAAGGATGTTTTGTGAATGGGTATCAATTGTGCGTAGTATGAACATATTAAATAGTTTTGATAAGGAATGCAGCTTGTGTATTATCTTTTTTTGTTTGTTAATCATTATGATTGCAGAACAGCATTGAAAAGTCTGAGACATAGTTAATGGCTGAAATTGGAAGTTCCAGAATCATTTTAGGAGATTTGAGATCATGTCCTGGTGCTTTTCTAGGATTTATTTCTCTAATAAGATTTCTTATTTCAGACGAATAAACTTTAATTGGGTCAGCTTGTGCGGCTTGTGATAGAAATCAAGCTTTACTTTTGCATGTAATATCTATAATCTGTGAAATTTTCAGAAGATCGGAGTTATAAAAGAAGGGTGGCAGAAAAATAATGCTACATGTTTATTAATAAAATAATAAACAATACATTTTTTAAAGAGCTGGATGCCATTCCGTTGCGTGAAGTATTTTCCTATATTAAAAAATCAATCAGTGAAATTAAAACAAAGAATGTTACCGATGTGTAACGACTTTTTTTTTTGTAGCCAACAGCCACCCATTATTTTGGGTCACTGTGCGCTCAGTCAGCCATCTTAATGTTATTGTTTACATTTAATGTTAATAATACAATTTTGTGTTTTAAAAAAAGATTTTTCAATAATCCTTTCCCTGAGTAACAGGTACCTTCATGTTGAATGCACTTTTTTTATAACGTTCTCAATCTTTTCTTAAATTGAGACTCAACAGAGAATATAACCTTCATCCAATACCCCTTGATTCTCATCATTCTCCGGATACCGGATTAAATTTATGTAAATTTAAAAAAAAAAAAACATACACTAAGGGCTGATTTCTCATTGTCTAGATAGGTGATATGTGTCAGATAATCAGTGTTTCGTCCGAAAAGCATTTGTCTGATCTGCATGAAAATCCAAGTCGATATAGCCATGTCCGTCTGTCTGTCCTTATGAACAAAGAGATTTCAGATATGGCAAAAGCTAAAGGTTTGAAGCCCCCTGCTTCCCCCTGCAATATGAAAAAACCTCATATTATCCACAATTTTGTAGTTAGATTGTTAGGCCTTTTTTTTACTCGTAATTTTTTATTGATCCAACATACATCATTTTTCGATCAGATGACCGATAGTCGAGCTATAAGCAACATAAATAATTACGCTGGACAGCACTAGCCACAACCTTGATGGGCAGCACTTACACAATTTGTATATACTATACAAACTTTGATAGGTACAGAGTATACTATAGTCGGGCTTGTACGACTGACTATCTTACTTGTTTTGATTTATGACTGCTTAGGATTAGTTAAGCTTTCAAAAAGGAAGCAATAACGGAAAGCTACCAAGATTGTTTAAGACTTGCAATAACATTGTTCCCTGATGCTAAAATGATTTTCTATAGCTTTTTTAACTCAAAATACCTCACCGCATTCTAAGCTAAACATTTTTGAAAGCACCATTAAAATATATTAATATTCAAATAAACAAATGTTGCTTAATGTTTGGTCGTTAATGTACTAGGCGCAGCATATTGAAGTGGCTCAAGCGACTTACAGCAAATGCTTGTTAACATGTATTTAATAATAATTTCAAAGTGATAAAATAGTTAATTGAAAACATAAATAATGGGTAAATAAAATAAACTAATTAAGAGTTAAATAGTTTAAAATACAAGTTATTAAGAAAGAAAGGGAATATGCCGGTTCTAAGAGGTAACAGGGACTGTTATGGGCAGCACAGTTTAAATATAATGTGCATGCAGTGTGCAATTAGTGGATGGTAAAAAAGTTTCTTTTTACTTCAAATGGGTCATTAAATGCAAACTTTATATATGCAGAATCGAAGCCGCCCGGAGCTAACCACAAAATCATTGCTGTCATAGAAAATGAATAAAGCGCTAAACGGTCATAAAAATGAATCTGAGTAGGATAACATGATACAATGGAAGCGATATACAGATACGTTTGTAGTAGTGTGCAAATAAGTTTTAATGCTGAAATATATATATTTTGCATATTTTAATTGAGGAAAGAATTTAAATTACAAATCCAAATCGAACTAAAACTTTCACTGATGATTTGGAAGATATAAGATGAAAAGAAAAGTAAAGTAAAAAAGGAAGCATCTTCATTTCTATAAAGGATTTCCTATACGAATTGACAAACGAGAGCGTAAGTTAAAGTCGGCCCTGCTGAGTTCTAGTTAGAACAACTTTTTTGTTTTCCATCATAGAGTCACCACACTAGGTATTTATTAGTTTTCCATGCTTCCACATAATTCTAAAAAAGTTTGATCGAAATCGGTTGACTTTAGCATATAGCAGCCAAGGGAACGATCGGTCCGAAAACTACTTCTAGTAAGAAAAACTTTTTTGTTTTTCATCGTAGCATAACCAAACTTGTTATTTATTAGTTTTACATGCTTCCACACAATTCTAAAATAGTTTGATCGAAATCGGTTAACTTTAGCATACAGCTGCCATAGAAACGATCGGTCACAAATCGAGTTCTAGTGTGAAAAACTTTTTTACTTTGAATGGTAGCGTCACCAAATTTAGTATTTATTAGTTTTACATTTTTTCACATAATGCTGGAAACTTTGATCAAAATCGGATGACTATAGCATATAGCTGCCATAGAAACGATCGGTCAAAAAACGAGATCTTGCGAGAAAAACTTTTTTACTTTGAATGGTAGCGTCACCAAATTTGGTATTTATTAGTTTTACATGCTTCCACATAATTCTAGAAAGTTTGATCGAAATCGGTTGACTATAGCATATAGCTGCCATAGAAACGATCGGTCCAAAAACTAGTTCTAGTAAGAAAAACTTTTTTGTCTTTCATCTTAGCATAACAAAAATTTGTATTTATTAGTTTTACATGCTTCCACACAATTGTGAAAAGTTTGATCCAAATTGGTTGACTATAGCATATAGCTGCCATAGAAACGATCGGTCAAAAAACGAGTTCTTGTGAGAAAAACTTTTTTACTTTGAATGGTAGCGTCACCAAATTTGGTATTTATTAGTTTTACATGCTTCCCAATAATTCTGGAAAGTTTGATTGAAATCGGTTGACTTTAGCATATAGCTGCCATAGAAACGATCGGTCCAAAAACTAGTTCTGGTAAGAAAAACTTTTTTGTTATTCATTGTAGCGTCAGCAAACTTGGTATTTAGTAGGTTAACATGCTTCCACACAATTCTGAAAAGTTTGATCAAAATCAGATGACTTTAGCATATAGCTGCCATAGAAACAATCGGTCAAAATCGGTCGAGTTCTAGTAAGAAAATAATCTTTACTTTTAATGGTGTCGACTTTATACTTGTTAATCGTAAATATTATTAACTTCAACACATTTTTGCCTTGTTTGATCCAAATTGGATAAATATATCGTATACCTCCCATACCACAATCGGCTTGGTCAGCTAAATGGTTACAGAAAATGGCGCCATCTGTTGGTCAGCTTTTAAGCGAAAATGAAATTTTTGTAAGAAAATCAGAAAAACAAATTTTTATATAAAATACTAAAACTGTAAGTGAATTGGGCTCAAAAGGGTCTATATGATGCGCTTCATACAGAACTTAATCTTCTTTTTCATTAACTTTTTGTTACTTAAAAAAATTCTCTCATTTTCACAGAGTATACAAAATTCCCACCAAGGAATATTCCACTTCCACATTCGTCACTTATTATTTCTGTTAAATCACTTGAAGGTAGCTTCCAATTGCAGACAGTCTTGCCACATTCTACACCTCCACAAAACACGCTCCCACATGGTTGCGCAGTGTTTGTCGTTCTTCTCGCATATCAGTTACAAAACGCAGATCCACACCCAAAACTGAAAACACAACGAAACTTCCGTAAGCAGTCGACAGTTTAATGACTTTGATGACGCAGCGTGTGCTTTCAATTTAAGAATACAAAGTCGATGGGTGAGATCTTGGGATGCTGATGCAGTTGGGTGTGAGGGAGCAGCAGCAGCAAAAGCATCAGTCGCCTTGCAGTGTTTGCAGTAGGCGTTGTTTATTGTGTGTGTGTGTGTGTGTGTGTGTAGTCAGAGAGTCTAAGGTGTAGCCCAGCTTACTGGTCAAAGTTGAGAGAATTTAAGGAAAACGAGAAATTTTGCATCGCAACGGTTAGTTATAGAGGTGTGCCGGTGGTCAGTTGAACTACGTATAAGTCTTAAGTCAGAAATGGAAATGGAATGTGACTTTAATGCATGTGTAAATTCGATTAAGGACATTCTAAATGAAAAGGCCCGTAAAAGTTTTTACCTAGAATATCAGTGTCATATTTATTGGTCTGAAATGTTTACCCTGTACCAAATATACAAAGGATATAAGTTGGTGCAAATGTTTATGCCAGGATGTACTATATTCTTGATCAGAATCAAAGGCTATCTGGATGAAGCTTGGTCTAATTAGACACCAGTCAGATCCGACTAGCATAGATTAGATAGATAGATAGATCTCGTAAATTTAGATAAAATTATTTCAAATTTGAAATGTGGCCAATATTTTTAATTAAAATTAATAGTCAATACATCCCTGAGTCAAACTCTACAAAACGAATTTTTGTTACTTTTACTATACGATCAGCTGTGAGCTTTCAAACATGCGATATGTAAAAGCAAGCGCCTTTAAATATTTTGGCTCCAATTTGGTAATCAGCAGTGAAGACATAAATAAAATATTAAATATTAAAGCTGATATTTATTACTTGTGTTATTGTTAAAAGTTATGTTTGCATATAAAAAAAATAGTTATACGTTTATTTAACATGTGTGTTTAAAATAAAAAAAAGTAATTTGAAATAAAAATTGTTGGTAAAAATTTCCTTTTTTTTAATTTTAGTCAGCTGCAGCTGTAATTTGTGTCTTTATTATTGTGTGCGTCTATTTTGATGATTAAAAAAAATAATTGGAAAAATCTTGGGGAAATCTGTCGATCATTCACAGGCGAGAGGAACCTCTGAAAGCTCGAAACAAAGATCTTAGTAAAATAAGGCAGAATAATTCACGCAAAATGTCTAGAACTAAAACCATGGAGTATTTATCGTTTTGTATGATCAGGCTTAGTTATATCGTCAACATCCAGAGCCACTAGTAAAACTACAAAAAGAGTACTTCAATTGATAACGAATAGCTTCTGGAAAAGAATGTGTAAGTACTTAGTCCGTGTTTACCCGATGAAGCTCTCATCGATTTGATTTTGAAGCTTTTTCATAACTCCATGCATTGTTGTTCTATTTCAACCAGGGATTAATCCCGAAACGAATATAGGTTCCGGTACCGGTGCCGGTACGTACCGATCCATTTCGGTTTTCGGTCCCAATACGGTACCCAGATCTTTATTTCGGTACGTACCCTTACAAGTACCAATTCGCAATGGTATCGCTTCTCTTAAGAAAAATCTACCTAGTATGAATAAATTTTCTCTCTCTCAAATTCAACATAGAACTATCTAGGTTTATCTTTCTTAGCTTAGGCTGCGTTCACACTATTCGACGCATGAGACATGATAATCGAGTAGGCCTTTATGTTGCCTTGTTTTCAAAGTCAAATGACAATCTTTTCAGAATGAAAACAAGAAAACACAAGGGCCTACTAGATTATCATGTCTCATGAGTCGAACAGTGTGAACCCAGCCTTATATAAAATCTTTATAAAAAGCAGACAAATATTTCTTAATTATGGTTCAAAATAATCGGCCCTAAAATCTTCCTTATCCCCCCCAAAAATAAAGATTTTCGTAACCCTTACTATAAAACTTCGGTCATATATAGCTCATAATACGCTGGTAAAGTACTCAAAGAGGTATATCAGCTATAAAAAAAAACACTCTAAAACACAACAACAAATTTGAGGACTAAATTTGAGAAAAATTGCTGAAATTTATGTTAACATTTTTCTAACAGTTCCATATTTAAAGGAGGATTTTTCTTAGACATAGATGTCCTTATCATTTAATTATAGGGTTTATATTTTCAGCTTTTTAGAACATTTTTTTTATATCTTATATATCTTTAAAAAAGAATTTGATTCGGGTTTTTCCTTAAGGGCGAATTTCTAAAATGAAAGCCTTTTTTTCTGAGTGTATATATTAAAATTTATTCAATTGAAATGCATATTTAAAATAATTATAAATCAGTTAGATGGATAATAAAAAACCGTAATAGTACAGTTCCGGTTTTCTGTTCTACTAAAATATTTAATATCAGTTTTGGTTTCGATACCGGAACGTTGCTTCAAACGGTTTATTTCGGTTAACGGTTCCGGTTTCAGTTTTATTCCCTGATTTCAACCTATCCCACAACACGAGTTATCGATAAGCAAATAACGCACAGATCAACCCTGCATCAGATGCATCGGAACAAAGCATAGGAGCATTATTAAAAACTTCATGCCACGCTGGTTTATGAAGCTTTGCTAGCTTCGACTTTACCACTTCCCCACAAGAACAAAACATTATGACGTAAACTTGGTAGTGTAAGCGCGGAGTTAGGAATTCTTGAAATTTTGACTCGGAATAATCAAAAAGCATAAGTAAATTATTCAAACCTGATTCCATTTCAAATTATTAATCGTTACTCTAAGGTTAAAAACGGTTATACTTAGTATGTGCAAATGTATGTAACAGGCAAAAGAAAGCAACTCTGACCCCATGAAGTACGTACATAAATTTCTTTTTATTTCATACTCCTCAATTGCATTCTTTTTTAAATCCAAAATTAATTTCCTAAAAATTCAAATACCATTTATTAAGACAACCTAATATGGACTTATCATTTTAAAAAATTAATGTTTAATTCTTAAAACAGATTTAATCTAAGATTATTAACCAAAGCATGGCTTGTCATGTGTCCATCTTAAGAGAAACATATTTGTAGCTGGCATTTTGCCTCATCGATGCATTAGATAAACAAAATGCGGATCGAGATCGGATAATGTCATGTAGCCATGTCATATGTTAAAAGCACACACAACAACAACAACCAAAAAAAACTAGAGCACTAAGTCAAAAGACAAAAACAAAAAAAAAACAATTCTTATCGATTACACCTGAGACCTCAATCAATAAATTGATTGTTAGCGATCAGTTTAAAGGCAGGCAATGCCAAAACGCTGCTCCAATCGCATGTGCTGTGCATACAAAAAAGAAGTTTGCTTGGCTGCCTGGCTGGCTGGCTGCTGGTCCAACTCTTAAGATAAGCCGCACTCTGCTTTTGGCTGAGCTGAAGCTGAAGTCAAAGACTGGAGTCTGGCCTGGGTCCAAGTCCAAGCACTTTTGATCGCTGGTCTGCGATAGGCGGCGAGCGGCGTTGTTAGGAAGTCGAACGTTTGTTTGTTTTTGTTTCTCTTTGTTGTTGTTGTTGTTGTTTCATTTCGTTGAGGCATAAAGCAAGATTTGTGTAAATGTCAGGTGGTAATAGTGACACTGTGCGCCACTTGATTGGTTTTTACAGGAAAACCAACGAAACGAGGAGTAGTCCGACTCCAAAACTGTGTGTCCGTGTGTGTGCCAATTTTTGCAAGGTTGTTACGGTTCTCAATGTTGTTAGCATTTCTTTAATTGGCTCATTTTCGCGGCACATGTTAGCCAAAAAAAAACAAAAAAAAGAAGGCAAATATTTATAGTAAATTAAAATTGAAAAAACAAACAAAAAACATGACAATCGCATCTAAGCCATCAATTAAACATGTAAATAAATTGTTTAGTCACATGCGGCGTATGAGTAATATCTGAAACGTTGACAGTTGTCAGTTGAAAGAACTTTTAAATTTTGTGAGTGACAGTCAGAAAATTGCTAAGCTTGTGACTTAACTGAACTATTTCCACAGTTTACTATTTTGGTTAAGAAAATTTCCCAATTGGGCTAAAAGCTAAAAAATTTTATAGACAGTCAAATAAAAATTAAAATGGTTAAGTTGACCCCTTAAAGTAGGCTTCACCATTTGGCTAATGTAAAATATTTAGAGTATTTTAACAATATTTCCAATATAAATGTAATAAAGTGGGTCATGGCTTACAGTAATAAATGTATATTTTGTAGATTTTGTTCAAAATGCTGTCATTTTTTTTAAGGACGATTTTCACTGATGGATCCTTTTATACACCCAAAAAAAAGTTATCATCATAATGTCGCAAGTTAGTATTCAATTTGATACTTCTTATATTGTATTCAATTTCCCTGAATACTAGAAGTATAAAGTTGATGTTTTCAAAAGAATTGAAATAATATTTTCGAGGATATCAAATTGATACTAACTTGTATTAGATTTCGATTTTTTTGTATTAATATTATAGTAACTACTTAATACTAGTTAATCTAATTTATTTAATTTTTATACTTCTTTTTATGTAACAGAAAAAAAACCATAACATTTTTCGATATAAAGTGGACAATTTTATGGACAATGTGTTGAACAAAGACTTGACAATTTGGCAATTTGTTTGGTTCAGAGAATCAAGTATGACTTTTTGAATTTTTGAACTAACATTCGTTGACATTGAAAGTGTTTGAATTTCGAATTAATACTTTTACGTATCAATTCAATAGACACAGGGTAAAATTAATACCTTATATTTATATTAACTTGATACTTTCTTGTTTATATTGATAACAGTTATGCAAATGTATGTAACAGCCAGAAGGAAGCATCTCCGACCCCATAAAGTATATATATTCTTGATCAGCATCAATAGCCGAGTCGATATAGACATGTCCGTCTGTCCGTCTGTCTGTCTGTCTGTCTGTATGAACACCTAGATCTCAGGAACTAGGTGAGCTAGAGCTACCATTTTTTCAGTGTAGACTTGTATCTTCTGCACGCAGATCAAGTTTGTTTCAAATTTTTGCCACACCCCCTCCCGCCCCCGCAATATGAAAAAACCTCATATCTCCCACAATTTTAAAAATAGATTGTTCGAACCTTCAAGACATATATATTAATCATCATTACCTATCGATCCGCCATACATCATTTTTCGATCAGATGAACGATAGAAAAGTTCCCGCCCCCGCAATTTGAAAAATTCCTCATATCTCCCACAATTTTGGCAACCTCACCCTGAGTAACGGGTATATCGAAGTCGAGCAGGGCCGACTTCAACTTACGCTCTCGTTTTAATTTAAGGGGGTCTTCTACCTTTGAAAAATTTGTTTTTCAATTTTTTTATTTTGCCTTATTATTATAACTTGGACATTCCCCTTTCATCCCCTTTAAACCATTTTCAAATATTCGAAATAGTTTAGTACATATATCCATTTTAGCGGAGCAATGTTCTTGCTAACGTGAGTATTTTTAACGTTGCTCAAAACTTTAACCGCGTTTTTCTCGAAACCACGTTTTTTGACCTGGTAGCCATGATTGGGCCAGTTTTACTGAACCGATTTTGATCAGCCATGTTGCAATCGACGCAGAATTGATGTAATTCTGGCCGATACCTCAATCATGAGGAAAAACATTTTTTTACTATTTTTTTTACACTAAACTCCAAAAGAAAAACTTGAAAAATCGAATTTTTTTTTTAAATAGCCGCCAGTTTTTCAAAAAAATATTAAAAATTATGATTGAGATACGGGCCAGAATTACATCAATTCTGATCATAACCTCATTTACCGTTTTCAGTTTCGATAACCTGGAGTCCCGGAATCATGGCCACCACCTCTACACCTTTTTTTTAAGACCTTAATTGGAGAGCCATTAACTTTTTGAACAGCCCTTGAAATCCAAACATTTTTTTTATATTTTATTATTTAATTAAAAATTAAAACAAAAGACAAAACCAAATTGAAAAAGCTCTTATAGTTTTCTTTCCAGAAATTTGTTAAAAAACACTTATTAAACGCTGTTCAAAGGTAGAATACCCCCTTAAGGAACGGTTATATGTTGATGCTCCTTTTTATATTCTTAACCATTGGTCACCCTTGGAATTTTAAAGCGATTCCCAATCACGGTAATCCAGTTATGTGTGCTTGTTTGTGTCCTTTAAAAGCATCTTCTTAAGTATTGAGCGGTAATTTTACGTATACCATAGAGAACCCTTAATTCATTGGCAGTTATTTTTCTGTTTGCATTATAACTATTCCTTATCCTGATTGGTCTGTACTCGCGATTAAAAGATTTATAAGGCAAGCTAAAATGGTTTAGGTTTTTTTTTAAAAGCCTGCTTTCATAATACATATGCCGGTCAAATTCGGAATATGCAAAACTAAAAAAGGTCCAGTCACTTTATTTTTTTTATGAATCAAATTTCTGTGCAATCAGAACTTGTTTAGCCGTTCAAAAAAAGATTTAGCATAAGATGCGTATTATGTCTAACGATGATACAAAATTGAAAACTTTTCACAAAAGTTGTTCCCAGGTAAATCACTTAGCCAACGCTTATCTGAATGGTTAATTAACCATTGGGTCAATGATTAGGAGCACAAAAAAAATTAGTGCACATGGCCAAAATGTGGGCGTACTTTACTAACTTGGCCAGCGCCATTTTTCAGTGGCTACAGATTTGGTTAACAGTTAACAAGCTTATCGCTCTATACGGCAAACAAAGGTGACGCGACCGCTGCTGCTGCTGCCGCTGCAGCTGTATTTTTTTTTTCTATAAACATAGTTTACTTATTTTTTTTCTTTTTGGCCGCAGCCAGATAATTAAGGCAAGACGCGCGGCTAAGCCAGCAGCAGCAGCTGCAGCTACCAATTTCGGTTCGACCGTAAGGAATCACAGTGCACCAGGTAACCACCAGCCAGCCAGCCACCAATCCACCATCCAGGCGGTTTGGCCTTTGTTGTTGTTGTTGTTGTTTGTTTGTCTTGTTAGCCGCCAGATAATGATCGGAGCGTAAAGTTGGGGGCGGTCAATTTAATGGTAACTATTAATAACGTGATACGAAATTGGCGTTAATTTGTAGAAACATTGTGTGCTTGGCCAAAAATCCCGTTGACTAATTTGAGCAAAACTAAAAGTGTAGCAAGGGGCCCCGCACCAAAAAAGGATGTGAATGGGTTTTTTTTTTGTTGTTTGTGGTGTGGGAGGCCAAGTCATGAGTCAAATATTTTTTCTATTCCGCCAGTGCAAACACGAAGCTCCCATTTACGAGCTGCTGCACGATTTGTGAGGTTGGTAAAAAGGAATTCCTTCACAGCTATGTACACGAGACTGTCCTGTCTGGCCGTTTTGTCTGTCTGTCTGACAGTGGTGTAGCCCAAGGGGGAGATAAAATACACAATGACTCAATGATATATGATCGTTTATTTAGCGAAACGCAAGTGTAAAGTACTTTTAGACTGATTGTTTGAATTATAGGCTTAAGCTACCTGAAAGATGTAAAAATTTATATAGTTTGGTAAACAATAGGACAAGTTTTTTAATAGCTACACAGCTTTTGTGCTAACATTTCTATTATCAACTAGGTGAAATAGTTTTACGATCAGTACGATATTTTGCTAAGCAATGAATAGGTATAGCTAAAGTTTTATTAGTATACAATAGTGTTCGTTTTACGCTGTACCCATTAAAAAATTAAAAAAAAAAAAGGGTATCATAAAGTTGTGCAAAATTTTTTGTGATCATAGAATCATTTAAAAAAGTATTGAAACATTATGAAGGGTTTACTTCATAAAGAAGCCGGACTAAATGGCCTTAATGTGTCGAAGATTTCATTATCATATTCTCGATCATCTTAGAATATGTGCTTCAAGCTCAAGAACAATTTTATCTTTGCTGGTTAAAATGATCTTTTAAAAATATCAATTTTTTTATACTAAATATTAATAATTTCTTAGACGTTTGCCCATAGACGTTGGCTGACTGAGTTGAGACGTCATTCTATTCGCGTTAAGTGCAAGGTCTCAAGTTCGATCCCTGTGTATAAATGATGAAGTTGTTGCTCAGATCAAGGCCAATTCTTAAAACTGTAAGATTTATTGAGGATTCTCTAAGGAGATTTTAAACTGATATTTTAATATTCTTGCTGACAGGGATTAATTCAGAAACGAATATAGGTTCCGGTTCTCGTACGTTCTGAAATGAGAATTTCGGTTAAAGGTTATATTTCGGCTTTCAGTGAATTTCGGATTTCGGTTCCGATACGGTACCCAGACTTTTATTTCAGTATACCGGTACGTACCGGTACAAGTATAATTTTTTGTGACAGATACTGCTTTCTGGGTGATGTGAAATCGGACCTGAACTTTAAAAAATCATTTCAGAAAGCAGGAAAATATTTCTTAAGTATGGTTTCAAATAATCGGACCTACGTGGGCTGCTATTTAAGTTTCTCGCCAAGGTCACTTTTAGCCATTTGAGGACCAATTGGCCTTTTCCCAAAAAAAGTTTGGACTTTTATCGATAAAAGCTCCATACAACTCTTTCATGTGTGACCTCGTTTGATATCGATTAACGATTAATCAAAAACTTACCTCGGCAGAAAAATGGAATTAACTCGTGAAAATTTTCGTGCAATCATTTTTCACAACTTTCGACGTGGATTATCACGAAAAGAGTGCAACGATGAACTTAAATCTTTGTATGGCGATGAAGCACCATCCTATAGCACTGTGAAAAATTGGTTTAATGAATTCAATCGCGGGCGACGCTCGCTCGAAGACGAAGGTCGTGAAGGTTGTCCAATAACAGTCGTTGTGCTAGAAAACATTAATGCCGTGCGTGAACTGATAATGCAAGATCGTCATGTGACATACCGTGAGATAGAGGCATCCTTGGGCATTTCTTCCACCAGCATACATTCGATTTTGCATGAACACCTGGGCGTAAAAAGGTTTGTTCTAGTTGGATCCCGCACAATTTGACAATCGCTCAAAAAAAGGCTCGTGTGGATTGGTGCAAAGAAATTTTGAAAAAATATAATCATGTTTCAAAAGACGTTTATAAGATCGTCACAGGTGACGAATCATGGATCTATGTTTATGAGCCCGAATTAAAACAGCAATCGACCGTGTGGGTCTTCGAAGACGAGCCAAATCCAACGAAAGTCGTTCGTGAAAGAAGCACTTCGAAGTAAATGGTCGCCTGTTTCTTCGGTAAAACTGGTCATGTGGCGACTGATCGCTTGAGCAACGTAGGACGGTCAATTCTGAGTGGTACACCACAATTTGTTTGCCTTAAGTCTTCGGAGATATTCGAAAAACGAACTAGAGAAGACAGATCATTGTGCACCATGACAATGCGAGCTCTCACACATCAGCTCACACCAGCGCCTTTTTGACCGCCCATAAACGTCGAATTGATGTGTCATCCGCCGTAAAGCCCTGACTTGGCACCCAATGACTTCTGTTTATTTCCGCACGTCAAGGGAAAAAAGCGTGGTCAACGATTTTCGTCGCCAGAAGATGCTGTTGAAGAGTTCAAAAACCATGTTTTGGAGGTGTCTCAATCGGAGTGGAAAAATTGCTTCGACAATTGGTTTGAGCGCATGCAAAAGTGTATAAGTCTTGCTGGAGAATACTTTGAAAAACAATAAAACCATTTTTGATCATAAATATTCGCGTTTTCATTATTAGGTCAGAAATATATATAGCAACCTACGAAAAAGCTGCCATATCCCTGCAATCAACAATAAAATCGTTTGTCATTTGAATAGATTTGAACCCATAATTTAAGACTAGGATCCAAGAAAAGTTTTTTTGACTTTTTTAAAAAAAAATGCTCTTTTTCTTATATATCTTAAAAAATAATATGATTCTGGTCTTTCTTTAAGGCCTCAAAAAATTTTTATTATCGGTTCCGGTTTCGATTCTGGTACGTGGCTTTAAACGGTTTATTTCTGATAACGGTTCCGGTTACGGTATTATTCCCTGCTTGCTGAAAATGGAGCATTTTATTTCTAAGGCAATTACCATCAAATCGTTGTAGTTCCTTGGTAAAACTGAAAACGCAGTTAGTTCTATTTTTTCTATTCTTATAATTTTTTACACCCCCCTCTCTCAAACCTTTTCCTTCGTACGCTCATGCCCTGCTGCCATTGTCTGGGGGTAAATCGAGAAACCAGTGCAGAAGGCAGACATGTGCTCTACTAAAAACAATGCAAATTGCTAATATGCTATGCCTAGTATTGCCATAGTTTGCCTTTTCGCTTTCGAGTTGGAGACAAATTTTGTTTTGCCGCACTTATGACCAATAAATATGCAGTCTCTGCAGCATTGTCTGCGGGCCAAGTTGCGCTTGCGAAATTAGTTGGCAGGCTAATGAGCTACACGATGCCTGTGTAACTGGAGACTGCAGATGCAGATGCGATTGGCTTATCGATTCGATAAATGGAACAGCAAAAATATACTTTACTTTTATTTTTTCTTTCCTTTTTTTTTTTTTGAGGAGCAGCCTTCACCATTATTATGATTCGTGTGGGTTTTGGGGAATTCGGGATGACTAACTTGAATCGATTGTCGAAGAGAAGAGATCTCATCGTTGTCGTTAACATGTTATTGCACAGCACTTTTGTCAGCTTTCGAATTGTTTGCTCACGAAAGCGTGGATCTACTTTGGTGTGTCTGCTGCAACGGCAACGTAGAGAGAGAGAGAGAGAGAGAAGGCGACTCTTCGACTGCGTGGTTTTGTTCGCATGTTCCTTTATTATGGGTAAAACACTAGGCAACAGGTTTTTAATAATTATTTTGCCAGCTTGGGCGTTGATTTATGAATTCAGTTGGAGGGCACGTGTTGCACTTGTTGTGTGAGTTCGAAAGAGTATCAGGTTACAAAAAATATGCAATGGTAAATAAAATTAAAACAAACATCCATTTTTTTGGAAGGGCAAAATTTTTTGAATGTAGGCTCAGAACAAACTTATTTTTAAACCTTATATATAGGTCAGTAAAATAAATTTTTAGAACTATTTTCATACATCGACCCACTATACAATTTGTAGAATCGATCAGGCAAAACATATTTCGCATGGCAATCTAAAAATATATGACATAATCCTACAAATTCAATAGTATAGCTCTGTGTTGTTTCGGCGAAAACATGTCCACTCAAAAAAAAAAAAGAAACCATCATGTAAAACATACATAATTAATATAAAACTTTTTTGAGTATAATTATTTCTTAATACTCGATGTAAAAAAGTTATTATTAAATATATCTTTCAGTTTCCCGAGTTTCCCAAGAAATTTGTGTGTAAAAATCAAAATCACTTTGTACCTATTTAAGATATGCAAAATTTAAAAAAAAAATAATTAAATTTAACTTTAAATTTTTTAAGGTTCTGAAATATAGATGTTTATTTTATTTTAATATTTCCTTAGAGAGAAATTTATTTGATTATGATCAAACTTTCCATTAGGGCGGGCTTCATTCGGGATCTCAAAAGCTCGTATGTCACGGTGTGTCACGACGTTTCACGACATGATCGTGAGAAAACACAGAACTTTCGTGCGTGTGCATCGGTGATACGTGCCTAATTCGTGCGTGTTTAAAGTATACCTCGTGAAAAGAAGTCATGCTGAATTCACGAACTTTTTTTTTATTGCATTTTGTTTAGGGAGCTGAGAAAAATAGTTTTGACACTTTTTTTTTTGTCACAAAAACTAAATCAAATCAGTGCGAAAAAGGTCGTTCAACTGATTTAGAAGTGCTTTCACTAAATCTGTTTCAAAAATCTTACTAATACATATGAAGGGCCTTTTGTTGGGGAAAAATGAGCTACATCAAATCGCCGAACTAGATTTTGATATACGTAAGCATTTGCTAGTTTTTTTTTTTTGAATCCACTTACAGAATGATCTGTGGTCTGAGAATCTGATACAACCCTACAAAATATTGACGCTTTTGATCCAGAAAAATTAATAATCATTGATAAATCGTTTTGTTCCTTCGACTTACCATTAGGTTGGCCATTTACTAAACAGACAAAGAAGAAAGTTTTGAATACTCTTAAAATAATGCTTTCCAAAATAAGTGAACCAGAAACAGTTATAAATGTATCTGAAAATGTGTTCCACAACGCAAGTAACATTGTTTTTCGAACTACACAAAAAAAAAGGAAGTTGGGAAATAATGTTCTAAATGTAGAACTAGATACAGTAAGTGAAAAAAGTGTATTCATCACCAAAGGAAAAATGTATATTTTTAAACTTATCTTTATCATAAGTTCTGTAATCGTTTTTATTTTTATAATATTTTATTCTGATTCTCTATGGTTCTTAGATCAAGTATGCAAAAGAAAATAACAACAAATTCATTTATTATAATTTTAAAATTGTCAAAAAAGTGATTTGACAATATTTATATTAAAATTTATTTATATTTAGATAAGCAGCTAAAATAGTAGATGAATTATTGATTCGAGACCATTTTTTCACGCAGATCCCGAAACTGATCTAAGAAATTCCATATCTCTAAGGTATTAACTGTAAATTTGACCTAAAATTTTAACAGATATTGGTTATTTTAGCCTTTGTGCTATATTCTTATTTGCCACACAAAAAAAGGATATTTTTGATGATCAACTAGATTTATCTCATCCGTTTGGACTGGATATTATAATATTCTATTAAAATAATATTTAATTGATCTTAGTATTGCATCTAATAGAGCTGAAAAACAAGTAAAGGATATAAAAATAGAATTTAGAACATGGCTGATAAATCCAGGAAAAAAAGTGACACACACTCGCCGACAAAATGGTGCACATATGTCCGCGGAAGTATGTCGCTATGTCGAACAGAACACCAAAGTTGATTCATTTTTTTTTCCCAAGTCTCGTTTTTGTTATTAATTTTTGTGGGTAGTCGAGTGTAATTTTTGGTTCGTGTGGCGTATGCTGTTGAGCAGTTTGCTGTTGTTGCTGGTGTGTCAGTTGCACGATTGCCAGAGACAACGTGTCTCCAGTGTCATCAGCATCTCCATTTTTTTTCGTTGTTGTTTTTCGGGTGACTGGCTGCCACTGTTGCACTGTTGCCGCGCTGCCTGGCCCGACCAGGGCCGTTGTTATAGTGCAGAAAAATTACTATGACAACGATGGAAACAAGTAAACCACAGTTTACATTCACTCAATTTTTGGTGGAGGAGGAGCAGGAGACATCCCAGTTGTTGTTGCAGTTGCTGTTGTGCAGGGGGAGGGGAATGGCAGAATCGTGGCGTGGTGGTGGCACGCTCATCTTCAATTTTTCTACGATGCGACGTCGCTTGGGTCGGGTTTTCGCTCTGTGTTGTTGTTGTCTTTTTTTTCGGCGTCGGCTCACACTCGTGTTCCTGGGCCTGGTCTTTTGGGGCCGATCTGCGCAGCAAGATGAGTGGTTGGCAAAAATGTTTGAATGCGATCACGAACTTGACCTTTCACATAACCTCAAAAAGGCAGTCACAGTCACTCAGTCAAGTCAAGTCAAACGCCGCGCTACATACGCGCCATGTTAAACAGAGTTGGAGAAGTCAGAATACACACGTACGTATATACGTATACGTATAAGTGCCATCTTCAGCCAGGCCAGCCTGGGCTTGGGGTGTCAGCTCGGGCATAATTAAAAAACAATCGCACTGTGCGGGCCATGGGTGAGGCTGAACCTGGGTCGTAGCCTGCAGTTTATTGCACATTGCAATGAGTCGGCGCGGCGGTATTTGTCTATACGATAAGATGCAGATGCCAAATCAGCAGCCCAAGCGGTAAAATCGATGAAGTGCAGCAACGGTAACACGGCAAACAATTGGAAAGGTTTCTAACGATATGGAGGGTAAGACTAGTGAATACCCACGAAAGATGTTTAGTCACTTGGCTTTTATATGGAGTTCATAAGACTTTGGGAAATTATTTTCACGCAATGTTTTTTTTGACCTTGGTAAATCATTGGTTCAATGGTGACCGCAGATCGCTAGTTTGTATTTCCATCATAAAAAGTAAAGTGATCTTTCAAACCCCCTTGACCTTGAACCTTCCATTCACCGACCATGCGGAGGATTTTCCACTTTTGAAAAATTTGTTTACCATTTAATTTGCCCATTAGGCATACAAACCAAATTTCATTCAGATCCGCTGAAATATAACGATTCGCTCCCCATTGTTCGACCTTGTGGTTGGGTTTTCCAAAATTGTATTATTTCCTCATATTTTTCAAATCCCTTTTGACCCAAAAACAACCAAAATCTTATGGGAGTTGCGTCGATTTTGGGTCGGAAGCAATTTGTAGAACACATGGGATTCTATTTACAAAAATAAGAATTTCCATAGAACATTTTCCGGAAATTTTCCTTGTGGTTAAATTTTATAAAATCGGGAAATCACGTGTCTTATTAACCAACTAAGTTAAAAGTCAAACGGATGAAAAATAACACAGGGCAACAGCCATTTTGCTCAGGCCTTCTCGATGTAAAATTCTGTTCCTGTTCTGTGCCCTGATTTCAAAACTGGTCTGGGTTTTTCTCCATAAGCTCTTGTTTTCAAGAAATCGCGGAAAATCCATTTTGAAGTTTTTTTAGCTTATGGAAAATTATGGGGGTCACACCAAGCACAAATTTGTAGGTTTATAAGTTTTATGCGTTACTACATACATCAATGCAGCCATAAAAAATCAAGCGAGCCGCATCAGCAAATCCGAAAGTGCCTAAATTGGACCTTGAAAATAATTTTTTCTTAATTTATATCAAATTTTTCAAAATAAACCGTCGTTTACAACCTAGTGCGTAAATCGGAAAACCAAAACAACTATTTTAGCATATAGCCTAACATATCCGCTATTTTTACGAATTTTATTGCACTTTTATCAGCTTGTTGGACTAAGCTACAGCAGTTTTTTCACGAAAAAGTGAATTAAAATTTATGGCAGTGCAACTAGATTAATTCACAAAATGTGTATAGGAAATATGAAAAGGCTACTAGATTTAACATAGCTCTTACATTAATAGTCAAATAAATGTACAATAATATATTATTCTGTTCGAAGATGATCCCTTATAAATGTGTGCTGCTGTAATCGAAATGAACTAAAATTATAGCATCAATTAAAGTAAGGGGATATATTCAGTTTATTAAAAAAAAAACAATATATCAATTAATTGATCTAAATACTCCCACAGAATTAAAAGTTGATCTGGCAATTTTTTTTATAAACAATTTAAAGTCAACATTTTGGTAAAAAATACTTATTTTAAAAAAAGCTGCCATTTGTCAAAATAAAAATGTATTTTCTTATTTCTTCGTTTAATTTCCAAATTTTACAATACTTTAACCGAATCCGTTAGGATTTTTCAATTTTGGATGATCAAGTCAAGAGATATGGTGGTTCAAAAATAGTAAAAATATATATTCACCGATATCTGGAGATCGACTTCCTAAAAAAATTTGTAGTGTTCATTTTTGAGCTCAGCGTTCCAAAATACACTTAAAAAGTTGGGTTATGTGATATAGGCAGACACTTTGTTAAAATTTGTCGACCAGTGGTATTTTGCATACTATGCTTACTAAAAGAGTTTCAAGTCAATGGAAGAACCACCCCTTGGTGTTGAAAATTTCAAAACTCCACTTTAGTTTTTACTTCCAAATAGGGAAACTTCTGTAGAAGTTTCAGCTTTCTATCTCTTACCATTTAGGCTCTGCGTATATTACCAATGACTGATAAGTCAGCAAAAGAGTGCAAACTCTTTTTTAGAAGAAAAGAGATAGCCCAGATAAATAAGAAAGCTAGCGGAATCCTTTGCAGCTAGTTAAGCAATC
Organism: Lordiphosa mommai; assembly: GCA_018904225.1. NCBI lineage: Eukaryota > Metazoa > Arthropoda > Insecta > Diptera > Drosophilidae > Lordiphosa > Lordiphosa mommai. Next base: position 996,900 of record JAEIFT010000053.1, on the reverse strand, counting down.
TGTCAAGATTAAACAGTACGGTGGGCCATTGAAATCATCGCCCTATAACTTGTCATCTATTTCCAGATTGTCTCATGATATTTCAAGATGATTTTTACTTAGGGCGTGAGACAACATTTGGTACCAACACGAGAGTGTCTCAGCTTTCGGGATTCTTAAATCTTAGAAATTTGAAAAAAGCGCTTCTGATGTTGCTTAACTTAAATAAATAATTTAAATCTGTATATAACTACCATTAAATAAGTCGAATTTGCCAAATGTACACCTTGTTCAGCTATATTTGATATTTCATTTTTAACAGCTTCTTATAGGTTAATAATAATTTGTATGCGATTAACTTACTCAAGTCTATTTGCAAATTGGATCATATTGTAAATACAAGACTTTTTTTCGCTGATCTGATGAAACATCTGAGAACCATCTAAATGACTTTATTCCATTAGCTAGTCTTATATCATATACTTGTACTTAGAAGAAACATTCTGCCGGCGTCGCAGTTGTCGCTTTCGGCACGCGAGCTACCGCAATGCCTACAGCTTGCTATCATAAATTACTACTAATGTCATTTTATTAGTTTTACTTATTTGAGTAAAGTGTCTTTGGACATGGCTGATTATGAAACGGACATAATTTAACTATTTTCAAACGACTTAAGTACCCTAATAATTTTAAAACTACAAACATTTCATACAAATAGACATAAGATAATTGTAATGCTGGTAATTTAAGATCGTGTGAATTTATGTCGATTTTTCTGTTGCAAAATTATATCGAATTCTGTGCAAAATTTCAGCTGAAAGACTAGTTAACGTAAAATCAGACAGACGGCTGACGAACAGACATACAAACGGATAAAGCTCAATTAACTAATATTTATTCCTTTTTGTATGCGTTGCAAACATCTGCGTTTGACGGAGGCCCTGTTTTAAGCCATATTTACTTAATGGCCACACCATGCTTAATATTAAGACGGTATTTTCTATCTAGCCTTACGGCCCTTAATATATAATTTCTTCGAGTAGAAGGCCCTAGCAGCTAGTGCTCGTTAAATTATCATTAAGTTTAGTATTAAATACTAGATTTAATTTGTTAAAATAAAAATAAATAGTAATATAATTTCTTAGCAATAGTCTAAAAATAGTTGAGAAAACTATATTTATTTTTGGATAAGTGTGGACACACCGGTATTTTATTACTTGTTTACAAAAAGAAAAGTAAGCCCTGGCACCTGCATGCATATAGCACTAAAATAAAACACTTAAAACTATTTTGTTTGATGCAAAATTTAAGAATTTACCTCGTTTGAATGCAGGAAAAAGTATTACAGTTTTGTTTTAAAAAATCTACTCTGCAAACTGTTCACGAAAATGATCTGATAAAGTAGGATAAAGACAGGACCCACATGTCAGCAGAAGTGTTAATTACAAGCCTACACTTAACAAAATAACTATAACATAAGAAGAGCATATCCCTTAGAATACGCTTACCCTAGGTAGACCTTGATTCAAGGCAAAAATAAAAATGCGAAAAGTCCATCTTTAAATGCTTCAACAATTTTAAACAGTACTTCAATTTACATAACATGAAACTTAACGAGAGCGTAAGTTTCGGGGGCGGGAACTTTTCTATCGTTCATCTGATCGAAAAATGATGTATGGCGGATCAATAGGTAATGATGATTAAAATATATGTCTAGAAGGTTCGAACAATCTATTTTCAAAATTGTGGGAGATATGAGGTTTTTTCATATTGCGGGGGCGGGAGGGGCGTGGCAAAAATTTGAAACAAACTTGATCTGCGTGCAGAAGATACAAGTCTACACTGAAAAAATGGTAGCTCTAGCTCTTATAGTTCCTGAGATCTAGGTGTTCATACAGACGGACGGACAGACAGACAGACAGACAGACAGACAGACAGACGACAGACAGACAGACAGACAGACAGACAGACAGACAGACAGACAGACAGACAGACGGACATGTCTATATCGACTCGGCTATTGATGCTGATCAAGAATATATATACTTTATGGGGTCGGAGATGCTTCCTTCTGCCTGTTACATACATTTGCACGAACTTAGTATACCCTTTTCACTCTACGAGTAACGGGTATAAAAAGAGGCTGCAAACTCCGATGTAAATGCTGCACATAAGTTCCCAATCCTGTTAAGGGAGATCAACAAATCAAATGAATGCCAGATAGCTCGTTTTTAAGGGGTTATACGCAGTTAGAATTTTAACAAAATCCAAAATTTGTTTTTGCTTTTTAGGAACGTATATATAAACATATATAAACATATTCTCTGAAAATTTCAAACAGATTCGGTGAATATTTTCGGAGATATACCCAAATTTGTAAGGACGCCTTGAAGTTTTAATCAGTTGATCAGTTGGAAAATAACTCCGAAAGTCATTCTGCAAAGGAAAAATGGCTTATCGACAAAATCAACTCGACCTTTTTTAAACGATACTGTTGCTGCACAGGGTATCATCTGATGACCCTGGAATAGACGACTCCAAGTAAGTTGAAGAAAACAATTGTTAACTATGTGTAAACTTCTTCCTAAACTTTAAAGTTTAAACACGTTTTTCGGTATTTTCAAAGTCGGTGATCACTAGATCTGAAAAACGGCAGAACCGATCAAACTGAAATTTTTACATAACATTCTTAGAGATATTCTACGGGGATTGATCGAATAATTAAGATAATCTATAATTATTTATATTTTTTAAACCATTTTTCTCGAAAATTTCGGTCGAAAGTTTAAATTTTTTTTAATTGTCCCCATTTTATCAACTATTAAAAATTCGTCTAGTTATTCTAACAATCCCAGCATTAATTTATCCCTTTAAAGATTTTATAAGGTTTTTTGATTTCAGACTAACCAAACCAAACCAGAGATAGAGTGATCACCGCCAAACGCATTTTTTACGAGGGAGATCGCCTACACCGAGAAAAAAATTCGTTCTAAAAGTACCAAAATCATGAACATTTGTTGACAAAAGTCTATCAAGCACGTTTGTTCTTAAATCCTGAACAGTGAGGTACGATTTTTCATGAACATTTTGTGCTTGTTTCATGAACAATTTGGGCTTGTTTAATGAACTTTTTGTGCTCGCTTTATGAACTGTTTGGGCATGTTTCATGAACAATTTGTTCTTTTTTTTAATTTGCTTAATTTAGGAACACAGCAATCATCGGGTAAGGATGTGGAATAAAAAATAGAAGCAAGTTGCCACACCCCCACAAACACTCCCCCAACAAAGTCTTCTTCCAACGGCTTTTGTTGGGTTCCCTTCTCCTCTATCCTCTAAAAGGGCGGGCCCGTCAGAAAGCGCTGGCTGGTTGCTGGATATGGTCCTCTCTCTCCTCTGCTGGTCACGCACCTCACCACCTTACCAGAAAAAGCTTTATATTCCTCTTTGATTTCTTTTTGAAGAACAATGAGAAAAATCGATGAGTGTTAGCAATAATGCTCCGTCTGGGATTCGAACTCGGATACTTTACCCTTGCACTCAAACGCACAAGCGGATTTGCATCTTAGCCCCCTGTACCATCGCACTCTTTAGTTGCGGCATGTCTAAGATGCTACTTATATTTGTTGTACGATGGTTGAGTTGAGTTTATATTTCTTGAACGGAAAAATAGAACAAAATCATAAACATTTGGTCATGATTTTAGAACGTCATATTTTTCTCAGTGTACAGAAGCAGTATCCTTCAATATTTTACATAATAAATGCACAAGAGTGCGACAGACAACCTTTGCATGAAAGTGTGTGTGTGAGTGGCTGAGCGCTGCACAAAACAACACCCTACATTTTTGCGTGGTGATCAATCAAACCATTAATTGAAATGCGTGAAGAGACTGTATTACAAATTTAAAGTGTCAATTGAGAAGCATACATAGTTTTATACCGTGTACCCATAAAAATGGGTAAAAAGGGTATCAAGAAGTTGTTCAAATGACATACTGAAGGAATTATTTCGACCCCATAAAATATATATAATCTTGATCAGCAAAATTGCCCGAGTCGATATAGCCATGTCCATCTGTCCGTCTGACTGGCCGTCTGTAGGAACACGTCAATCTCAGAGACTATAAGAGGTAGAGACCTGTGGTATGTAAGTAGGTGTATACTATAAGCAGATCAAGTTTGTTTCAGTTTAGGAAATTTTCCCTCCCCTCCTCTCACATCCACAATTAAAAAGTTAGAGGCTTGTGACTTAAAACATATTAACTTAGGCCTAATATCTACACCCAGAGAAAAAGCAAATCGTAATAAACAATCATAGAATTTTACTGTTCAAATATAAAACGTATTAAGTCAATAGAAGCTTTGTAAGAAACAATAAGAATTTAAGAATAGAAAACAAAGGAAATTCACTAAAATCAAATATTGCGTATTCAGATTAAAGAAAACATATTTAAATAGAAAAATGTTGAAGAAATATTTTTAAATGAAAAGTCAAAAGTTTGTAAATTAAGAGTAGTTTGGGGCCAAAGTAGGTAGGCGTAGTGAGAAACCAAGTGAAAGTGGACGAAACATTTGTTATCTATAACATTTGTGTACTGTGTTACATAACATCAAAAAACTAGTTGAAAGGGGGGTACTTGGAAAATGTAGGTGTTTATTGTATTAAAAAAAGATTTTGCAAAAGTTTAAAATTTATATTTTTTGTTAATTTTATTTGGTTTTATATTTAATAGAAAACATTTTGACTATTCTTTGTTTAAGTGTAAGACTTCATTAACGAATTCCAATTTAACGCAAAATCAATGGCAAAAATATTTAAGTCAACGTGAAAATATTAAAATTTCCACATTTTTCCGGATCTATGTTGAAACGCACAATCAGATGGGTTAAAAAACACGGGAGTTTTTGGAAGAAAAATGCTTTTCAGCTATCTAACAGGCAGCTGGAGGGGGCCCAGCGTGGTGACTGCGGCGTGGGCTGCATGTGTATGTGCATATCATACAATTAATATGTTATTAAAACAAAGGATGATCACCCTCTCTTTAAAAAATGTAAGGTATGTTTTCATTTCCATTTTTTAGAACTTAAGTAAAATTCACTGAATCCCAGTAATTTTCTAGCACCTTTTAATGAGTGGTAAAGAATGCAATCTTAAATGATATTCTCGCTGATTTCACCTGCTTTGGTGTCCACTCCAAAAAACAAAAAATTTCAAAAAGAAACAAAAAATAAACAAAACACCTCTCAAAGACTTATGCTCGAAAATCATCATTCCCGCTCGCTGACTAAATGTTGCATATCATTCAATGGATGGCTGCAACATCGCGTCTTCGTCTTAAGGTCGTTCGCTTAGCTGGCAAACGACCCGCGTGTCGCCGCATCTACTTAACCTGAAAGCCTATGCCCCTGAGTGGCGAGAGCCGATCGGGCCTGGCGCTGGTGTGGCTGGGATTTGGTTTTGGGTAAGGCACTATGCATCTAGCTCTCCTGCCGCCTCTTCCTCTGTCTCTTCCTCTGCTGGCTAGTTCAACAGCTTTATTTATGGGCTGTTTGGGTAGCTTAAATAAATCAAGTTGTAGTTGTAGTTGTGGTGTAGTTGCATTTGCTTCCCAGCCACCTTCAGTCAGACTCCTTCTTCGTCTGCAATTAGAGGCTTTTCGGTGGGAACTTCTAGTCCCCGCTGCATCGGTTTCATCTTGACTTCATTGGCAAATTTGGGGCTATCGGTGGTCGGGCTAATTGCATAATTATTTAAAACCCATAATTTATGTAGTCGAAAAAGCATTTTGATGACCGTTAAACTTGAAAATGAAGCCGGCAGTGGGCCATTATGTGCCGTTTGTTTTACAAATTTTAACGCTATTTAACACATTCGCCACACCGACCAGAAACGGAGACGGATCTGCGTAGTAGCACGCCATAAACCATAAACCATTAGCTTGTAGCGCGATGCTTGGACATGCAGCGCGTCTCCATGAGCGCATTGACAAAATTAATGATGCCCTCACTAATATCATGCCTAATTGATTAATATGCGAGAAGCGGACGAAGAGCCGTAGAGAAACAAACCGAAACTCTAATGAAGGCAACGCGTTAGCTGTTAATCTTACTGTATAGCCATTTAAGGTAAGCTCTCGGCTTCTTAATTAAATTATGTGTACCGCTGCCGGGTAGGCACCCTACGGCCAGCAGTATTTTTTGGGGCGTTGCTGTTAACTTCACACACCGTCCAAGTCAAAGAGAAAGGCTGCCAAAAAGGTCAAATGGTCACCAGCTGGCGGTGGTGGTCGGTCAAGTGGTTAAACACACACAGCACACACACGCGCTCTTCTTCTTGTTAGTTGCGCCAGATGTGGGGTACTTCGTCTGAATCTTGGGTTCTTGGCTCAGTGGGTAGCGCGTTAGAAATGGAGCTTGAATTTAATGGCCCAAACAGCAGGCAAGTGATTACCCGATGATCGTACAATAGTCTTACATACATAATGTTATAAGTAGATATGTATGAATGGGCCTATGATGAGCATTAGGCAATGACTAACGTTTTGTGAGGATTTGTGAATAGTGATGCAGGCAACAGGTGAGCAACAGATTTAGAACAAAGATAAGACATTATGGGATACGGCTTTCGAAGCTTTGATTAACAGCGGGAATTAAGTTATTTTGGCGGTTAAATGAAGAGATTTTATGAAATCTCTTAACGGAGATACGTAAACCCACAAAAAAAATGCCTAGCTTAGGTTTAAATTTAAAACAAATTCTTGTTTTGAAATTTTTGATCAATAAAGACCACAAATTTTAGACTATATTTTATTATAATTATTTTTGGGAGTGATCTATCGAATGCACTTGATTTATGTTTAAAAACAAGAAATTTTAAATTTAAAATTTTTGAAAGCTTTCCAAAGTTGTTGACCATTAAATTTCGCAAAATTAAATAGCCTGTACGTACTTCATGAAACTTAATCAGAAATCAACTGATGAATTATGATGATTACCTGGGATGCAAACCACACGGGAATTAAGACTGGTTCGGCTCTGTGGTTTATATAGCGTTCAAATCACCGAATCGGTATATAACATGGTTTTTAGAGCAAACCAAAACGCGGTTTGCGTTTTCAAGCATTCTACTTTTTAATTAAATCTATTTTATCTCTTTGGTATTATTTTCGAAATTAAAGTCGTAAAAATATTTAAATATTACGTCAGGAAATAATACCGTAACCGGAACCAGAACCGAAATAAACCGTTTCAAGCCACGTACCGGAATCGAAACCGGAACCGATATTAAAAATTTGTTGAGAACCGAAAATCGTTAACCGTTATAATAGGAACCGAAAAACCCGGAACCATACCGAATCGATAAAACCGGTGCTCTTTCGGTATCTTACTATTTATTTATTTGATTTGTGATTATTTTAAGTGATTAAATAACAAAATAGACACTCTTACATTTAAAGAATAACCAGAATCAAATTCTCTTTTTCAGATATATAAGATATAGAAAAAAAATTTCTAAAAATTTGAATAACTTTTCTTTGGTAAATATAAATCCTCTAATTAAATATAACGGATTTCCAAGTCTTAAAAAAAATCCACCCTTAAATATAAAGATAAGTTAGAAAAATGCTAATATAAATTATAGAAATTAGGTTCCCAGATTTAAATCAAATTTCGCTCTCAATTTAAGAAATATTATTTCCAAATTGAAGAAAGTTTTATTTTAATATAAAACAAATGTAATGTAGGGAAAATCTCAGGCAGATTTTATATTTCCAACTGTTTTAAAGCGTTGTTAAGGCTGATACACCCCTTTGAGTATTTTACCATTGAATTATGTGCTATATTGGACCTTAGTCTTATAGTATGGGATCAAATCGATACAAATGGCACAAGATCTCTTTTGATGGCACGGATACGGCAGATTTTAGGGCCGATTAATTCGAACCATAATTAGGAAATATTTTTCTACTTTTTAGAAAGATTTTTAAAAATTTTAGGTCCGATTTCTCATCTCCTAGATAATATAATCTTACAATTTACTATGTTTTTTGTAGTATTAAGTGACAGATAGTTCTATGTGAAAGATGAGAATGATATCATGAATCAATTTTAATATTTAATTATTAAAAAAAATAACAATTGAACCGTTATGTACCGGTATACCGAAATAAAAATCTGGGTACCGAACTGGAACCGAAAATCGAAATTAACTGAAAACCGAAATTCTTATTTCGATACGTACCGGAACCGGTACCGAAACCGATATTCGTTTCGGGATTAATCTCTGATTCACGTACATAATTATATAAAGTCGGTCATATAAGATTCAGGATAATCGAGAAGAGCAGGAATGCAATAGATATCCAGAGGTAAAATATGGGATTTCCTTGCCAAGTAGGTGCCTGGAACTTTCTTTTTGACACAATCACATTTCAGATGGAAGAATAATTTTTTTTTTTTAATAATTTTAAATCATAGAAACATTAAAAAAGAATCAATAATTTATGAAAAGAAAAAACTCAAATGGCGCCGCGTCGCAGCCGCTATACTGTTGCCTGTTGGGTGACTGAGAAGCATGTTTCTTCTGTGTTTTTCAACCGATCTTATTAGTCGTTTCCGATTAGATCGATATAAGGTCTAAGACAATGTGTTTTAAGTCACAAGGTTTTAATTTTAAAATTATGGCTCTGACAGTTTTTAGCGGTTTGTGGGGGTGGGGAAGTTTTCCAAGTCTAAAACAATCTTGATCTGCATATGGTACACACCTACTTACATGCCAAAGCACGTGGCTCTATCTCTTATTGCTTCTGAGATCAACGGACATGGCTAACTTGACTCGAAAATTTATGCTGATCTAGAATATATATACTTTATGGGGTCTCAAATGTTTCGATCTGTCTGTTACATACATTTATGATACCCTGTTTGCCCATTTTTATGAATATTTTCAACATTCGCTATATTTGATCATAACATGATTTTAAAAAACTTTGTCACCTAGTCAGTTTTCTTTTGAGGTTTGGACTTAACCTTAATAGCAATAAAAATAGTCCAATTTGGGCAGAGCTAGGCAAAAAGGTATCTTCTACAGGTCTGTACTCATAAAAACATTACAAATAATTTTACTTTAGAATATAATCAAACGATTTTTTCTTTTAGCGTTAAAAAGTAATTCTAAAATTTTCATAAAATCTATCTGTTTCGATTAATTTCCTGTTACAGGTACTGTAAATCTTCAGAATCGCTTGTATTTGAACTTTTATTCACAACAATTTCTCAAATGTATTACAAATCTTTAATGGTCAAAAAATATAACGAAATGAAAATACCCAGTCCCTTACGTTTCTACAAATACCTAAGTACTCCTTAAAACTGGGCATATTCCAGTTACTTTATTAATGAAACTCTTCGGGGGTCTTTTCATAATAAATAAGTCTTTGAACATTTCTTTCAAAGTTCCAAAAATGGTTCAAAAATTGAGGATTAATGAATATTGGCATATTGCAAAATTCATATTACATGTTCAAAGATACTTTTGGCCAACATTTAAATAACCAAATATAAACCTTTCCCTTCTTCAATATCCCAAAACATTACCACTTGACGTTTTCTATAATTACTAACAAATTTGTAGCAAGCCACCCACAATATTTTTAGATCACTCAACTCAATGATCCACCATAATTAAATCCTCCATCAACATTTCTTTGTTTTGATTTTCACTACGAAATGCAAATTGGTTTTGCTTTTTTTTTTTTGTGGGGTTTTTGGTGGTTTGACCTGCTTTTGGAAAGTCAACGTTTCCCAAACTTGGTTGATTAATTGTTTGGAATTTTAGGCGTTAAGTCAAAACTGTGTGATCAAAAAAACGGTAAGTGTTTGAACGTATGGGGAAAACGAGTGAGAGAGAGAGAGATGGTAAACTTAACTATATAATTAGCAACTTACCGCGCGGTGAACGCAAACTCAAATCAACTGGTTCAACTTGAACCGGAGGGCCCTCTGCCTGTGGATGGAGAAGAAGAAGAGAAGCAGAAGCAACGATTATCAACATGATCATCATAATTATCATTATCATACGAGGAGAGCTTATTATATATGCAAGCAAACAATAGAGTTATAAGAGCGATGCTAAGGCTAATCAAGCTTGACAAAATGCGGCTTCTGAGGGGTAGGCGGGAGGGTGTTGGTGCTGAGTGTATGGTGCGTGCTTGGAAGCTGTTTGCGTTATTGAATTCATCTACCTGGAACCGCAAATGACTTCCGTCGATAGCTTCTGCTCCAGCTCCAGCAGCACCATATGAAAACCGCAATTGTTGCGCATTATGCGCTTACGAAATCCTAACCAATAAACTAACGGCAATAAAACGAAGTGAGCAAACAAAAAAAAAAACCAAAAACAAAAACGAAAAACGTTAAAAAAACAAAAAGAAACAGTTATGGGCTGCCCGCAGCGCAATAAAACGGATAAATTTTAATTTGGCACTCTGCATATGCATTTTGGTAGCTGAAGCGAGGGGAGCGATTACAAAGGTGCGAAAGCTCGAACTGTTTGCCCAGATTGCCAACCAAAAGCGGATGCATTTAAAAGGCCAGCAGTTAGAATTGTAATATGGTTCAAGCATAAGCCAAATGTTACCCTGTACTAAGGTGACGTTTAGAAATTAAACAGATTTTAAGTTGAAGCTAGATAATAGATAATTAGCAACTCTTATAAATAGTTAGTTAAAATTATTAAATTCTAATTTCATTTCATTAATATTAAGCCTGATTTTTGCTCGAAAATCTCTATAGATCTCGATTGGTATGCAAAACGTTTGAAAAATCCGACGGTGTCACAGAAATTCAAGAGTTTTCCCTTTCTTATTTGAATCTAATTAGAAGGTTTGTGTCTATGATAATGGGTACATCTTCTTAAATAGGGTTTGCGTTTGAAAATATAATCCCATGTGTACCACAAATCGGTTTCGACACCAATAAGAACGCAATTCCCATCCGATTTGGGTTGTTTTTGGGAAAATTCCAATTTTATAATAGGACTTATTTTTAGGTAAAATTTAAATTAGATTAGTTTAGTGCAAAATTAGATAAAAATTTTAATTAATGTATTAAATATAGTTTCGGCTTTTTATAAATTTTAACTTGGCAACCCTGAACAGCATATTTTTTTAAAGATGGAGCCTGCAATGACTTTTGAGGTTCATTGACACCTTTCATTTGGTTAATATGACAGCCTTAGATTAGTTTTGCGGAAAAATATTGAAATGAAACGTATATTTTACCTAAACAAATAAAATATTTAATTTAAAAATTATGTTCTTTGCATTTTCAATATTATTTTTGTTTATAAAAATGGTTTAGTGTATTTAGTTAAATGTCTTCCGAAAGATATTTCGGTGACACCCATAATTGGTTTTGGGTTGGAATTTGTTAGAAGCAACACTCTACCACTACCCCATACTCACCCCACCAGAAACCGAAAAGAACAGAAATATGCTTAGGCTGAAATGACACTTTCAATTTTTAGAGACAATTATTGTCACAAATTTTTTTTAATAGACAAAGTTGTTGGATTGAGGTGTCTCAGTATCATTCAAGGCATTTTGCGTCCCATTAAAGCATATTCCGGCTTGCTTATACCAACGACATTTCTCTATAGAAGGCAAATTGTGACCAAAATTGTTTCTAAAAATTGGAAGTGTCATTCCGGTCTTAGCAAATATATTTCACAGTAGTTTCACACCCAAATTTAAACTGGGAGCGCCATGCACCTGGTTTATTTTACAGATTTATTAGTCGCTGCGTACTAAACGTATAAGATTTCAAATAATTAAATGCAACTCTGATTTAAATCAGAGCGAGAGACTGAAGTACGCAGCAAAAAATAGCTCCTAGGCAGGGTTCGTAAAAGGCACAAAAATTAATTTCATGCCGTGAAAAAGGCAGTTCAAATTATTCACACGCCTGTAAATTACAGTAGTGGAAATAACAAAACTCTCGTGTTAGTTACACGAAAAACATATTTTTTCCTTATGTAAAAAATATTTGTTAGTACATTTTTATTACAATTTTTTTTACAACTTGTATATTTTTTTAATTTTTTTTTCATTATCGCTCAAAAGAAAGACACCTACAGATAGATTCATGCCGAATCTGAACGGCAATGTGTTTGAAAAGCTTTTTCATGACTACTTACTTCACAACTGGCGCCAACAGCTGTAACAACAGCCTTATGTGTAAAAGTTTTAAAGAAAAAAACTTTTAATTAGATATTCCGAGGCGAGATCGAACCCACAACCTCTCTCACAGTAGGTTCACTCGCTACCCACTGAGCCACACAAGGCCACTTCCTTAATAGTACCTACAATGATCTTCTGGAACTAATCGTTGGGATAAGATTCAGACAAATCAAGCAATGAATCTTAATCCTTTAAAGGAACTTAAATTTACAACTCTTATGGCAATATCTTAAAGATAGTTTAATAGTTTTTAATTGAAGGATTAAACCAAATTTACCGGTTTAAAACGGTTATAAAAATAACGGTTATGTGGTGACGGTTAACGTAGATTTAGTTTTCCGATTATGGTTACAAATATGGTTATATCTTAATATAAGTAAACAGTTAAGGCTTGAGTATGAACCACTGATCATAATCCCAGGTGACACGGAAATCTCTTTTAGACAATTCTCACAATTGCACAAACCCCATATTTTCATTACACCTTTGGCAACTTTTAGATAATCTTTATACTCTGTACCAAAGGTACGAAGAATATAAACAGTTTGTGCGTTTATTAAGTATATATGTAATGTATATTTATGTCTGTCCGTGTGAACAAATAAAATTCAAAAATTTCAAACAAATATGGGTCATTCTTTTCCAAACAGAACGGACTTCATTTCCAAACCGAACGGACTTTAAACTTTTTATTTTTGATTTTAATAACAAAAAATCCGAAAGTAGACCCTGACTCTCCCATGAAATCGTATACCGCGGTTTTGTTTAAATGTTATTAACTTTATAAAAAGTGATTTTTTTTTTTAAAATTTATATATCAGGCTCTGTTTATTGGACAACTCTCGTGTTAATTGTTATGAATAGAATTTCGTTGTGGCAATTCAAATTATTCATTTAAAAATGAATTTTTTTTTTAGTATTATAACATTATTATTGATAAAGTTTATTTATAAGCATGCAGTAAATTATGTAACTTTCTCAAAGATGGTGACTTTTATAGTTTATAAGATATTAATTTTAAAAGTTATAAACAAATTAAAACATGCTCCATAAGAAAGTTTTGCCACACAGTCAGTTTTAAAGATATTTCAACGAAACTTGGCTAGCATGTGTTATATTTAATTATCTTCACAAGAATGTCATCATCAGCCAGATCCGAAACCCATATCACATACATCATATCATATAGCTGCCATAGGAATAATTTGTTTAATTGCATTTTTTACATAATTTTACGTTTTGCTCAAATTTTGATTCCAAAATATGGTCACCCTTCATTACATGTCAGCTACAATCATTCCTAAAATAAAAAGTTTAAAGTCCGTTCGGTTTGAAAAAGAATGACCCATATGTATCATTCCTAATGATCTTATTTCAATCCCTTTTTGAGGGTCTCATAATAATTATCTCATATAAATAAGGAGGCGAGTGCAGAGCAAAGAGCGACAAATCAAATTCATGCTTTTGTATTTTTTAGGGGAAAATGGATCCCGAATATCGAGCAACAGTCAATCTTTGGAAAACTGAAATGGATCTTGTCCTGGATCAAACCGATAATAAAAAAAATAGAGCTCAAATTTATTTCAAACACGCTTGAAGAGATCCTGATTTGGGATTAAAATAAGTTCGAATATTAGGCTTAGAACAATGTTTATGAGATAACCGTGGGTTAAATTTAATATTTAAAGGATACAAAAAAAAAGAGGAATATATCAATCTTTTTCCACCCAGCTTAAGAACAACCGTCTGTAATGTAATGTTTTAAATTAATTTGAATGAATGAAATAAACTTCCTTATGCCGAACTAAACTTAAAGTCCATATATCAACCACATCTAATCTTCATGTGCTGCCTTCTCAAAAAGAGAAACTGCAATCTTCTATTTAAAAACCCATTCAGATTAATTTGATGACATCCCATTCTACCCTTTTCGTACCCTCTAACTTAAGAAACAGTATCTTAACAAGCTGCCAACAGGCCAAACACATCGAGAACAGCCAACAACGCTATGGTTAGCGTTAACGTTCCCGTCCCGAGTGTTGCCCAGTGGGCAAACAAACGACAATTGTCAAGCTTGTAACGCAAATTATGAAAAAATGTCAGTGGCGAGTGGGCGACCCAACAGCCGAGAGTTGGCCACGCGATCCAGCGATGTGGCTGGCGATATGGCGATGTGTTTGCAGTTATTTATACAAACAAATGCTCATTGCCTTTAAAAACAACATTAGATTAGATAGTTTGTCTTCGATTCTGTTCACCATGGGGTCTAGACTTGACTTTTGGCTATTTTAGCCGAGCGCTTAGAATAGTGACAACAACTTCATTGCAGCAGATCGACCGATCGCCAGATCTCAAGATCGAGTTTAGCGATTGCAATTGATATGCGAGTGTTGTTCGCCCTAGTCCAAAGGCATTTTTTTCTAATTGCCAGCGCTAAACAGCGCTGATTTATTGTCAACCAGCGAGATCGACCATTCCCCCCCGCCCCCCGTTTTCTTAGCCAGCTACTTTATGATATTGTTATGGGTCGCTGCCGCGGCTGCTGCAGTTGCTCTGCTAATTTGTGTGAGACGTGCTGAAATTTCTCATAGGCGCCGAGAATTGAGAGGAATTGCTGGCCATTAGTTGGCTCCAGCTCTTTGGTTTTATGGATTGTTTTCCGCTTGGTATGTGGCGCTGGCAAATGATATTGCCTGTCAGGAATTTTTTTCGGACAAAAAGTTGATGGGCGGCTTTTGCTTTTGACTGGAGTCATGAGCCGGGATTGATGCGTTTTATTGAGGCGCACAAAGCGAATTGGCCAAATGGGAATTGTTTGTTCGTTTGTCAACTTTCGATGGGTGAAGGTGGGGGATCGCTTTTCAAAAAGAAACTAACTACTCAAGTGTCAAACTGAACATTTTTTGTGTGTAATGGGAGCAGCAGCTACCAAGAGGCCATTCATATAAGTCATTGACAAGATCGGGGAAAACGTTCAGGTATATATCAATACAACAGATATAACTTGGCCAATCGAAAATCAAAAATAATTTGGGGAGGAAATTGGCTAAGAAAAAGATTTATTAATTTTACAAGAAGCCACAATCGCTGTTTATGTTTTAAACGAAATTGTCAGAGTTTGTTCTTTCGGGTCCTAATAAAGATTCGGACATCCAACTCAATTTTAAGTGACTTATTTTAAAATTGAATAAAAAGGTCTAATTGAATCACAAGGCAGATGGTCAGCCTTACAAATATTACCAAGAATAAATTTTTGTTTTAAACATTTAACCTAATAAAGGACCAAAAATAATACATTAAAAAGTTATCAGTTATATACAAACTTTGTCAGGTACAAAGTAAAATCAATCAGGCTTTAGCGACTTTTATACTTGTTTTTGATGATGGGGACGCATTTAGTTTACAAATCAATTTGATACTTCTATCAATCGGCTTCCAAAAGTGTCTGGTCTTTGAAATAAGAAGATAGCCTCTACCTTTCACAGACTTTGAACTTGGATTGGTTAGTATTTCCTCTTCGTCGCTCTTCAATAGACAATGCACCGAGCCAGTACTATTTAATAATTTTTTCGGTATTATATGGAGAAAATCATATAATTTCAGCAATCAATCAATTAATCTTAAGTAATTCTTAAGGATTCTGATTGGTTTCCGGTTCAGTAGGTCAAAAATTTTGATAGTTCGTTTCATAACCCGGTTCGATCTTAATGCGAAATTTTATAGAAGTTCAAATTTTGAACACAGATTGTATCCCGATTATTTCTATGGCAGCTGTTTATATAGTTTTCCGATTTTAATTATATTTTATAATTTTTCCAAAGGTCCGTTTCGAGGGCAATAACCAAAATTTACCAATGGTTAAGGTTCAAAAACTTGAGGTTTAATGTATTTGTGTTCAGGTTTTTGTTCGAACTTTGGTTCGGCCCAAGTTTTATAAAATTTAAAAAGAAAAGCAATTAATTTAATTTAATAAATGTAAAACCAACAAAATATTTAGATTTTCCGTATTTGTGTTTTACTTGAGCGTAAGATTGCATTTATATTCAATTTAAATTTATAAGAAATATGTCTCTGAATATGTGTTAGTCTATTCTATTTCGTTGATCAGACAAAATAATATGTAAAAACCCGCATAACTGAGACTGATAGCTTTTGTTGAACTGACCGGAAAATATTTCTATGGTTTGCTCAGGTTTAACTACACCCAGAGGAAAAGCAAATCGGAAAAATTAATACAATCATAGTTAATTTAACTATGATGTTTTCAAATAGAAAACGTATTAAAGTCCAAAAGGAAGAACTTTGATTTAACTAAAAAATACTTAACCACTGAAGTTAATATGAATTTGGTAATATTAAGGGTAATGCACTTAACTTTTATTTATTATATTCAGCCCTAACCTAATTGACATTGCTGATCATATTTGCATTAACAGAATTTTTATCGAAAAATTACTATATTTTTGCGTTTAGTGCTCGATATATGGTGCAGTAGATAGTATGCGCGCCTACTGTCCGGTAGACCGGGGCTCGACTTCTAACCGGATCATCTTTCTAAAAATTTTTTTTTTTATCCACCAAATCGGAAAATACATTTAAATCGGCATTTCAGGGTACAATTTTAATCAAATTCAGAAATGATAAGTCCGGAAACCAAGTAGTTTTTAAGTATCAAAGTATAATGGAGAATTGTTAATTAAATAATTGTTATTGCGATCAACTCTAAACAATAAATTAATTTTCTCAAATATTTTAAGATCAAATGTTTCTGACTTGTTGAATGAGAAAAATATAACTCAATTCGATTAAATATAAGTAGTATTTATGGTGTGTAACCACAAGCGCGTGCGATGGTGCACTGCGTTTGGGTGGCATTAACATCGCGTTTATTTCTGGGTACCGCGAGTTCGAATCCAATTTAGGGTAAGCAAAAAGTTGATAATACAAAATTGTTCATTGATTCTCAGAACGTAACTATAACTGGTGGTGGATCCTTTGCATTCCAACTCCAACAGAGAGTTTTCTTGTCTCCTGCAAAAGTTAGTTAAAGCATACGAGGATATAAAGGTTTAATTTTTCAATAATAAACCAATTATTACATATATTTAATTTATTATTTAATACAAAACTATGTAATTTAACTATTTTGCATAACTGCATTACATTGGAACCAAAATATTTACAGCGAATTACGCCCTCAAGGGATAATCGAGGTGAAATTTCGGAAACAACATTTTTATACACTTGAAAAGTGTATATTAATTTTGCCCAGAAGTTTGTAACGCATAGAAATATTCATTTCCGACCCCATAAACTATATATATTCTTGATCAGGACGACGAGCTGAGTTCATTTCCGCTTGTCCGTCCGTCCGTCTGTCTGTCCGTCTGTCCGTCTGTCTGTTTCTACGCGAACTAGTCTCTCAGTTTTAAAGCTATCGAGCTGAAATTTTGCACAGAGTCTTCTTTTTACTGCACGCAACTAATATGTCGGAACCGGCCGGATCGGATAACTATATCATATAGCTGCCATAGGAACGATCGGTCTAAGAACAAGTTCTAGTTAGAAAAACTTTTTTGTTTTCCATCGTAGCGTCACTAATCTTGGTATATGTTAGTTTTATATGCTTTCACATAATTCTGGAAAAATGTATCAAAATCGGATCACTATAGCATATAGCTGCCATAGGAACGATCGGTCGAAAAATAAGTCTTTGTGAGAAAAACTTTTTTGATTTCCATCGTAGCGTCTCCAATCGTAGTATATATTTGTTTTATATGTTTCCACACAATTCTGAAAAATTTTATCAAAATCGGATGACTATAGCATATAGCTGCCATATAAACGGACGGTCAAAAAACTACTTCTAGTGAGAAAAAATTTTTTGTTTTTTATCGTAGCGTCCCCAATCTTGGTATATATTAGTTTTATATGCTTTCACATAATTTCGAAAAAAATTATCAAAATCGGATGACTATAGCATATAGCTGCCATAGGAACGATCGGTCGGAAAATGTGTTTTACTAAGAAAAGTTTTTTTCTATGGTATCAAATTTTTATTATCAATGATTTAAAAATTTTAAATATCTGATGTCTATATCCTATATATATTTTTCCAGTTAAATCAGTCGAAGTTAGCTTTGCCTTCTCGTTTTAATCAAAAATGGTCAGCTATATATGTACATACGTGCATCGCATTTAATTCACATTAATGATTCGGATGCAGTAGTATATAAGCATTCAGTTTGATTAATTAATAAATAAATTTTTTAATCAGTACTAAGGGTTACCTAATTATAATGTCCTAAAAATATGCCTCATAAAAAAAAAGATTTTATTCTAAAATACTGATCTTCAGTTTACCTAATGTCTGCACGAACAATTTTGCTAAACGCAACTATCTGTCCATTCTTCCAAGAGTATCCCTATTATTGGCTAAAAAAAAAAATTTTGGGTATTCACGACTACTTGTTTATCAAGTAAAAATTAAATTTGGGCTTCATCTGCCTTCAACACACTTTTGTGTAAATATTTTGATTATTTGAAGTCAACAAAATAGAGACAAGTTTATTGAAAAATGGTAAGTTTGGTATTTTTTAAATAAAATTTAAGAAATTGCACAAAATTGTTAAAGGGTTATCGTTGAACAAAAACAAAATGAATTAAAGGCATTATCGTGATTTGAACTCAGGTCTGGTTGACTTTCACTCTCAGACTTTAAACTCCATTTTAATTTTCGGGAGTACATTTTATTGTTGGAAATTTGATTTCTCAATAAGTGACCTGATAAGCCAGTTGTCGCAAATACCCTAATAGATTTGTATAATCAAAAATCAGTACCGAAACAAAATGGTTATGACTGTTTTGGTATGATTCCGGTTTTTTCGGTTCTAATAATAAATAAAACAAATATTTTATGTCGATTCTTGATCTGGTATCGTGGACGTAAGTACGTGCTTTGAAACGGTTCATTTCAATTAACGCTTTTGGTAACGGTATTATTCCTTGCAAATGCTTGTTCCAACTGATCTCTACTCGAAACTTGTACACAGATTAATCACCGATTGATGTGGTTATCTGATTTTGATAAACATTTTACAGAGCTCTTTTAAGTCATATGATATTGATGATTGCTGAGTTCAAGAAAGTTAACATTTAAACTAAATACAATTTGGTCTCAGTAAATCCTAATTTCTGACCGATAGTTTCCGACATATGCGGTGGTGTCCTAGAAATCTCTAGAGATTTTTGCCTGGGTTGATTTTCAAAACGCTCGAAAAATCTGTCGGTGTCTCAGATCCTCTTGTAGAGTTTGTCCCGTTATTGATTCAAGAATTTTTACTTAAAATAAGTTTTTTTTTTTCTTACAGTTTAAGAATGGAATTTCTTGGACTTAAGTACGTTCAGCTCTAAATTCAAGAATAAAAAATTCTTGGATTTGAGCATGTTCTACTCTTAATTTAAGAATGGAAAATTCTTGAATTTGAGAATACTCGGCTCTTAATTCAAGAATTAGAAAATTGTGGATTTGAATATGTTCGGCTCTTAATTAAAGAATGTCGGATTGTTGGTTTTAAGAATGCTTCGCTTTTGATTCAAGAATGAGATAATCTTGGTTTTGAGCCTGTCAAGCTATTTTCTACTTGAAATAAGAACTTTTCAAACTTAGATCAAGTATGGAAATTCTTGTTTTAAGAAATTCATTCTTAAGCATTTTTTCTTGTTTAGAAGGTTTGTGTCTTAGATAATGGTCCCTCTCATTAAACAGGGTTGCGCCTCTCAGAAATAAAATTTCCCATATTTTAGTTATGAGTTATTTTGAAGCTAAATTGAAGTTTGTTAAATGTATGTAGAGATTTAAAACCAACCGAAAGAGTTTTCTGAAACACCGAGAATTGGGTTTTGGGTTGACATTTGGTTGGAAAAAATTTCCGTGACACCTCTGATAAGCTGCGTGGAATAAAATCAAGACACTTGATTACGTAGACACTGGACAGACAGACGGACAAAGCTTAATCAACTCAGCTCGTCTTTGTGATCAAGAATATTCATACATACTTTAAGTAGCAATATTTCTGTGACACCCTTATTTTTCTACCAACCTTCACTGACAAAGGGGAAGGACTAGCCTGAAGGTGTACAGAAGTAGTAATTTTTGAAATTAACAACTTAATTTTCTTTAACTTTTTTTGCCAGATTTGTAGGCCACAGGCAAATTTCTATCATTTATCTCGCATAATTCAATTTACGATCACGCGATCTTTATTATTTATTTTATTTAAGGGCGTGAAGAGCATTGAATTAATTAAATATTTTTGGTTTTAAGAATATGCCCTAAGCTAAGTTTTTTTCAATTTTTCAACAGCTTAAAACTTCTTTTAGAAACCTTCTCAATTCAGCTATCAAGCCATTAACTCACCTCCTTTGCTGACAGAGGGTCGGATCCAAGTCCATTCTGCAAATACAGAAAAGAAAGTTAAACAAATGTAAACTTAAACTAATTAAGCCATTTCTACCCCCACCCTGAGGCTCCCTTTTGACTGACTTGGACGACTCCAAAAACAAACTCAAAGCTGACACAGTTCAACCGAGAGAGAGCGAGGGTAGGACCGGGCATATGGCGTTGGCGTTGGCGTTGCCTCTTGGTACTTACCATGAAAACCATTAAATTGTAAAACGTCTTACAAAATAATAATTGCCCGGCAACGTTCTGGCCACGTTACGGAAGACCCTAGCAGCAATAACAGCCGCAACTACATCAAGCCAGGTGAAGGAGGCAGACGGCGGCGGTTGCTTGAAATAATCGCTGCAACTATTGTAGTTAGTCTGTAGTTTTGTCGCAGCAGCTGTTACCGTTTGCCTTAGCTGCATGCTCTATCCGCGAAATCAATGACAAAACACACAAACACTCTTGAGGGGTGGTGGGGTTTGGGGGGAGAGGGGGGCTTGGGAGAGGGGGCAACGCACCTAAAGTTTCTTTCTTTATTTGTGTGTTGGGTGTTTTACTTTAGCAGCCTTTGCCAAAAGTGCGAGGTAGAGGCAGCCAACGCAGCGTTGGCCACCCGACCAGAAGCAGCCGCATTGTGCAACATATAGGGAGGGCGCACGAGAAGGTGGAGGAGGAAGAGTTGAAGATGGAGCTGGAGCTGATCGCAGGCAGTGCGTGACGTTTAGTCAAGAGTTAGTTAGAGTTTGGCTCACTTAAGGCAAATATTTTCTAGGCTTCTGCTGCTGCACTTTTGTGATTGCCCTACATCCGGTTTTTGAATTTGTATTTGCTGCACACTTATTAGCACTTATTGCCAGAGCTTCCTGGGCGGGGGTGTTACACTTTGTTGCATATCCGGTGGTCAATTGCAGTCCCGGTCCCGCGGGCGCAACACACACTTAATTTGATCAACTAGTGGGCACACGGGGCACACTTGCTATGGTACAACGCCCCTCGGTGGCGTTTTTGCTTTTTTCTCTTTTTTTTTTATTTATTGACACTCAACTGTGTGTGCGAGTGT
Organism: Lordiphosa mommai; assembly: GCA_018904225.1. Classification (NCBI taxonomy): domain Eukaryota; kingdom Metazoa; phylum Arthropoda; class Insecta; order Diptera; family Drosophilidae; genus Lordiphosa; species Lordiphosa mommai. Next base: position 975,174 of record JAEIFT010000053.1, on the reverse strand, counting down.
GTGTGTGCAAATTACCGGCCACATCCGTCATTTTAATTTCACTTAAAACGCCATTTAAATCAGTAACACTTGTTGCACCACGCACGAAACGCACTCACGCACGCATGCGCAGACGCAGACGCAAAAAGGCCGGCATAAACGAAACGAAGCAAAACAAAACGAAACGAAACGTAAACGAACTGAAAAAAAGCGAAGCGTCTAAAGCACCAAGCACGTTTGCACGGTCCGCCTAGCAAACTTGCACTGAAAGCCCGTATCAAGCATAAACATAGCGCTAGACTGGCCCTCCAGCTGCCGGCCGAGTGGTGAGTTGGTGATGCGGAGAAAATGGCAGGCGGTGATTTGACTTCACTTCACTGCTAACCCAAACAGATGCAGAGAGATACATAGATGATTGGATTTGGGGGAAAATTGAGAAAGTCGTTAGGTAGATGATGCTCTGCCCCCAGATGTGGGCCACTAATTTACTTCTTAGAAACTACCGAATAACTAGAAAAGATTTGTCAGTTAAATGTTTGCTTAGCGGAAGATCGTAGTATGCATCTTTAAAATAATCGACAGTCCCCTTTTTATAATCGGATCAACAGTTTTAACATAAGTCGTTAGGTTTTATATTTTAGAGTAGCACTTACTTTCGCGAAGGATTTTTGAGGTGTTAACCCGCCTCGGCTATTCTTTTAGAACAGAGTTCTTCTTTACCCCCTGGGGACAGAACACCCAAAATATAACTTTTTTCCCCCTAGTAATCCCATGTAAGGCAACTCATTTGCGATATCGAAATCGGGCCCGAATAAGGCCCGATATTACTGTTGTTATTTTCTGTTGCTGTTGGACTGCTCCGAAACTTAAATTGTACGCACACCGTTATATTAAACGATAGTGCATATATCCCATTTTCTAGAATCTAACCTTTAAGTCTCTTTTTGTAGGCTTTTTTCAGGGTGTCCGCAAGAAAACAGTTTTTGCCTGAAACTTTGAAAAGCGGAAAACCAAAAACACTTGGCTATAAAAATTGATTCCAACACATTCCGCAAAGTAAGCACACGGGAAAGGATACAGCTCACTTAATCAATAGAAACCCCATTATACACGAAAACAGGGTTAGCCATTATGTAGAGCTCTTCTATCAGAGGATGATGTCATCAACCTATTAAATAGAGAATACTGGAGAAAACGGGCTTCGTTACTGAAAGTTGCGCTTAAGTATAGAACTCAAATAACACAACGATTTTTAGCTTTATTAACGACTTCTGCTCGAAACCAATTTTTTTGGTAGATATGGGCTCTCAAATTATAAAATTTTTTCTTTGCTAAAATTATTTAGAATTATTACGAATTTTGAGTTTTCCGATTTTGATTTTGGCCAACATTTTTTGTCTATTGGGAGCTCATATCTTTAAAAAATCGTTTTCGCCCAGAAGCTTTTTTGGCTGTTATCTATTGTATGTGAAGGGAACTTTGAATTATTAAATCAACTAAATGTGTATACTAAAAAATTAAATAGCTAACGACTCAAGAAAATGCTGAAATCTAAAATAACAATAAAAATAACTACACTAACAAAATAGTCAAAAAATCTAAAAAAAAAAAGTTAAACACTTAAAAAAATAAACTTTCATTATTCCAGAATATGACAATTTAAGGAGATTGAGACTAGCTTGACTTGGCCGTTTGGGGCTGTAACAGCCAATATAACAATAACATTATAATTTAAATATTACACAATTTTTGATTGGGTTTTTATATTAGTAAAATATGTGAAGAATATTTATTCATAGTTTTAAGCAAATCCGATTTAAAATCAAGTAGATAGAGCAATTAAATTGGCAGGACGCGTTGCTTTGATTGCGATTTTCTCAAAACCTGATTTTTAAATTCGGTTTCTCAAAAACCAGTGAAATAATAAAAGTTAACATACTTTGAGGTACATGATCAAATTTTGTGTGTATAAACCAGGGATGCAAATCGCTTGGAAATCAGGAGTGGTTCGGTTCACAGAGATTTTAAATCACCGGTTCGGTTTATATTATGTTTTGTCTAGTAATCACTGGCTTACGGTCCTGTTTAAAAAATTTTGGATTTTCTAAAATTAACATTTTAAATTTATTTTATTAAATGTATTTTTTAGAAAATGTGTGATAAATTCGATTCTGTATATATAAAATCCCATAAACTTATTTATTGCCTCGGTGAGCTGATCTTATTCAAAATGTTCTTATTATAAAAAGACTGAAGTGAAGGCGCAGTTCATTAGATATCTTGACAAGCACAAATGCAATATATACCATAGCATTTCGAAAACGATCCTTATGAATCGGATTTCCAGCTTCAAAAGCATTTGGTAAAACTAAATGTCGGATGGCCTAGCAAAAGTAAGCGTCAGTCCATTTTCTAAACGATTAGATCGCAAACTAATCACTCTATAAAGGTATAAAAGAGAACTTGAAGGTACTGCTTAGGCTAAATTTTGATTTTTTTTTTTATATTGGGACAAATATGTTTATATCGACCTTTAAAACCCATATTACCCACTTAATTTAAAATTAAACAACCCCAATGATCAACATCCTATAATATAGTTCATTTAGTAGAAGTTATGTTGGATTTGTATGGTTCTAGCTGAAGTGGTTTGTACATCTAGTTTTAAAGTATTAATATGTAAAATGTATAAAAGTTTGTAATGTAACGAATTGTATAGTTGCGAATTTAGTTGTAAGTCCATCCATTGAGAGATCCATCGATCCTAGTGTAAGGCAACGGCCAAAAAAGGTCGAAACCGATTTTTTTTAAGATAAGTGCTTTCAATGGACAAAAAAAATTCTTTCGATTTTTCTGTGGTGAAAATTATTTTGAAAGAACTTCGAGTTTTTAATTTTTTCCATTTTTGTCTGTAGTATTACATATTTCGCCATATATTCCGTAATCCTAAACCTACAAAATCACTGCTAGTAAATTTATCTACAAATAATTCAATGAGACTTAATACTTAAAGGTTTTTGAGTTATTAAGCTCAAATCTTTGGAAAAATATCATTTTTTGAATTTTGTTTACAAAATTTTGTCTTTAAAAAAAATGTATTGCTTATTTGTATATTCAAAGAAAACCAGTATGAGGCTTAGGATCCCAAGGGCTAGAAATGTTCGTAAGGTAAAAAGCTGAGGTGCCCACAGATAAATAATTTGTCAAACAACAACAACCACAAGAAAGAGATGTCTCGGTGGCTTAGGGCTGCTAGGATATAGGCTGTTTGTTTGTAGATACTTTCAATTTTGTTTATAAAGTTTGATTTATGCCCAATCACTGTCCAAATCTCAGTGATTTCCAATGAACAATCATTTGTACATCTGCTCATCACTGGCGGTGAGCTTACCTACTCAAAATTCACCACAGTCTTTTGTTGGGTACGTATGTATGTTCATGTATGTATGTATGCCTCTTTGGTGGCGCTCGAGTTTTGTTTGTTTAGTTAAGGTGGAGCTAGGCTAAAATGACAAGTTGGCGCTCATATTATTGGGTGGCCAACTGTTTACATTGTCCGCCTGTGTCTGAGTGTGCGCACGAGTGTGTGCGGGTTAGCTGTGTGTGTGTGCTGTTAATTAACATGCACGAGCACATACAGAGGTTTGACAAGTTTGGCGTAGGTGTTGCTGGCGCCAGCGATTTCATTGGCTGGCGGTTTCCGTGTGGCAATTAATACCATAACAAAGCAATCTCTCTGCGAGTATGCGTTGACAGCTGCTGCTGCTGCTGCTGGGACTGCTGCACTTAATCTCAAAAGCTGCATCTCATACCACAAAAGCTGTGGGAGTTTTGTTTCTCTGCACTGATCCACTTTTCCACGCGCTTTGACAACCATTTTTGGTAACAATAAATCGTGATACATCATCAAAAGTCAATTCAAATATGTAGACAACGTTGGTTGGTTTAGTTTGACATGCGCACCGCAGAAAAAATATTTTAATTTTAATTGATTGTCGAGCAAGATTTACGTTTAGCAAAAGTTTCTTCTCACGCTCCACACACGATAGTTGGTTGGGTTTGTTTTTCCTTTTTTTTTTTCGGCGTCGATGGCAGCAGGATTAGGTTTTGTCAAAATGGAAAGTTGGTGAGCAAACAAAAAGATTATAAAGCTTACTGCTTTTCTTTTTAATGTAGTTTTTTTTTACTCGTTTTGTTTGGTTTAACAAATCAACATAAACGGAATTGAAATCAATATACTACGTGACTTAAGCGTATCGAAATGCGTTATGGGCCCAAATCAACTGGCCTTTTTACTAAAGATCATTTGAGTTGCTTTGCAGCGCATACTTTTGGGCTGTAATAAGATATTTGTGTGGTGTGCTCTTTAAAAAGCAAGCAGTGCTTGATAGATATGTGTCAGCCTAAAAGCATGCTGCAAAAATGAAAGTAAACTGAAATGTTATGGTATTTCTACCAATTCAATAAAGATATCGAGAAAATAAAAGACAGCATTTTAATTATGTAACTTTAACAAGACAAAGATGTGTTAATTCAATAAATATTTTAAATTTATTGATTCCATTTAATCCATTCGCTGATATATGATGTTAGAATGAGTTAATTCTGCACATACTTAAAAGGAACGAAAACCGGAAACAGGGCATTTGATCTTTAGCAAAAGCAATAAAAGTGGTTCAGACCTACAGTTGAAACTCTGAGACCTAGTTCATTCGTTAATTTTAATGAGTAGTTCATTCGAACTAGTTCAGACTCTAACTAAACCACTCTAGTCTAAACCGATCTTCATGAAATTTTCACAGTATGTTCATGTCGATCAGAAAAGAGTCACAGGCTATGTGCAAAGTGTGTGAACCGGTTCGGAAACGGCTTAAGCTGGTTCAAAAGTTCTTCAGAGCAATTTCTCTGAAACCACTCAACCTAACTGTATGAATTTAGCACTGTATAAGGAAAGAGTCATAGGCTATGACCCGAATTGTGTGAACCGGTTCAATAGTGGTTCAGTACCATATCTGAGAAATTATTGAAGCTTTGAACTTTAAATTTGGAGTGTGGGTTATTAATACAGAGACTGATATTTTACTGGTTCAAGACCGGTTCCAAATCCGCTGAACCGGTTCAAAAGTGGTTCAGAGCCAGCGATATCTCAAAAGTTTTTAAAGGTTTGAACTTAAAATTTGCAGTGTGGGTTAGTTATATGAAGACTGATATTTTACTAGATCAAAACTGGTTCCGAACCCGCTGAACTAGCTCAAAAGTGGTTCTGAGCCATATTTCAGAAGAAATAAAAGCTATGGACTTGAAATTTGGTATGTAGGTTAGTCATTTGGAGTCAGATATTCCACTGGTTTAAGATCCGTCCGAACCCCGCTGAACCACTTCAAAAGTGGTTCAAAGCCATATCTCAGAAATTATTGAAGCTATGAACTTAAAATTTGGTGTTTAGGTTACTTATATGTAGACTTATATTTCACTGGTTCAAGACTAGTTCCGAACCCGCTGAACATGGTCAATAATGGTTTAGAGCCATATGTTAAAAGTTTTTAAATATTTGAGCTTATATGAAGACAAATATAATACAGGTTCAAGACTGGTTCCGAAACCGCCGAAACGGTTCAAAATAGAATAATAGAAGCTATGGACTTGAAATTTGGTGTGAAGGTTCGTCATTTTGAGTCAGATATTCCACTGGTTTAAGATCCGTCCGAACCCGCTAAACCAATTCAAATGTGGTTCAAAGCCATATCTCAGAAATTATTGAAGCTATAAACTTCAAATTTGGTGTTTAGGTTACTTATATGTAATCTGGTTTAAGACTAGTTCCGAACCCGCTGAACCTGGTCAATAATGGTTCAGAGCCATATCTTAAAAGTTTTAAAATATTTGAGCTTAAATTTTAAAGTGTGTGTAAGTTATATGAAGACTAATATATTACTGGTTCAATACTGGTTCCGAAACCGCCGAACCGGTTCAAAATAGAATAATAGAAGCTATGGACTTGAAATTTGGTGTATCGGTTAGTCATTTGGAGTCAGATATTCCACTGGTTGGAGACCTAAACCCGCTGAACCAGTTCAAAAGTGGATTAAAGCCATATCTCAGAAATTAATAAAGTTATGAACTTGAAATTTGGTATGTAGGTTAGTTATATGGAGACAGATATTTCACTATTTCACAGATATTTCACTGGATCAAAACTAGTTCCTAACCCTCTAAACCGGTTCAATATCAGAGCAATATCTCTAAAGTTAGGAACTTTAAATTTGGTGTGAAAATTAGATATTTAAAGTGAGAGTTCTATAGTGGTTCAGAACCATATCTCAATCTATTCAAGAATTGCCAGGAACTGTAGGTTTGTAACCATTTTAATTGTGGTTCAGAGCAATTTCTGAGGAATTATTTAAGCTATGGACTTAAAACATTCGCCTATATGGAGCTAGATATTTTCCAGATATAAAGTTTGTGGAAAGCGATTTCAGTTTGATCAGTTTATGATCATTAAGGTACGAGGTTTTGTTTTTATATTGTGATGGAAAAACATATGTATATATAGCCAGTAATAAATACACCTAAAGAAGCGCCACACACACTTTGGAAATATATTAAAACTTTTTGCCAGAGTAATAAATCAATTTTACGGTTTATTTTACAATTTTTTGACTATAAAAAATATCGGGAAAACTTGAGAAAAATTGCAGTCCTCTTTTTTTACATAATTATGTTAAGTCATAAATTAGTCGTCGTTTTTGTCATAGCTTATTGGCGCAGTTGATGTTAGCTTTCTAGTTGTTTTAAATTAAAAACATTTTATCTGCTTTAGGCATATGTTCACTTGATATATTAAATTCATAAATGTCAAAGCCGAATTGACATTTGCCGCCATTTGTAAAACTTTAGCTAAAAATCCATCGGAGAATTACATTTTCCGCCGTGTCATTTTTCTACCAAAATATAATATTTATTTAATTCATTTTATAATGAATTGCTTTATTTTTAAATTTAAAAAATTGATAAAATAAAATTTAGAAACTTAAAAAAAAACATTTCGAAGACTTTTCCACAAGTAACTTAATTTTCTGTTTAATTAATTTCATCATTAGGTATTCCCCATAATCTCCTCCTCCCACCAAAAACCCTTTAAAGTTTGTGTTTGTGTCGTCTGTGCCCATCAAAATCATTTGCGATTATATAATCATCGTTTTTGCGTTTGCCATAAAATGTAAAAATCCTCAACCCTAAATCGGGAAACTCCACAAAAAGGTTTCATTATGCCGCAATTAGTAAATTCCCACACGCACAGGGGAAAATGAAACGAGCGAAAGCCTCATCTAGAAAAACACACAAATCCAAAAATACGAGCGAAAAGTCAAATTTCCGGATATAATTATCCGCCTGCCTGCCGCTTAAAGTAAAAATACCCGATTAATATCGAAGAGCGAACTTCCGCTGGAAAAAACCGCATCCTTCGGCTTACCTAAGCGACAAGAAAAACCGCCAGTAGGGTTTTGCCCTAAACTGGGCCTTGCTTTAGGTTACCTGGGCCATTGGGAATTTATCGTTTAAGGAATAGGTAATAAATTAATTATTATTAATAAAAAAATTAATCTAATTGAATAATTTCAAGAGAATACGCTCTGTTAAAAAGTTGTAGGTATAAAACTTCTAATTTGAAATTTCGATCAATTTTTTAACTTTAATCCGATTTTACTCAAGAATTTCGCTGGAATATGGATTCTAAGTTAACAAGCTATGATTCCAATATTTTACCAAAAATTCAATTTGCGCACCTTTCCTTGAATATAATATAACAAATCCAATTGGAAACGCTGATCCTGTTCAACAGAACCTAAATATTACTCACAGATAAATTATACATTTCTTATTAAGCAAAAGCTACTATCAGCCAAAATAGTAATCATCCGTAGTTTTTATACCCTGTACTCATTTGGTGAAAAGGGTATCATGAAATTGTGCAAATGTATGTAACTGCAATAGAATACATTTTTGAGACTGAGAAGTATATATTTTGTTGAGATATAGTCGATATAGCCAGTTACGTCTTTTTGTACGAACTCGTCGATATCACAGGCTATAAGAGCTAAAACCAAAATTTTTTGGATGTATGTAGGTCAATGTATTCCATACGCAGATCAAGTTTCTTTCAGCTTTCGAAAATTTTCTCTGCCTCTTCTCCACCATTCTAAAAATATATAGGGGATTCACGACAACTTGCTTATTTGATAACCTATTGAAAAATAATATTTAATCTTCATCTGTCGTGAACACACTTTTGAGTAAATTTCTTGATTATTAAAACTCAATAAATCAGAGCCAACTATATTGAAAAAATTGATGTTACGTAAGTTTAAAATATACGAAAAGATAATGGCTTAAAATAATATGTGATTGCATTTGATGTAATTGCAATCGTTAAAAGGTTCTTAAAGAACAAAAAAAAAAATAATAATTATAGACCGACCTTACCGTAATTTGAACTCAGGTTTTATTGACTTCCAGTCTCACACCTTAACCTCTACACCATTGTCACCAAGGTCGAAGTGACAGCTTAGTGTGCTTTATAAAATAGTGGCGCTTTATCATCAAAATACTACAATTCTGGCACCTAATAGGTACACACTGTTTGAAGTTTTTTACATGACCCAGCTCTAGGCTGGTGATGTCAGCTTATTTTTCGGTAGTACATTTTGTTGTTGGAGATTTCATTTTTTAACAGGTTATCTATTAAGCAAGTTGTCGTGAATCCCCTAATAGTCTTGGGACTTAAATTATATCTTTCTATTCTGAAAGTCCCAATAAGATCGGTCAGAAAACACGAAAATTATCAAGAGTTAAGGGTAGTTTGTAGTCTTGTTTCACCAACAGTTTTATGGGTTTCTATCCTACAATCCTACAATGTACTCTCAGATATCGTTCGAGAATAGTGTTTCATAAAGAAAATAGTTCATTTATGCTTGTTTCCGAACTATTATTTTTAAAAATGTACCGGATGAACGGGGATGCAATAGCACCTCGAGAACGGTGCGTATCAATTGGATACCTAACTACATCCACGGAAACGAAATATCGGATGTCCTAGTAAAAGTAAGTGTCAGTGTACCCAGTTAACGACAAAATAGTCAACTAGGAAGTACTGGTTAATGTTACACTATAAATTTTATCCGTGGCTTTTTTCTTTGAAGACAAAAAATTACAAAGGATTTTTGATTTACTATGGGAAAATGCTTGTGTTAACGTTCGCCAAAAAAACTTATCCTATAAGCCACCGTTGGACATAAAATTTGAGTTTGGGAGCAGTCCACCAACAACAGAAAATAAAAACAATTATAAGCGAGGCTTGACTCGAGCATCCGTCTCTTTCTGCCGTCTGCTTCTTCGATATGCATGCATTTTGTTTATGTTATTCTTTCCAAAGTTACGCAAAAAACGGAAATTTCCAACAAAAAAACTCTCCGATCTTTGAGAGCAGTTGTAAGCAAGGGCTTGTCCACCGATGTGCATTGGGGAGAAACACTATCACAATCCTAAATAATTGTAAAAATTAAACAAACAGCATCAAACTCGTCATTTTAATGAACCGAATCCACTACTTACACTGTCGTGGTTGAGGATTCAATTTAAGAGCATGAGTTAGCGGTTACGGATCCTGTTTGCATGCCTGGACTTACAGCACTGTGCTTCTAAGTCGGAACTAACTGGTTTGGAAAAATTTGGTTCCATAGCTGCCACAAGATCGATCAATATAATTATTGGTATGAATGGATAAATGGAAAGTTATCTTTTGTGATCAAAACCTTTATTACTTCTCAACTGATATTGTTAGATACTAAATTTTTAAGTTGCAGGTCATATAACTAGCACTTTTAGAGCCGATTTCTCATCTTCTAGATAGCACACAGAAGGAAAAGAGGAAAAGGAAAAAGAAGGAAAAGCTTTGTTCGAAAGCAAATTCGAACCCGCTTTCTCGCAATTTTAAGGCCTCGGTCTGTAAACTCTGAATTTAACATATGACTGCGAACTTCAATTTTTCATTTGCCACCTCGTCATGCGTTAAGACGCTCGCAGTTCGTCCTCAGTCCCAGACAAAGTTCAGTTAAGTATACAAATTTTTTAAAAGTTTTTAAAATGTTTATCAAGTAAGAAAGTCGGTCAAGCCCGACTGTAAAATGCTCTTTACCGCTAAAGTATGTATATAACTTGTAAATTTTAAGTGTGGGTCCACACAGAAAATTAGAAGTGCTGCCCATCACGGATGCGGTCGGTGCTGCCCATCGTAATAATTTGTTTTGCTTACAACTCCACTATCTTTCATCTGTGGTGGATCGATAAATAATGACGAGTAGAGTAAATCTTTAAACTCTTTGAACTTTCGGTACAGAGTATAAAAATATGCAACTTATAAAAAACTAGATAAAACAAGATAAAAAATTCTCATTTTTGAGAATGTTTCGTACTCATTTTCTAAGTCCGAGAATACTACAAAAGATTGAAGTATTTCTACTTGGAAAAATGTACTTAGTATAAGTAGGGCGTACTTTGATTTAGTAACTTTAGACTCAGTTGACTGTCAATTATTAAAATTAAATAGAAACGTAAATAAAAATCGGCCCCTAGGGTCGGAAGAAAATTGTAAGTTTATCTGACACTTAGAAGCTTTAAAGAAGATGAAAAATATATTTCTGAATTTCTAAATAATTTAATTAAACTAAGTAGAATAACTAATAAATCTTACAGAAAATATTGGTTCAAGGGTAAACAGACTTCGTTACAGTTTGCTTCGCTTTCTCATTGCTAAACAATTATTTTATGTTTCTTTTCATTTCACTCTCTTAAATATCGAATGTCTGACTAATTTCTGTAAAAATCAAACAAAAATTTTGCTTTTTCTCTCTGAGATCATCAAAGTTTTCAGAATTCTTCTTAGTTTGGTTTCTCTTCGTTTACAGAATTTTCTTCAAAAAACCGAAAAATAACCCAAGATGACATATCCGAATCCCGAACGCAAGTCAAGGCTCAAATTTTTGCAGCCGCTGCTGCTGCATTTAAGAAAATCCCAAAGAGTAAAATGAGCATCAAGAGGGGCTGCGCGCCCTGACGTCATACCTGCGAGACGGCCGCTATATGCCAGCCAAGTACATAAATATTCAGCTTGCCAGAGCGAGACAACACTAGCGTCAGCCGCAGCGAGCGAATGGCCGACGAGCAGCCACAAAATGTCAATTTGAGAAATGGCCGCAGGATCGTGCGTCAGTTGTGTTTCGTCATTGCGTGCGTGAAGTTGGTCGAGCGAGTGCGAAAAATTCAATTTCTAATTCAACTCAAAAAAAAAAAGAAAAATCAATTAACAATTTTCCTAAATGATGAGCGCTCGCTCGGTGTCGCCCAAAGTGCTGCTGGACATAAGCTATAAGCCCACTTTGCCCAATATCATGGAATTGCAGCATAATGTGATCAAACTGATACAGGTGGAGCAGCAGGCTTATATGCAATCCGGACATTTTATACAACAACAACAGCAGCAGCAACAACTGCAGGCGCCCCAATATGCCCCCCTACCCTCCGAATATGCAGCCTATGGCATTACCGAATTGGAGGATACGGATTATAATATACCCAGTAATGAGGTACTTAGCACCAGTAGCAATCAAAGTGCCCAAAGTGTCAGCCTGGAGCTGAATAACAATCAAAATAGCTTTGACAACGGAGGAGCAGTAGGTGTACCATCCGCTTGGAATGAGCATGGTAAGCGCACGCGTAGCGCCAGCGACTACGATTGTCAAACTGGAGGAGCTCTCACCATGCAGCCGGAACATAAAAAACTACTGCAACAGCAACAACAACAACAGCAGCAGCAACAACAACAACAGATCTATGTCGACTATCTGCCCACCACTGTCGATGAGGTGGCTTCGGCTCAACAATCCACCTGCAATTCGCCACATTCACATTTCGACTTTGCCCCCGAAGAAGAACTGAAATATGCGGCCACTGCTGCTGTGTATCATAATCAATCCGCCTTGACCACCACTAACGCCTCCGGCGCTACCACCCAAGCAACTTCCGGCCAATTACATTTTCCACCCACCACCCACTATAGACAGAACTTTGATACATATGAGACGACCAACTCATTAAATGGCAGTGCCTATTCTAGTTCGGATCGTGATGATATGGAATATGCCCGACAATCGGCTTTAAGTTCGGTCAATGATTTGGATGGCATGTCACCGGTTTGTCTGAACGACGATTTGGATAATGAGACAGCAATCGTGTGTGGTGGTATGGTCAAAGCCTTTCGCAAGCCACGCAGACGTTTGAAGAGAAAACCCAGCAAAACGGAGGAGACGGATGAGTTTAGTACCCAACGTGTTATGGCCAATGTCAGAGAACGTCAGCGTACCCAGAGTCTAAATGATGCATTCAAGTCACTGCAGCAGATAATTCCAACACTACCCAGCGATAAGTTGAGCAAGATACAGACCCTCAAGCTGGCCACAAGGTAATTATGACTCAAATTTAGATAATTAAGATTATGAGTAAACTCAACGGTTTCCCCCTTATTTCGGGACTTATATTCTTTTACCAAGTTTAAAATGTTCCACTGATTTAAAAAAAAATTATTCATAGACCTTATTCTCCTCTAAATTACTATATTTACAAATTTTTAATATCATAACGCTTTAAAAAGATGTACAAAAAAAAATTAAAAATATATTTTTTTGAAGATCATATTTATTACCAAAATTACCATAAATAAGACAACATTCAATTAAAAACAAAGGAATGGTTGAAAACAAAAGACTACTCATTTAAAAATTATTTTTCTTTGTTTTTCCTTGTTTACGGTTATATGGGTAATAAATATTATGTAAGACAGTCGAATTTTTAAAAACGCGATGGTATCGGAAATTTTTTAATGTTTTTAGTTACGTGTAGGGAGAACAAGATCTAATAATTAAGATACAACTATAAATATAAATCAAATTTTAAGAATGCGTAGAACATTTTTAACATTGTAAAAAACAAAGCTGCAAACCGGTCAGGAACTGAACCCCTAAGAGCCGGTTCGGTTCGGGTTTCTTGAATTGGCCGAACAGGTCCAACCGAACATTCTACGTTTTCAATCCCTCGAACTTAAACCCGAATTGAACCACTTATTCAAGAAAAAGGTTCTGGTTAAGATATTAAGTAATTTTTCAGCCGGAAGAATTTAAATAACCATTATTTAAAATAAATATAAAATTAAAAAAAGCAATGAACCGTTGTCAAATAAAAAAATCTATCAATGATGTTATAGATTCCTTCGAAAATGGTCCAAGAGAACATACATCGAAAATAATTTAATAATTTGGAAAGATCATTAAAAAAAATTCTTCTATCTTGATTTCTTCTTCTAATCTAAAATTTAGTAGAAATGAACAGTTCCAGAATGATATTAATGCTTATACAGTCGAAAAAAGAAATCCAGTCTTAAGTCAATCCCAATAAATGTCAGTTGATGGTGGATTTCAGATTTTATGAAACCATTAGGTTCGACTCGTACTTGAAATTTTAATCCGAAGTTCGGAACTTAAATTAATTTAAACAAGGCAAGGTCGCCTATATAATATTATATAATAATAGATGATCAAACTAATTGAATCGTATAAATTAATCGTTAATAAAAGCTTCATATTATATTTGTTAAGTGAACGGAGGTTCGAACCAAAACCTGGTGTTCAGATTATACAGGAACCGGTCCGTGAACCGAACCCTAAGATTCCTTATTTAACCTCTTCCAAAATTTCGGAGGTTTGCAGCCCTGGTAAAAAACTTTTAAAAAAAATATTTACATTTACATGATTTCTTTTTATGATTGTGAAAATTAGTTTCAAGTTTATACAATTTTTGTCAAAAATTTAAGCTGTCAATCCACAAAAATTAAATCGCACTAGATTCTATATTCTGCCTCTATTTACGATTCCGTTTCAATTATTTGAAATCGAATTCGGATAGTATTTCAATTGAAACCGGACATCCAAGCTACATCCAGAAAAAATGTCATTCTAAATTGTCCGTGATTGAATTTAGATCGTTTTGTTCTTAAAATTTACAGAAATTTTTGTATTTTTTTACTTGAATCGCGCATTAATCTACCTTCCATTTAAAAACATAACAGCTAGAATAATAATAATGTCATAGAATAAATTTAATGTAAAGTTAAATGAACTTTATAATCAAAAAAAAAGAAATTAAAATGAGAGTTTTGTTCTTAGATTTGGAAATTCCGAACTTAGTCAGTTTTTTAAGATCGTTTGTACTTGAGTTTCCCCTGTTTAAGTACGGAAATCATGATATTTTATCTAAGTGTAGAAATGAGCGCGGTAGAGGATTTCCGAATTGGAATGCTTCCTCTGGTAGATCAGATATATTTTAAAATCTTTGATCAAGATCAATATATATTTGATTAATAAAAAAATTCCCATGTGATTTGCTACTAAAAATCAATCTTTTATGGTTCGGGGTTCGGAAAATTCGAAAAAATTTCCGCGCCAATCTTTAATTCAAATCTTGGTTCATTGCATCTTATATATTTCAAACATTTTAGACTTTATGCTGCTGCAGAACTCTATCTTTTAATGTTCGTTTTCTATAGGAAATGACATGAAAATAATTACATTCAAGAATTATAAATAAGTAATTTTCATTCTCATCCTTTCATGGTCAGCTTTTGCGTCCAAACTCAGAAAGCATTTAGGATGTTGTTTTCATTTTTTAACGATGCATTCCCAACCACAATTTGTTTGGACCATTTTCATTATGTAAAGTGTGTACAAACACTCCCAAAAAATAACCTAAATTTTAACGTTGATTTTTATATTTTTATTGTTGTTGAGAATTGTTGTTAAAATTTCTTAGAAAAGTTACCTAAATTATTTTTTTAACCATACCTTATTCCAAACAGAAAAGGGGCTGGTTCGAGTTCAGGTTAAGAAGGAAATAAATATAGAAGGAATATCCCAAACCGAACTGGTTCTGCAATCTTCGCTTGGCAGTTCTGGTTTCAACCTTTAAATTCTAGTTCACTTCCGCAGAGGCTTGTCCTAAAGAAGGACCGTGATGTCTCTTGCCCCTCTCCAGACTTAACATCCAAATCGAGTTTACTTTCGCAAAAATTAAGCAATTGACTAAAGTTTCCCAAAATCTTTGCAAAAGTCATTTTGATAGTCTAAAGAGGGGCAAGTTAACCAGTTTTCAACTATTCCCTACAAACATTAACTTTTCTTTTTAATTTTCTCGGAAACCTCGGTTCACTTGAACAAAAAAGAATAGCTTGTTTTTTATGAATTTATACGTTTTAATTGGTTTAAAGAAAATTAAATTGATATAATCATATCATTTAGCCTAGTTTAAGTAAAAACACTCAGTAAAATCGGCAACGAACGGGATAGAATTTGTACCGTATTGTACTTAAAATTTAAATTATAATTCGTACTTGGTTGTACCTAAGCTAAGTACGAATCAGACTTAAGTTGTAAATTTACACAAAATGTTCCTAAAATGAGCAGAAAATACTTAAATCAAGTGCGAAATACTTAAATCAAGAATTTTTTGTACTCAAAGGTTGTAGAACGAAAGGGATAGAATTAATGCCATTTTGTACTTTAAATATTAAGTATAATTCGTACTTGGGTTTACTTAAACGAAGTACGAATCAATTTAATAAAAACGAAACGGGATTGGTTCGAAACCATTTCGTTCTAAGAATGTGGTTCAAAAAACCTATTCCAGGGGTTTTTCAAAAATGTACTTATTGTAACCCGAAACTGTCTTAAATCAAGTATTTCGGGACTAAAAAAAATCGTACTTGAACCAAGTATTTTGTACTTGTTTCAAGTATTTTGTACTTCTATCGAGTATTTTCGTACTTGTATCAAGTATTTTCGTACTTGGCTCACTATTGACACCGTTTGTATTTAATATAAGTACTAAGTTCTTTGGTTTTTCTTTTTAAATTTACAAGTTAAAAAAAATATTTTTGGTCCCGACCTTCGGATTGAAACTTCAAGTACAAGTCGAACTTGATTGTACTTAAAACAAGTTCAGAGGATTGAAATAATTCAAAAATTCTTGTTTCAATTCGAAAATACTCATTTCAAGTACGGACCGGACGTAGAGTCATTTAAAGTTTTATTTGAAAAAAAATCTCATTAATAATGCTTTCGTTAAAATTTTTTTTTATTTGAAACCAAACCATTTTTTCGGTTAAAGGTTCGGTTCAGGCAGTTCCAAAAAATTTAATTGAAAATTGGTTGATGAGAACAACTAGATTGCGATAATTACAACAGCATTCTTGTTGTTGTTGTCAATTATCGCAGACTCTGCTTGCTGGTAATAGAAAACAGAACCTTTGAGAACATTTGTCTGAGAGATTTATTGAGACTTATGTCAATAGAGAGCAGAGAGCACCAATTAAACATCGCTTAGAAAATTTCACCCATTCTAAATTTCAATCCCCACATATTTGCCCATTCATTAACCCAAATTTTTCTCAATCTTTTTTATTCCAGATACATTGACTTCCTTTGCCGAATGCTCAGCTCTAGTGATATCTCTCTATTGAAAGCCTTGGAAGCACAATCCTCATCCGCTTCACAGGGCGGTGGTGGCTATGGCAATGTCTCGACTTCCTCACTATTAAATGCCGCCAATGGTGCTGAAGCTGATCTCAAATGTCTACGCAAAGCGAACGGCGCTCCCATTATACCACCTGAAAAGTTAAGTTATCTTTTTGGGGTTTGGCGCATGGAAGGCGATGCCCAGCATCAAAAGGCATAGCAAAATGGCGAATCTGATCCTATGAATTTCTGCCATTTTGGGGGCTTCCAGTTACTGAATACATCGTGAATTCCAGAATAAAACTAAAATATTAAAAAATCCAACTCTTTCCATATTATCTTATAGATGTCTAAGCTTAAACTATTTAAATTAATTTTTAATTTTATTACTTAACTTAATTAAATTGTACAAAAACAAGTAAAGAAATACATATATGAAAAAAAAATGATGATATTAAACAGCAGCCATTTTGTGTTTTTTTGCCTTTGTTTTCTCCAACCAGCCCCTCCATTTAAATTAGGCGCGAAAATGTCGTGGTTTTCGTTAAGGGGGGGTCGCAGCTTTATACATACACGCAGATACCCAAGACGACGACATACTTAGAGCGTAACGTCATTCCACAGACGGACTGACAGCCTCCCAGATACATCTGCACATCCACACCATAAGTTATGTATGTACTTGCTTATGCATGGGAAGAGAGAGAGCAGACTGGAGTAGCTCTGGGCACACATCCGGTGATTTATGTTCGAAAACATAAAAACTGTTTACAAAGTATTTCACTAAAAACGTATTTATGTCGCCAAAATGCCTATTTAAAATTCACATAATTAGCTCAGTCAGTTGATTTAGTCAACTTTTTGTGGTCATCAAAGGCAAAATATCTCGTTTTTAGTTGTTGACTTAATTGCTTTTTAAATGACAGCTGGCAAATTGTATATACAAAGTAAGATTTTATTTGGGATAAATATGCAAACTCGTAAATATTACGGACAGGTTGTTGCATTCACAAAACGCACATGTGCCTAGGACATAGACAGAGATAGTGAGAGAGGGGAGAAAGTACTTCAGATAATATTCAGGGATTAGAAGTGGGAAAAAAGTATTCTTAGATTTTTCGAAAGTGTGAAAATTGTAAGCAGTTAGAGAATTGAGTGAGAAAAATGTTCAGACATTTGATAACTCATATGACATAAGGAAACCCTCTTTAAACAAAAATTTGAATTTCAGTAAAGGCTGTGCACTCTAAAATTTTTCCAGTGGAATAAGTTCGAAGTCCTTTTAATTATTATTGTTATTTTAATTATTTAAAACTTAAGGTGAAATTTCATTTTCAGATTTCAAATATAAACTCTTTACTTTTATTAACATACCCAAAATTAGATAGATATTATTAGATAATAAGAAAAACAAATTCAAACTTTCTGGCAATACAGTTTGGCTGACGAACAGTTAAAGTCAGCTTAATGAGTGTCCTTTTTTTTTGTCAAATCGTCGGGAAATAAATATTTCACATCTTTAAATTTTAAAAATGCAAAACTTTAGTTCAGAAATATGAAATTATTGTTTGATAACACGTTGTTGTGTGTTTCCGTTCGATTGTGCTGTGTATTTTTAAGGTGTGCCTTACAGAAAATAGCTATGAATTTCGTGGAATATGAATTTATCAGGGCAAATCGTTGCAAAAAGATTTAAATGCAGAATATAGACTAATAAATCTTAAACACTTCTTGTCACAACTTGCCCCGTTTTAAATAAATCACGTTTAATGTATCGTCAAATTAAACCAGATTGGTGATAGTCAGCCCGATCGTTTATTTTTTCAACTACATGTCCAAATCAAACCAGATTTGATAACTCGTCTTAGAAGCTAAAAATATAAGCACAAATCGAATATAAGTGCAATATTTTTAAAAGTAACAAAATTGGAGCAAGTCCGCCTGATCCATTATAAGACAGCTATGTAAAATAGTGATCCAAATCAAACCGAATATTGTAAATCGTCTTAGGAGCTAAAAAGAACACAAACCTAATTTATTACTACATTTATGCTATTAAAAAATAATGCTTTTTTGCCCCTTTATTTGTTTTAAGAATTATTTATTTGAACGAATTTATAGTCAGATATGGTAGCATCATACATAATCCACATTGTGCAATCACTCAGATTGTCCGACCCGTTAAAGATATACAAAAATAATAAGTGTTAAGGCTACTAAAATAAATAATTTCCTTAATTAAACATAGCATACGTGAAAGGGCAAAAATCATGATATTTTATTTGTGCATAAACGTAGTATTAGTTTAATAACTTAAAAAACAACAAAGTTGGTACAATTACTCCTATTAGAGGTGGAAAACTATCGATTGTTCGGCGCTATAGAGTCGCCATCAATAGAAGCCCCGCACTTTCAATAATTTTAGATAGTTTTTTAAAAGCTTTCACTCAAACAGGTAGCTCTTAAAAAAGATAATTTGCGCTTAAAAACGTTACTTACCAACACTTAATCTATTAAATGGTTTTTTTTAAGCAAAACCTTATCGCCAAAGAAAATTTATACCTGTTCAGGACCCCAAATGACCTTATAGTTGGTTACAAGTAGCCCCAACAAGATATAAAAGTTTATAATTCATGATTGAGAGAATAATGAAAACAGATGATGCAATATCTAATGTTCTACTAGCCACTACAAACACTGCGTTTCTATTCACTGCCGACAAAATAAATATATTGAAGAACATTCATAAAATATTGGCCTTAACCCAAAAATGTAACAGAACAAATTGTAAATTGAAATTTGTTACTGTTTCCTTATAATAGCATTCATTTATTCCTGTGCCGCAAAATAAAGCATATAATGCCAGAGTTGAATACTCCCAAAGTTGCAACTTATTTTACTAGGGTCAATAATAACCCGGCCCGGAATGGCCCCTTTTTTGGACCCTAGGTTAAAAAAATACGGTTTTTAGAATAATTTGAATGAATACATTAAAAGTAACTCTGAATTATATGGTATATGGGCATTTCCGCAGAAAAGTCTACCGTGACCGAAAAATTATAAGTTCATTAAAAGTCTTCTTACGTGATTTAAAAAACGAAAAAAGCAAAACAATTTTAATTAAAGAGTTAAAAAAGGGCTAGAAAGTACAAATTTACCTTTTGACCAGTTTTTCAGTGCATTTTCTCTTTTCGATTTACACCCTAAGAGTCATTGAGCAATTCCACTCTTTACGCAAATCTTTAGCTACAATTAAAATTGATTTTTTTGTTGCGTTGAATAATTTAAAAAAAATTATCTTCCCTTAAAAATTGCCAAATGAAATTTAAGTAACGTAACGTCAGTAGCGTCACGTCAGATATAAAAAAGCTAATAAAAAAAGATCGAGAAATTATTTTAATATTTTGTAAATTGGAAAATAAACTTATATTATTCTAAAAACTACTAAAAAAAAAGATTCATACAAAAGGATTTTCTCAATTCGCAGAGTTTTGCAATTTTGTTATCCGAGTCAAAACCCACTTCCGTTTTAACCCATTTCACGCCGCGCTGAAAAAATTTTTTCCCCAGACGTGAAAGTCATTTTTTGGGTTATTAGGACCCAGTAAACACGAATCCGTTGTCAAAAAAATTCTACCTATTTTAGTTTCGCCAGGTGAGACTGTTCGACTTCGCGAACAGTCACTTTCGCAGGTGTGCTAAAATCTCCCAGAGTTACTTTTTAATTGTTTTGTTTTTTCTGTGACTATTTTTGATCTTTCCCCACAATAACAAATGTTTGTCGGAAACAAAATATTTATAGTTATATGTTTTTTAGGTTGTAGAAAGGAGGTCTTCATGTAAAGTTTTTTTCAACCCCCACCTGTATCCCACCCCCAAGGTTGGGGGTGATCGGAATATTTTTTATCTGAAAGCCAATTAAATTTACTATAGTATAGTGTATCTACCTAATCAATTGGCTTTACTATGTCTCAGAGAGAATTTTTTAAAAATAGCTAATTTTGCTGTTCGTCTAGTCGAACAGCGGCGTGAAATGGGTTAAGTAACTGGTCGATTCTTGTAATTTTTTTTCTAAATGAAGAACTATTGAATAACTACCTAAACATAAAAATGGTTATTTAAAAACCTGTCTCTTTAATTTTTTTTATATTTTATCGTACGAATGTCACTTCACGTCAGAAAAGAAATGCCCATATACATAAATATTATATGTTCTATATATTTAATTGGAACCCACAACCCAATATTAATGCCAAAATTGAAACCAAAAGTGTCGGAAACAATGAATAAGATCCTTTTTTATATTATAATTTATTATCGAAAACTATCGTTGAATATCGATAGTTTTCCACCTCTAGCAGCTATATAAAATATTGATCTAAGCCAAGCGAATCTTGGAACGTCGACCCCAAAATATGCGTATAAACCAAATTTGGGAAAATAAAAATGTTGGAATCGTGTTCAAATTTACAAGCCTTATTGTAGGCTTTAGTAGATTCTTTTCTTATTATTTATACAGATAAAAGTAAGAGCAGTTGGAGCTTGCTTTGCCTTTACGTATTTAAAGACTTAGGCTCCCAATTTTTTTAAAAATTTTTATGTGGAGTAATTTTTCTATGAATTTTTGAAATTTAAATTTCTAAGTTTGAAATTTGAAATTTGAATTTCTAAGTCAGCAGCAGCTCTTATACAAATTTATAGTTGCCCTTCCATAAATTAAAGTATGTGTATTCGGCTTAATCAAGCCGAAACTTTGCCAAATTAGCTGTTCACATAATTAGAGAACAATTTTGTGTATATGCGAGGGATGTTCCAATAGAAATAAAACAATCGCACTGGCCTAAAGAGGATGATTTATTTAAAAAAAAAAATGCTATAAATCGTGAAAAGACTGACTTTAAAGGCCAATTATGACCCTTTCGGCTATACTTATATTGCATTGATATGTGCTCTGTCGCATAGACACCATAAGTTCAGAAATTAATGCCAAATAGAGCCACTACAAAGGCCAAAGAGCATAAAATAAGTTTTCCACCATAACTTGGGAACAAGCACCGATGGAGCTGAACCATGGACAGCTTTGGAATCATAATTATATATCAACAAGCCTGCACCTCACAATGTCAGGTCTTTTTTTACTGTGTTATTTGCGAACCAAAACGTCGTTAAGCGGCAACTAAGTTTTTATTTTAGACCTATGGTTTCTTGGGAAAATATTCTTAAAATTGTCCATAGATTGCGATTTGGCCATACGCCTGTTTGAATACGGAAGAAAAAATGTATGCTATGCTTTTACTGAAATGCCGTAGCCTCCATATTAGTTTCATTCGCTACCTCTGCCAACTAGAAATTCCCTTGAACTCTGTTTGGGTTCATCCTCTAAAAATTAAAAAACAAAAATTTGGAGACTACCCCCAACTCAAGTACTGTCAACGCCCTCTACTCCGATTACTATTTCTGGTACATAAAAAATACTTTAACAAGGTCTCAAATAACACTAGAATCGAACATTATTGTGCCTAATTTTAAACACATACAGCGCAAGGACATGGTCATTTCATTCGCTAGGCGAAAATTCACATGGCTTTTAGGGAAGCATTGTTCATTAAATCTTTATGCCGCACATGGGTAATCAATGGCATGTGCTATGCGCCAGGACCTCATGCCAGGATGCAGTTTTTTCCCAACATATGTAAAGCGGAGTTTTCAAAACTCAAATGAAATGAAAACAAAGCCACGGAATGTGCGAGCGCGCATGTGTGTATGTGTGTGTGTGGGAGGATGCTGGGAAGGTCTTGCTTATTGTTGTTTCTTTTCACATTTTGTATGACCCTCTGACTTACAGTAGGCGCCGCTGTTTGTCTGACTTGAAAGATGTACATATGCATGTATTTATGTATACTTCGTTTACATATTTACTTACTTGCGTTCATTCATCAGACCATTTTGGGTAAAAAGGGGCGTTTAAGTAACCAATAGCCATATAAATCAATTGTTATTCTTTTTCTTTTAGCCTGCCTGAAGCTGGAAATTTAATTAGTTGCAGTTTTTCACAGGAAAACAACTAAATTGAAAATTATATTGATTTAGGAATACATTTGGGCATCGGTTTACAAAATTAAGGGAAAACTATCATTGGCGGTTTTTTAAAAAATTGATCAGAAATTTAAATTTATTTGCTGTAAACTATTTACCCGGCATCGATCGATATTTATTAATTTACAATTATTCAGAAAATTTGATCACGCCACCATAAAAAAAAAAACTTTCTTTAGTAAAACATATTTTTCTACCGATCGGTGCTATGACTGCCATAGAATTTAGTCTGGGACTTTAACCAAATTTTGTAGAACTGCTTAAAAGCATATATTATACATAATTCTTGAGATAAAGAACGTTATCATGGATAACCATAAAGATTTTGCCACAAAGACCTATTTTACGACCGATCGTTCCTATGGCAGCTATAAGATATAGTCATCAGATTTGGAATATCTTTTGCAGAACTGTGTGAAAGCATTTAATATTCATAACTGCTTAGTTAAAGAACGGTATCTATGAAAACAAAAAAGTTTTTCTCACAGAGACCTATTTTTCGACCGATAGTTCCTATGACAGCTATAGAATATAGTCATCCGATCTTAACCAAATTTTGTAGAGCTGTTTAAAAGTATATATTATTCATAATGCCTGAGATAAAAAACGTAATCATGGATAACAAAAAGTTTTTTCACAAAGACCTATTTTACGACCGATCGTTCATATGGCAGCTATAAGATATAGTCATCCGATTTGCACTAACTTTTGCAGAACTGTGTGAAAGCATATAGTATTCATAACTGCTGAGTTTAAAAACGGTATCACTGAAAACAAGAAAGTTTTTCTCACAAAGTCTTATTTTCCGACTGATCGTTCCTATGAGAGCTATTGAATATAGTGATCCAATCTTAACCAAATTTTGTAGAACTGCTTTATAGTATAAAGTATTTACATTTCGTGAGATAAAGAACGTTGTCATGGATAACAAAAAAGTTTCTCCCACAAAGACCTTTTTTACGACCGATCGTTCCGATGGCAGCTATAAGATATAATCATCAAATTTGGATCAACTTTTGCAGAAGTGTGTGAAAGCATATAATATTTATAACTGCCAAGTTTAAAAACGGTATCACTGAAAACAAAAAAGTTTTTCTCACTAAGATCTATTTTTCGACCGATCGTTCCTATGACAGCTATTGAATATAGTCATCCGATCTTAACCAAATTTTGTAAGACTGCTTAAAAGCATATATTATTCATAATTCTTGAGATAAAGAACGTTATCATGGATAACCATAAAGTTTTTGCCACAAAGACTCATGTTACGATCGATCGTTCCTATGGCAGCTATAAGATATAGTCATCCGATTTGGACCAACTTTAGCAGAACTACGTAAAAGCATATAATATATTCATAACTGCTGAGTTTAAGAACGGTATTACTGAAAACAAAATAATTTTTCTCACTAGTCCCAGTTCCCGACCGATCGGTGCTATGACAGCTATAGAATATAGTCATCCGATCTTAACCAAATTTTTTAGGACTGCTTAAAAGCATATTTTATTCACAGTTTCTGAGAAAAAGAACGTTATCATGGATAACAAAAAGTTTTTTCCCACAAAGACCTATTTTACGAACGATCGTTCCTATGACAGCTATATAGTAATCCCAAAAATAATATGCTCTTTGCAAGTGTATAAAAATCCATTTTTATATTGGGAAATTCGGTCAGATCAAAAAATATTTTTATAATTTATTCATTTAAATGTTGAAAGGCTTACTCTTCTCCAAAACTTTAGCAAAGGACCAAAAAAAGGAATGGATCTTACCCTCTTTAGTACCAATTCCAATCAAATTATACTTGTACTTTTTTAAAAAAATTAATAAATAATTTTCCATAAAATGGTGAAAACCTTAAAAAAAACATTATTTTTGTATCGGTCATGTAACTGTAATACTGGTTATGATAATAACGGTTATGGGTTCACGCTTATGATATAATTAATTATTTTGTTCAACAGTTTTCTTACAAATATTATTCCGGCCTGTGTATTTTCAAATTAACAATTATCCATCCAAATGCTTTTAAGTTAAACTCAAATTTGTATTTAAGACCAAATATTTGAAATTAATATTTGGCTTAATCACCCATAAAAATATTTTCCCATTTGCATACTTTTGACTATATACCTACGCTCACTGGTACCCCCATATATCCATTCTACTTTTGCCCCATGTTAAAGTCAAAACGGTGTGTCCAAAAAGTATACGAGCCGTTTCAGATTTCAAAGTAACAAGACAGACCAGACCGCACCTCAAAAAGGAACGGAAGCATTTGCCAGTTGAACCCCCATGCCCCAGACTCATTTATGCCTTGCTGATTGATTTTTAGTGAGAAGCTGTTTCGCCCCCAACCATCCCCTATTCCTGATTTGAACATCTGGTTCACGCAACGATGCCAGCGACAAAATTGTATGCAAAAGGCTGAGTAATTAAAAATCATCGATGGCGATGCCTAGGCCGGCCGGCCGCCTGCATTTTCGAGTGCATTTCGCCAATCAATCAGCGATCAAAGTTCATAAAAACCTGCAGTCTAGAAAGCAGGCGGCTGACTAATGGCCCGACCGCCCTCAAGTCGGCCGATCTATCCATCAACAAACAATAACAAAATAGGCAAAAGCTAATGTACTACAGGCTGAAAATGTATACAAGACATCTATGAAGGAAATTCATAAAAAGACATGTCCAAAATTATTTTATAAGCAAGAGTAATCATGGACGACTTCCGAATGCTCTATTAAGGGTTTTTATTCCCGCAAAACAAGGGTAATATCATTTTGCATTGTAAATAGGCGCGTTCAGCAGAGACACTTGATCACTGATCACCTTAATAAATCTACTCTTTTTATTTAGCATAAAGCATATAAGCATAAAGGGGTCTTGTTAAACGGACATTTTGAAAAGCTCCATGTAAATATTAATTAATCTCTAGAGGAAAAGTAGGCTACGTAAATTACCATGAAATAATTGATCAGGGCGCAAGTTCTTCTGCTGAACGCGGCCAATGCCTTCTTCATACTAAATGGGCGAGTTTAGCAGAGACACTTAATCAGCTTAATAAAACTACTCTTATTATATAGCTTACTTTTAGGGAGTCTTTTAAAATGATATTTTTAAAAATTCAATTTAAATAATAATAAGCTCTAGAGGAAAAGTAGGCTACGTAAATTACCATGAAATATATTATTGATATAAATGATTCTCATATAGCTGAGAATTCCTTAATTATTCTTATTTAAAAACATAGCATACTTGGATGGGCAAAAATCATGATATCGATATGATTATTTGAGCACAAACGTAGTATCTGATATACATACATCTATTAAAAGTCATTGAAGTGCTACACTGAAAAAAAAATCAAGTTGATTTTGCAATATGATCCTAGAAAACTAGAAGTGATATATTGATTGATACATGCTAACATTAGGGAAATGGCGCTGTTTCGGCACAGTAGTTTTAAGACACCGGTTATGTTTACCACATGGTTCTTAGAGATAACTGTATTACGGATAAGGTTAGACAGGTTATAGCGTTTCCGTTTTCAAAATTTAAATAAATTCCAAAAAGGATAGACTAAACTCCTTAAAATTCTTGAGTGATTTTCTTTAAGCCGTCTTTAGTTTCTGCTAGTACATAATGTGCGACGCAGATAACTGATTTTAATTATGAAACATTATGAAGTTTTCGTTTTCATTTCATTATTTTTTCCGTTTTTTCCCAGGATCTCTCATTCAAGAGATATTTAGATAAACGGATAATAAAAAATGTATGTTTAAACTTTTAATTCCTATGGAAACATTGAGTAACCTATTCAAATCACATTAGTTTTCAGGTAATCTGTGTAGATTAATTATACTCAAAAATCAAACAAGAAGTTTGGTTTTTCTTCTTAAAATATCAATATTTTATTTTTATACGAAAAATTGTATAAAGAATTTTATAAGTACTTTTTATTTTTAAATTGAAAAAATTCTATAAAACATTTTTTGCTTATTATAAAATATGACCCTATATCTTAAGTAATACTCCTTTGTGTCCTCTTATTAATTACACAGAAAAAAATGTATATGATCTAAGGCTTAATATGATATTTTCTTTAATCAACAAAAAAAACGATGTACATTTTAAAGTTTGTTCGGATCAGTCCATTTCGGATTGATATTTAATCATAAATTACAGTTTTTCAATATGTTCGCCCTTTTAAAAGTAATGATGGAACTATGATAGGCACATTTTTGTACTTTCCACAAAAGAAAAGTTGCAACATTAAATTGAGAATTTTAAAAATGAAAGAAATGTCAACATTTCTTCCATACATTTTTGACCAAAAAAAAGAGGAACATTTCGTACCTATTTCAAAAATGCCTGCATTCGCCCTGAGGGAATTTTGTATTTTTCTAAAAAATACTTAAATTATAATTTATTATATTTAAAAAATTATACAATTTATAATAATTTATTAAGAATCTAATTTTCACATTATATAAGAATGTACAATTTATTTTTCCAAATTTATAGTAAAAATTTCTTAGAATTCGGTCCAGTAGCTCAGACTAATAGAGGTTTACAGGGTGCATTCAGCTGAACACCCTGATCCCTGATCTATAATACAGTTATGTTCAGTTAATTTATACGGCCTACTTTTTCTCTCATATATAAATTGGTTTTTGTAGATATTTATTTTCAAATTTTAATTTATGTGAACTAAAAATATAAAAAGTAATAAATCCTCTTTTAAATGAGCCCATTTAATTTGAGAAAGTTCTTGTGAGTTTAGTAGTTGAAAAATTGTACAAGAACCGCACTCCCAAAAGTATGCTAAGGAAACCCATATATTTCCTTACCCCAGCAAATGCTTAACCTCTAATTCCATATACCCTTACGTCATGAAACGGAAATTTGTAGTGTATTCGAGCAACGAGTAATTGCTGGTAGGCGCGAAAAGGGGGGCAAACAGCAAAACGATCGTTTTTCCCCCTTGCATCTAGCCATCCCTCTCTCTGTGGCTCGCATAAATATTTTGCTTTTATATTTTTTCAGCCGAAGATGCGCACAGTACATAAAAAGCAACGCTCGTGCGTGAGTGTGTGCGTGTGTGTGTGTGGTTGCGCGTATGTGTGTAGTTGCCTGTCTATAAACAAAAAACAGTCCATAAAAAAAGCACAGGGCAGAGTCGCGTTCAGCGTTGGCGGTCGTCCCAAAAACAACAACAACAAAGCCCAAAACTTTTTTTTTTGGTTTGTTTATTTACACAAAAACATTTTAGTGACTTGGCCGTACACCCCACCACAAAGCCAGGAAGTAACTAAAAAGGAACAAAATGGCGTAACCGTCCGGCAGCAGTCCGGTAATTCCTCGTTCTTTGGAATAATGCTGCATTTGATGTAAACGCTTGACACTTTACGCCAGTTGCCTCCGATCTGCGCTGTTCCTTTGCCAAACCGCAAGCAGCCAACAACATCTGGCAAAGGAAAAAGATTAATTTCTGACAGCGCGGGAGCGTCCCCAAAGGCGGCACACATATTGAAACATACACACACACACGAACATACTACTATATGATATCCGATGGCGGCGCGTGAAAAAATGGCTATCAGGCTTAGTTAAGTCGACTGGGTGATACTCAGTAAGAAATTTAAAAATAAAAAGATTTATAATTTCAGGGACTCTAATTTTGTGCAGAAGGTTCACACTGGTTCTCTACTCTCATAAATACTCGTTTCAAAATTAACATGAATTAGTTCAATAATGTTTTGTTGGATACCTGAAAAATTTAATTGAAAAATTTATGTTTTTGAGCATTGTAAAATATTTTTTAATGTAGACCTCAATTTTAGAAGCAATTTTTGTACCACTTAATAAAATATTAAATTGACTGAAAGCTCAGAGAAATGAACATAAATAAAAACATATAAGAGAGCTTGTCAAGCCCGACTGTAATATACTCTGTACCTGCCGAAGTTTGTATATTAATGATAATTTTTAAGTGTGGGGCCACACAAACTTTGAAAGTGATGCCCATCAAGGATGCGACCGGTGCTGCCCATCGGTTTTAATTGATTTGCTTAGAACTCGAATGAATTTTTATGGTGGAGCTTGCAAATGCTCGTTTTAACTGATCTTACCTATTTGGCATTTGGAATATAGATGCCAGATTTTAGTAAATTTCGAATTATTAAGAATCCGATGATATATAATGATCCGATGGCCGATTTTTAAAATGAAAATCAAAAATAATTTTTCCGATTTATTTTTTAAAATTTTAATAAAAAATAATGGTTCATTACATGTTCCGAAAATCCATAAAAAATCAAATTATTCATATATTTTATGTATGTATAGGACATCTACATCCCAATAATTTTGTTAGTTTAAAAATTACCCCATAACCGTTATTTTCGGTCCCAGAATTTAAAAAATTTCACATCTTAAGAAAACAAAATCTTTATTTTTGACTAGGACCAATTATTAGAACGATCGTTACTATGGTAGCTACAAAATAAAGTCAGGTGGTGACAGATAAATCAACTCATCTCTAAGTCCTGATCAAGAATAATAATTTCCTGTACTTTTTTTGATGTAATGTAGTTCGGAATTTCCAATGAATAAATAAAATATACTTTATATTTGCAAGTTATCCAAAAGTTTGCAGTACATTACAATTGCGTTTTGATTAGGGATGCCGGATTTTTAAAAACTATATATTTCAATATTTTTTGTCCATATTAAAAAAGTGTAATTTCAATATGGACATATTGTTGAGAAAAAATCGATATTTTGTGTATCAATACACAAAATACAAATGAGGTGTATTGGTTGGCACACGATTACCATATATCTAAAAATCGATTTTATCAAATGCAAAAATCGATTTTATCGATATTTTCGATAATTCACAAAGAAGCCTTTCTTGAGAATAAAAGGTCTATTGAGGGAATTGAGGTTTCATTTGGGCGCGTATCAGAAACTCATTTTGATTGCGATCAAAATCTATAGATCAGAGCTCCCAAACACTAAATTATATAGATAACATTTTTTTCACTTAAGTTTAATAATAATATGTATTTCATTTCTAAAATAACATAAGATGTTGTGGAAACATTTTATAGAATTTTTATTGAAAGAAGAAGCTGATGTTAAAAAGTACAGTACACATATAGCCGAAGACAAGAGCTCCGATGGCACGAAGCTTTCTGATATAATGATATGCCAATGTCAATTTGGTAAGCTCGACAATTTGTCTTTCTCTTCCATCCAGAACTTAAAAATATACCCCAAAATATTCTATATGCGATTTATTGTGTTCGTAAAATATCCCTATATTGATAAATTGTTTTTGCAACAAAAATATCGATATTCGATATATCGATATTTTTTCCGGGCATCCCTAGTTTACAAATTTGTTTAAAGCAGATCCTGGAATCATTGGCTAAATCTGCTGAGGAGAGGACCGGAAGGACCTTTACATACACTCATAGAAAAAATAGAGAATTTCATACTTGGATCAAGAGCATTCGAGCACAATAGTACCGTAAGAGTGAAAATTCTTGTTTCAAGAGTGAATTTCTTGATCCAAGAATGAATTTTTGTGTTCGAATTTCTTGGGCCAAGAATTTTCATACTTGAGTGCCACTTGGCACTCTCGCTCACTTCTCCCCACTTCCCTCACCTATAAATACCAATTTGAGAACGAAAAATTCTTAATTTCCAGAACGAAATTCTTATCAATTTAAGAACGAGTAAATTGTTTTTCAAGAGCATTCGTACTCAACTTATTCAATTTTTTTTCCCTTAGTGTAGCTATAATAAAAATAAAAATATTAAGCTTTGCCTTGTTTTCATTTCAGCATAACAGCAGGGGACTTTCAGTTATGACAGACGGATAGACGGACACAACTATATCGACTCAAGAATAGATAGATAGATCCATTTTTACGTGACAAAGGTTAAACAAGTTCTTGAATACACAATTCAGCCTGATATATTTTCCATTCGACACATATACCCATTTACCCATTCCATAGGGTATCTACTCAGTTCAGATCACTTCGAACTTCACATCATTGATTGTTTCGTTGGGTTGATGTGAGTTTTCCACGCCACGCTTTTCACGGTCGCATCCGTCAATGCCATAGCGTAATACAAGATGCCATATAGGAAAATACTCGTACACATTCAACATACTTGTATGTTCAAATTTCTCTAGCCGAGACAAATGGTGAGGCGTCAGCGCGTCTTCTAAAACTAATCAAGTGCCAAGCGTGGAGACATAAACGACACGAAGAAACGCTACACAAAATAAGTTTTATTTGGTATTTGCTGGAATGGTCTTTAGTACTTCATTATAAGCGCACTAACGATGTTGTTTTAATGATCTGCAGCTCGAAAATCCACTTGACAAAATCCAGGCAGCCCAGGCAGAGGCAATGCTCAAGTGCTTCACAGACGCAGGGGGGAGGGTGACACAAAAGGGCGAAGGGCCTGTGAGGGGTAACACATATATATAAAGAAACATTCATATATATGCATTTACATACGAGTATATATAATTTTGCACAGACATTTATGTCTGAAAGATGTGTGAAAAAAAGGCAAAGCCATTGAATGTCGGCCATGTCTTTGGAGCCTTGTTATATGGTGGGAAGGCAAACTGTTGATAGGCAGAGCCTATAAAAATTTTTGTTATAGGTGGCGAGAATTGCCATTGAAAGTTGGCGTTGAAAGATGCAAAATTATGTTATGGAACAGGTGAAAGATATGGGAATTGAATTGAATCTTACTTATTGTTGTCGTTTTTATTAGACAAGGTAATGCAAGGTAAAATGATTGCTTTAGGTAATTTAATAGCCAAACCCCATAAAAACACTTAGCAATGACTCACACAATCGCCTAATGCCTAATCGAATACTTAGAAGTATATAAAACAACTGTTCAGATCAAAGTATCAGTAATCAAGGAGAAAAGGCGCATTCTATATCTATATTCTATTGTACACCGAGAGAAAAAGTTCATCCAACAAATGAATTCAATATTTTTTAATGTTATAAAGAAAACAAATATGGAGATTTATATTTGTTTTCTTTATTAAATTTTTAACAATTAAATCTTTGATTTAAGTAAAAACAAGCATAATCTAGTAATATTATAGAGTAATGTTCCTCAATTTAAATGTATTATATTTAGATCAATTTCGTATTTATTTATTATTTTTGTTTGACCCCATCTCGAAAAATCGAATAAAACCATTTTTTTTTTCAAATTTTTATTAAAAAATCAAATGTGTTGCCATTAACTCAAAACTAGAACAAAATTTTCTTTTAAAATGTTGTAAACTTAATTTAATTAATTATAAGTAATATAGTTTATGGGTGTAGCAACAAGCGTGTGCGATGGTGGACTGCGTTAAAACAGCATTAATCAGATTCAGTCCAAGGCTCTCAAGTTCGAATCCTAATGCAAGCAAAAATTTTACAATAAATAATTTTATAATTTGTAGATTTTCAGAACAAATCTAAATGGTGGTGGGTCTTAGCCAAATAACTCAATAATTGAGTTTGACTTCAAAGTACCAGTAAAGTTTATTATTACCATATTTTTTATTACCAATTTATAATTTATTATAAAACTATTAAATTGAAATATTTTCATATTAAATAACATATCAAAGTGTGTATCAGTTTTAAGAATTTCATATTAAACGCTTAATCTGTGTCAAATATATTTAAATCAAATGTAAATAATAAAATTTTCCTCAGTGTATAATGTGTTATTTTCTTATAAAGCTAGTTCATTAAAGTTCACCTAATTGTTAGTTTACATCTGTTTTGTCAAGTTATACACAGTTACCTAATCACGAGGGGAAGTTTAATCTATAGCTAGGAAAATTTCATTTTATCATATATTTGTTATTTTTTCAGAATTTGTGAAGGTGTCTGCCTGTATATATATAACCGCCTTTCAAATTCTTTGCTACCCAGTTTACTAGACCTGGCTGTCCAGTTCGTTCTCAGATACCAGACTAATTAATCAGGGATCCAAAAGCGCTCAAGACTTAGGATTTATTAAAGCGAACTATTCTGTAAAATCCAAGACCAGAAGCTATTAACTTTTGCGGAACCAGCATTACCAGAAATTTTTTTATACTATTTGCCATTTTTTAGGCATTTTGGATTAATTTAAGACATTTCTAGGAATTTTTAACAGTCGATTAAGCCATTTTTCGGCATCAATAGTTGGCAACACTGAAATTTCCTGTTAGCTGATATTCCTGAGAGAAATTTAAATATTTACATAAATTGTATTTTATCCTTAAAATATTGCTTGACGTCATCAAAGACGTCTATGAAAAGGACCGAGCCCATGCACAGTGACGTCACTTGAGTTTTTTCGTTGCATCATAATTTTTGAACCAAACGAGATAATCGATTAATTTAAATGGCATATGATAGAAAATTGATCAACCTATAAAATAAATGTTTTAAAAGGTTCCAACGCCCACTAGATGCTTACTTATGGGTTATCAAAGTCAAAATTTGCAACAAAAAAAATTTATTTTATATTATCTAAAAAAAATATTTTCCACATTCTAAAATTTTTTGTGTCTTTTTTAAGGTGTTTATGTTTTAAATATATTAGCCAAAAATAAACAAAAAATAATTTTTTTTTAATTTTCATTAAGTTTTTTTAAAATTATTTTTACTTTTCATAAGACAAGGTATATCTATTTGAAAAATCATCTTTTGAATGAAGACTAGTGGATTCTAACTCTTTTCGTGACTTCTCATGCCGCAGAGATGAAAAAAGTGGATCGGAAGATAGGGCCAGAGATGAAAAAAGTGGATCGGAAGATAGGGCCAACATGTTAAAGAGGCCCTTATTTTGCCATGTTTTTTGTAACTATTTTACCTCTGACAGTTGCTGAGGCGGCGACGGGTAGCTGAACCTTTTTCAATTAGGTAAAGGAATAATCAATTTTGAAAATATGGCAAATAAAAAATTATAATTCCAATTTTCAAAAAATCTATTTTTTTTATTTGATTTTTGTAGTATTCATGTATTTTAGTAAATTCGCTGAAAATTTCAAACAGATACGGTAAATATTTTCGGAGATATACCCATATTTGTAATGACAGTTTTGGGCTACAGACACATTAACTTCTTCTATACATGACTATCCGACTTTATCAACTCATGTTTCTAAAGCCGTATTCCAAATTTATGAAGATCTCATCAACGAAAAATTATTGGGGAGATGTTTCAGTCATTTTACACAAAAAAAAATTTCAAGTTTTAATCAGTTGATATGAAAATTAACTCCGAAAATCATTCCGCTAAGGAAGAATGACTTGTCGACAACATCAATTCGACCTACTTATTAGAAGCTGCTAATGCTGCAGATCATGATATGGCCCTAGAATAGAAGCCACCAAGTAAGTTAAAGAAAAGTATTTTTTACTATGTGTAAAGTTCTTCTTAAACTTTAACCTTGAATTTCTCAAAACTGTGTTTTCTAAGTCCGCATTTACACGATGAAGTTTCCTTCATGAAGTTCACCAAGAAGTTTTTGTTTGTGGGGAAGAGGTGAAGAGGGGCAGCCGAAGCTGGCAAAGCTTCATGACCTACCGTGGCGTGAAGCTTTTCGATAATTCTCCTTTGCTTTATTCCGATTGAACTGATGCAGGGTTGATTTGTGGGTTATTTGCTTATCGATAACTCGTGTTCTCAGGCGAATTGAAATCGAACTTCATTAAGCAAACTTTTTCATGTAAATGCTCATGAAGTTTTGAAGATGCTTCAAAACAAAATCGGAGAGAACTTCATGAAGCAAACTTCATCGTGTAAACACGGACTAAGTCGATGAACAAAATTTGTTTGCTTATTCCTTCGATTAATTACAAGATTATACATTACTTTAACAAAATCCGTTTGGTTATTAATAACAATATGTGTACAAATGCTTAAAATAATTAATGTGTAAGGTTTTTCAGGAAAATTTTTTGAAAATCCTAATTTATTAGGGCTCCTAACTACATGTGACCCCTTAAGGGTTGCATATTTGAAATCGTTAATGAATATCAACGTTCCTATAATCATTTCCTACACCCAAAAATATTCGTATCAATATCAATTTGATACGCGTTGTCTCAAATTGGAACTACAACCAACATTTTTTATACCCTTGCAGAGGGTATATTAAAATTGTCACGATGTTTGTAACGCAGTGAAGGAAGCATTTCCGACCACATAAAGTATATATATTCTTGATCAGCATGACGAGCTGAGTTCATTTCCGTCTGTCCGTCTGTCCGTCTGTCCGTCCGTCCGTCTGTTTCTATGCTATCTCCTCCCTCAGTTTTAAAGCTATCTTGACCAAACTTTGCAAAAAGTCTTTAAATACAAATACGCTGCACATTTGTCGAAATCGGCCGGATCGGATGACTATATCATATAGCTGCAATAGGAACGATCGGTCCAAAAACTAGTTCTAGTGAGAAAAACTTCTTTGTTTTCCATCGTAGCGTCAATAATCGTGGTATGTATAAGTTTTTAATGCTTTCACACAATTCTGGAAAAATGTATC
This sequence comes from Lordiphosa mommai, assembly GCA_018904225.1. Lineage (NCBI taxonomy): Eukaryota > Metazoa > Arthropoda > Insecta > Diptera > Drosophilidae > Lordiphosa > Lordiphosa mommai. The sequence goes on along the minus strand of JAEIFT010000053.1, from coordinate 939,896 downwards.
AAAATCGAATGACTATAGCATATAGCTGCCATATAAACAGTCGGTCCAAAAACTAGTTCTAATGAGAAAAACTTTTTTGTTTTCCATCGTAGCGTCACCAATCGTGGTATATATAAGTTTTATATGCTTCCACACAATTCTGGAAAAATTAATCAAAATCGGATGACTATAGCTTATAGCTGCCATATAAACGGTCGGTCCAAAAACTAGTTCTAGTGAGAAAAACTTTTTTGTTTTCCATCGTAGCATCACCAATCGTGGTATATATTAGTTTCATATACTTTCACACAATTCTGGAAAAAAATATCGGAATCGGATGACTATAGCATATAGCTGCCATAGGAACGATCGGTCCAAAAACTAATTCCAATGAGAAAAACTTTTTTGTTATCAATGGTAGCGCCTTTCAAAAACTGCAAGGGTATTTAAAACATCGGCGTAGCCGATGTCAGCCTTCTATTTTTTTTTTTTTTGTATCAATATCATTCAAGAAAGTATCAAATTAATAATATAGGCGTTAACTTGAACCTATGCTTATTAAATTGTTACGTAAAAGTATCAATACGAAAACAGAGTCTTCTTTTTACAGCACGCTTCTTATATGTTGGAATGCTTTAAAGAAGTTCTGCAAAATTTGCTCAAAATCGAAAGACTATATCCTATAGCTGCCATAGAACCGATCGGTCGGAAAATGTGTCTTACTGAGAAAATTTATTTGTTTTTGCCATCAAAAACTACCATTAGCGTTATCAAATTTTAAAGTTTCTAATTATTTTGAATTAATTAATATCTGACATATATATTCTATTGGTTAAATAAAAGATTGATCAAATGAGTCAAATCAAATAAATAAATTCAAAATATAAACAAACTGTTTGCTACAAAATTATTTATAAATTTTAGATATAAATCCAGATGATTTTAAGGCGAAAATTTGCTTTATTTATATTAGTTAATGCGCGTTTTAGCATATGATTTACACACATAAGTGTCGACAGCAACATAAAGCAGGAAACCCCAGATCGAATTAATGTGTTTAAGAAGTGAAAAATTTGTGTATATACACAAACAACCTAAACATTGTCAAATCGGTTTTAAACTTTACAATTCTTTGTATTTTACCTAAACGAACATTTTTAGAATAAACCATTCGAATTTCGTGATTTTTTGCATGACATTTTGTAACTAGACCTGTTGCCTCTCTGCACATTTCGTTTGTTCTACCAAAATGACTGACAGTCTGTTCCTATAATTGTTTTTCAGCCATTCACTGCAAACGCTTTTCAGAAACAAAATAAGTATGTAAATAGTTTTGCAATACGCAATTAACCCCGTTTCATAATAATAATCCCCCCTGCCTTGGCCTGTCCTGCCCTGCCAGCCATACTTCAGTAGATATCAGAAAACAGTTGAGTGTGTGTGCTCTTGAGACAGTTTAGCCAACTCATGCGAAAGAAAATCAACATCAATTTTTTTGTTTTGTTGTCTTTGTATGTTGCACTTGTTGCAGTTGCCTGCGCCAAGTTTGGGTTCATTGGGGCATCCATTCGAATAACATAAAGAGAGCGCAAATAGCAAAAGTCGGAGAGAAACACGTGTTTTGAATTAAATTACCCCCCACCATCCCGGTCTGCCTTAGAAAATTCTTGTTGAAATGTTAATGGCCACCGCCAGAGGGAAGACTAATAAAATGTTGCATGTTGAAAAATTCACGTGCTGCCAAAACTTTCTTGCAACTGCAAGAAAAGAAAATAACAAAACATAAAACCCCAACTAGCAATCAATTTTAACAACAATGGCAACAACGTATACACTGAGACAAATAAAATACGTTGGCGCTTGTTGGCTCCAACACAACCTGTTGCTGCCAGCGTCAAAGTCAGCGTCGGCGTCAACGCAGCTTCATCGGTGTGTTGGGCGCTCAGTTGACGACTTGAGCTGCTGGCCTAAAGACGCGACCCGGCTTAAACAGAAATCGTGGCTTTACTTAGCGTTGTTGTGGTTAAATAATAAACCATAAAAAAACGAGCGAATCTTAAAACAAAGTTCTAAGTGCGTGCAGTGCAATTAATTAAAACCTTGGATAAAGAAAATTTCCCACTTACACAATTATCTCACCCACTTGAGCAAATTCATCTGGAATTTATGATAATATACTTAATAATGTGGAGACAAAAGAAAGAAGTCAGTGAAAGTGTATCCGCATCTCTAATGATGTGAGATCTGTGTGTTGTTGATGGTGGAGGAGATGATGGAAATTAAGCTGTTGAAGCTGTGTCGAGTTTGTTGCGTTGAAACTCCAAATTTGTCTTTTGCGAAATATGCATAGTTAAAATTTTTACAACTTTGAGTCAACTTAAGTTATAAAGTGTTTTCATGGTTTTAGTCTCCGAGACGAACTGAAGTTGATGCGCGGCATTTGTGGAGAATAAAAAAAAAATAGAAAAAATTAAAATACTTTTTGTGTTGACCGATTTTTCTTTAAGATTTACATATACGTTAATAAACAACTCAAGTATGAACCAATTTGCCACCTCATTTCCGAACCTTAAATACTCTCAAAAGTCCCGATCGCACGTGCTTGTTCGTGCTTTAGCTAAGCCATCACAAATAAAACACGAAAATATCATTACTAAAATTATTTTCTAAATTCAAAAAAGCAGAAATCGAAAAAGTTTTAATTCAAAATATACATATTTGGCTTGAACTACAATTCCGTACTTAAGCAGGGGAAATTCAAGTACAAACGTTCTCAAAAGCTGACTAAGTTCGGAATTTATAAAACTGAGAATAAAATTATTTTTTCAAGTTCGTTTCGAGATTACAAAATTTAGTAAATTTCAAAAAAAAATTGTATCGAATAAATTATTATTTGTATTATTTATACCTACTCTTATGCCATTTAGAGCGGACCGGTTCTTGGAACCCCTGAGCCAGGGATGTTGGATATTTGAAAAATATCTATATAGATATTTTTTTCGTTAGTGAAAAAGTAACATTTCGATATTGATATTTTGTTAAATAAAATAATCAATATTTTCGATATTATTAACAAAAAACCTCGTATTCATAATAATAAACCGGTCGTTTGGTGTAATTGAGGTGTCATTTGAAGCGTATTAAAAACTAAAATCTGTTTCCGATCAAAATCAGAGCTCCCATATCCAAAAAATATAAGAGGGATTCCTGAAACCGATTTGCTTTTGCTTTTGATTTGCTTTTGTTTCGTGAAACAGCTGTTCGCAGCTGCTCCATACAAAACGCGCAGTGTGACCATGAAACATGCTGACAATACGGCCTCTTTTATATTCTTTGGTTGGCCACACTGCTCCCTTTGTATGGAGCAGCTGCGAACAGCTGATTCACGAAATCAAAAGCAAATCAAAAGCAAAAGCAAATCAATTTTTAGGAATCCCTCTATAGATAAAATGTATTTTTATAAATTTGACAAAGATATTTGACTTATTTTATAATTGTAGTGGATACTTATTCAAGAATTCTTAGTGAAAGAAGACGCAGAAGTTGAAAAGTAAACACATCAACAACAACGAAAACATAATAAGAAACGTAAGATCTTTTTTCACCAATAATCTTTAGACCAAGATATTTAAAAGACGCTTGGAGTTATGTGGCCACACTTTTATTGTCGAAGACAAACTTTTTACGGTCGAAACCAAGTGCTCCGATGGCACAGAGCTTTATTGTCAAATTGGATATTCCAATGCCAAGTCGGAAAGCGCTGGCAATTTGTCTTTCTCTTGCATCCATATCCGAAAAAAATATTCGATATATCGCTTTAGTAAGATATCCGATACTGTTTTCGGTAACCCTAGTTCGCACCTCGGTTCACTTAAATAAAATAGAATTGTTTGATTTTTTGAAAGAATCTTTAATATCGTTAACAATTTTTATATTTACTCATTGCTTTCTATTGTTCTTATACACTTATCTTTTTCGCAATCCAATGAAGCGTAATTTGAAGTCTTATTTTGAGTAAGAAATTTTTTCGTTGGAAAATTTACTTCTTATTGTGAATCGACAGGTTCGTTGGGTCAAAAATGTAAAAGATTCGGTTCGTGGTTCAGATCGGGCAATCCAAAAAATACGAACCAAACCAGTTTTTAGGGTTTCGGTTTCGAACCGGTTTGAAGCCTTGCTAAAGAATAGGACCTACAGTTTAATTTAGGTAGGTTTATCATCTGGTTCTTTAGGTTAGAATATAATCTTCTAGTCCTAGATCTCAGAGACTAAAAGAGCTATAGCTTTTTAGAGGTACCATTTTTCTGTGTAGACTCTTATTGTCTGCACGCAGATCAAGTATATTTCAAATTTTTTCCACGCCCCGGCAATAAAAAAAGTTGAATTACTTTTACAATTTTAGAGATATCAAGCTCTTATATGAATTAAATTTTTTTAATAAATTTATTGGGATTTATTTATATGGGATATCTTATAACGCGAGTCTCCTTTTCATTGATTAAAATACAAGAAGAAGTGCTAGCTTGAATTGCGCGTGAGCGATTTTTTCTTTTACAATTTACAAAAGAAAAATTTCTTGGCTCACAATTCCTGCACACAATATTTAAGAAGATATCTTTAACACGCACGAACCAGGCACGGATCACAGATGCACGCACGAAAGACTGTGTTTTCTCACGATCAGGTCCAAGCTCCTTTTGATTTTTGTTGATTAATTCATTTAAGACTATAATGGGACGTTTTAATAGTTTAATCAGAAGGTAATAAGATATGCTATCAATGGGATATATAGTTGTAAAATGGGTTCTGTGTTTAAGGACCCGGAAATTTGCTTAAAACAAATCAAATTGGTATGCAGAAATTTTAATTTCTAACAAAAATATTTGCATAAATGTAATTCTTGTAATTTGTGCATATCGCACTAAAATTATGTATTTGCATACAAGCGGTTCGTCATATAACCGATATTTACTGTATACCATTTTGAATACATGAGTTCAAATCACAACTTTGAAGAGCCAGCTCTCGCTCCTGGCGCATAATTCTCGGGCTTCTAGCTTAGAACAAAGATCTCCCGATGCTGCCTGTGCTTTTATAGGCCCTGTCCGGCCCTTGTAGTTGATAGCGGGTCGGTTTTTTACGGAGAAAAACCCGGAACGATACCGGAACGATTACTGAAGGCAGATAAATAGAATGAACTTAATAAGATTATTTTATATACGTCAATCGTGGCAATGCAATAGTATCGAAGTTATTGCCCTTCAAATACACAAACACAAGCACGTTCAATTACCCACCCATCACCAAAATTTTGTTTGGAAAACAACTTATATTCTCCCGCTGTAGTAATTAACATTTAAAGATCAATTAAAGTCTTTAAGATCTCTTATCTCTGCCAAATAAACCATTAGAGGTATACACATACAAAACGAACCAAAAGCTAACCAACAACTTCCTAAGTCATCAACTTGTTTTAATTGTCTGAAAAGCTGACTCAAAGATCGTTAAAATATTAGCCACATAAACAATTTTAATGTCCCATACACGACACGCACAAAGCAAGAGAGAGATCCCAAAGATCTCACCTTGGGCATTCCACATACAATACAAAAGCTGCTGCTGCAGCATCAGTCAAAATCCAGCTACGTATCTTTTTGTGTCACATTTGCAAGTCTTTTTTTTTTTCATCCATCCCATCTCACTCACTGGCAACTAATTACCCGCAATTTCATTTTGAAAGTAAAAACAACAAAAGAAACCAGGCACTGTTGAGGCGCTGTTAAAGTTAACATCAAAGCATTATGAGTTCCACTGCTGCTGCTGCTGCTACAACGACAACAACAAATGGTTCGACGGCCTTGAACTCCGCACAGGTAAAAAATTGATATAGTATGTTTAACAACAATGTTGGTGGTGGTTTTTTTTTATTCATTTATTTATTTATTTTTGTTTTGTTGTTATCTACGAAAACCAGTTTTTTGGCTCTGCTTGGAATTGGGACTAGGTCTGGGTCTCAACGCAGAATCTTATATCGAGCTGCGATAAAGCTGCAATTTTAGACTCTGATTCAAGTTGTTGTTGTCGTCTCATCTTGTTGTGAATGTAGATACGAGTATATTTTATGGCTGACTGAGTTGTGAAGTCAAGACTACGGGCTTAGGTCATGAACTGCTAAATCGTTAACAAAATGGAATTCCATGCACTACGAACAAAATTAAGAATTTTGTACTTAAAGGCCTTTTTTCAGATGACATAAAAACTTTTTTTGGCACAATACTTCATATGAATAGAAACACTTTTGAGAAACACTTTTTCCAGTTTTTTGACTATAAGGACTTAAAGTTTACAAGCTGCCCAAAAGATGTAAAAACTCTGTATTTAAATTTAAAAAACCAAACAATATCAATTCCATCATGGACATAAATTTGGGAAGACATTTTTTTCTGAGTGTACGAGGGTTGCTATTTCAGTTTCTGGCCTAGGTCACTTCTAGCCATTTTAGGACCAATTGGACTTTTCACAAAAAAAGTTTGGACTTGTATCGATAAAAGCTCCATACCACTCTTTAGTGTGTAACCACGTTTGATATCGATTAACGATTAATCAAAAACTTACCTTGGCAGAAAAATGGAATTAACTCGTGAAAATTTTCGTGCAATAATTTTTTACAACTTTCGACGTGGAATATCACGATAAGAGTGCAACGATGAACTTAAATCTTTGTATGGCGATGAAGCACCATCCTATAGCGCTGTGAAAAATCGACGCTCGCTCGAAGACGAAGGTCGTCCAAAAACAGTCGCTGTGCCAGAAAACATTGATGCCGTGCGTGAACTGATTATGCAAGATCGTCATGTGACATACCGTGAGATAGAGGCATCCTTGGGCATTTCTTCCACCAGCATACATTCGATATTGCATAAACACCTGGGCGTAAAAAAAGGTTTGTTCTCGTTGGATCCCGTACAATTTGACAATCGCTCAAAAAACGCTCGTGTGGATTGGTGCAAAGAAATTTTTAAAAAATATAATCGCGGTGTTTCAAAAGAAGTTTATAAGATCGTCACAGGTGACGAATCAAGGATCTATGCTTATGAGCCCGAAACAAAACAGCAATCGACCGTGTGGATCTTCGAAATCCAACGAAAGTCGTTCGTGGAAGAAGCACTTCGAAGCAAATGGTCGCCTGTTTCGAAAAACGAACAAGAGAAGACAGATCATTGTGCACCATGACAATGCGAGCTCTCACACATCAGCTCACACCAGCGCCTTTTTGACCGCCCAAAATGTCGAATTGATGGGTCATCCGCCGTACAGCCCTGACTTGGCACCCAATGACTTCTTTTTATTCCCGCACATCAAGGGAAAAATGCGTGGTCAACGATTTTCGTTGCCAGAAGATGCTGTTGAAGAGTTTAAAAACCATGTTTTGGAGGTGTCTCAATCGGAGTGGAAAAAGTGCTTCGACAATTGGTTTGGTTCTTGCTGGAGAATACTTTGAAAAACAATAAAACCATTTTTGATCATAAATATTCGCGTTTTCATTATTAGGCCAGAAATATATATAGCAACCTACGTACATATGCAATTTAATTTGATCTGACATTTTATCGCTAGTTGTGCCTTTCAAAAGGGGCAATTTTTGACGACAAATTAAATATTTGCCCAGACTTCACTGATTCAACTGTCAAGTGGAAAGACAAAAAGTAACATCTCAAACCCAGTAACTGGACAAATCAAGCTCTAAAAGCCAAACAAATATTTGCCTAAAACATGATGACGGGCAGTGACAATGAGCCCCTGGTGGAAGATGGCAATTCTACGGGCCCGGAACATCGTCTGACCATTTGGCATAAGGTTCAACTAGTAGTTGTATAGTATTCCCTTTCCTACCTACTTAATGGCCCTTCGTTTCCAGCAGATTCTCTTTTTTATGCTGGGCCTCATCTCGGCTCTAACGATTTGTGTGCTCATACGTTTGTCTAACAAATTGGCCGCCGAAGCTGAACACAAAGCTCTGATGCACTTCAAAGAGATTTCGAATGGTCACCGTTTTGGCAATTAGCTTAAATTTACTTATTTATTTTTTATTATTTTGTTTTGTTTACAATTTACTCATTTAAAGGTGCTAATTGATTATACATATGCGGAAAATGTTAGGCAGATTTTTAGTTTCTTTAGTTTTTCAAGTGCAAATTAAACAGCAATTAGGCAAAAGATGAGGAAAGCGAAGATAAGTAGATCTTAAAGGTCAAATGGAATCGAATTGTGGCTTAACTTACAGCAATGATCTATGTTTAAAATAAAGAATGATCAATCTTTTTCAGATCACCGCCCAAAATGATGTGGAAAACGCCATCAATTCTACACAATTGGGTCAGAGAACTACAAGTAAATGGCGTTTGTGGTTGCTAATGTTCCTTGGACCCGCTCTGACTGCGGGAACAGCCTTACTGTCATACTTCCAAGGTCCCTGGTATGGACTAGGTGCACTTTATGTCAGCTTGGTGGTATTACTGCTAGTGAAACCGGGTTTACGCTGGTTCTATATTGCAGCTGTGACCGGACCAAGGGATACTATGTAAGTGAAAATTGTTTTTATTTTTAACAACCATTAGAAGTTTTTAGTACATTCTCCAACAAAAACCATCTCATTTTCATTTTTCTTCTCAGCTTAGAACCTTTAGGGCCATTTTCTAAATCCAGGTGCTTATTGAGCATATATATGTAGCCTATTTTTAGGCCGCGGTTAAAATCATACGTGGGTCGTCGCAGACACTAGCAAAGATATTTCAAAAGTATCCTAAAAGTAGTCAACCTATATTTTCTCAATAAGCACCTGGATTTACAAAAAGGAAACATTATTGGCCCTTAGATCACATTGAAAATGGACCTTAGATCTGTTCTTTAAAAATCATTTTCTTCTACTAACTATCTTCTACTTTCTTTCTTCTCACAATCTAATTTTTGTATTCCTTCCTTGCTTCCTATTGCATTCCTTCCTTTTAACTTAATTTTGACTTAATGGGCGCGTTCAACAGAGACACTTGATAACTGATCAGCTTAATAAAACTGATCTTATTATTTAGTATACTTTAAGGATGTCTTGTTAAATTGACATTTGCAAAAGCTTCATGTAAATATCATATTAAACACAAGAGGAGAAGTAGGCTACGTAAATTACTAAGAAATATGTCATTGATCAGGAAGCAAGTTCTTCCGCTGAACGCGGCCAATTTCTTTTTTCATTTCTTCGTCTTTACTTCGTTATGAATGTCTTCCTTCCTTTTTCACTGCTTACTTCCTTTCTTCTTCAGTTCTTCCACCTCCCTCATTTCTTTATTTCTTAATACTTTGTTTCCTCCATTATTCTCTTTTTTTTACATTTTTCTTCCTCCTTCTTGGGTAAAAAGTGTATTATGGTGCGGTAAACTCATACAATCAGAGTAAAACGACTGTCAGAATTATGGTACGATCGGGATGGAATTTATACCGTTTCGTACTTAAAATTTTATTCTTAAGTCCAAAAACTACCATTAATTTTATTTTTAAATCAAGAATTTTTCGTACTTACAGTTAGCCGAAAAGTTCTAAAAAAACGCATTTTTAATTCAAGTACAGAATTTCTTAGATTAAGTAGGAAATAATCTTAAAATACCAAACCAAAAAGAATGCAAGGGAAAATGCAAAATACAGGGTGTGTCTCATAGTGTTATCCGAATTTTTTTTAAATAATTTGACAACCAATGAATTTTTTGAAATAAATGTTTTTTTTTTTGAAATTGGGTCCTTTACAATTTGTTTGGTCACTTTTTAAAGATGACATCGGCCAAGTGACCACACACAAGTCGGTCCGTTTTTTGGCATTTTCCATCAATTTTTTGCGTGTTTCGGGTTGAATGGCAGCGATTTCTCTGCGTATGGTTCTGTCTCTTTACTTATTGAGGGATGGTAGATTTCTGGCTTACAGTTATACCTTCTAGGACTTTTACTACGATTATGCTATTTAAAAAAAACATGATTTTTAGCCCCTCAAAGTATGCAAACTATATTTTCTTTAAGAATTATTTATTTGCTGGAGATAAAAATACAAAAATAATTAATTTTATGGCTACTAAAAAATAAATATTTATTCCTTAATTATTCTTATTCAAAAACATAGCATACTTAGAAGGGCAAAAATCATGATGATGATAAAAAACGTAGTATTTGATAAACTCAAGGCAATAAGATCTTGGCAGCCATATGTGATTAGATACAGAGACATGCTTGAAACACAAATTGGAAATTGCTCAAGAATTTAATGGGCCTAAACCAAGAACATACATACATACTCATTATATGTACTCCTATTAATTTCAAGAATGTTTTGGGGGAATAATTTAGAATATATTAAACTTCAAGGAAAAATATTTTGTTTTAAGAGTTAATCGGTTTTGACTTAAGACTTTTACGACCTAAAAGTATCATCAAAAGGATCTTTAAATAGTTTGAAATGTACTTAATATATCCCGTAACGGTCTAACGGTCCATTTCGGGATTGAAAATATCGTACTTGATTTGAGAACTCTGTACTTGAATCAAGTATTTTTATACTAACCATACTATTGACACCGTTTGTAATTGATTCAAGTACAAAGTTACTATTAGAAGGAAACATTTAAATTCTTATATATAAGTATATCCACCAATCGTTTGATTGAAAACGGTCAAAACCACTATTTTGTAGTTAGAACATTGTGACTTTAAAAAGACTAACTTTGGCCTAGTATCTATATATTCTGGAACGCCCAATAAGATCGGTTGAAACGCCCAATAAAATAAAAAATTGGGTGTTACAGCCTCCGAAATAGGGACAAACCGAGTTTTCTCCATCTCTTGGCTCGTGTGTCTTTTTAATTTTCGCTTAAAAGAAAGGGACCTACAGTTTAACGCCGAATCCGAACGGCAAAGTTTTTGAGAAGCTTTTACATGGCTATATACTCCACAAATGGCGCCAACAGCTGTAAAGAAACGCCCAATAAGCACGGTTTAAAAACACGGAAGTTATAAACGTGTATGTGTACAAAGTTAAGGGTACAGGATATTTCGTAGTCGGGTCAGTTTTCCGACAGTCAAGTGGACTGCAGGGATCTTACTTGTTTACGCATCTCTTTTTTCTCATTATTTGTTCTTCGTTCTTTCTTCTTGAGGCCTTTCTCACATTTAACCCACTTTTTAATTAATTTCTTCTTTTCTTGTTCTCCTTAATAATTATGTCTTTATGCAAGAGAGGAAACCTTCCTGCCATTCTTCTTTTTTCTATCTTTGGTCTTCTCTTTTGGTCATTTTTCTGTGCCTTTTCTATCTTGCTTTCCTTATATTGTTCCTTCTATTTTAAGACTTTCTTTTAACCCTATATCTTCTTTGGATCAGATCTGTGCTTTTAATTCTGGATCGGGCTGTACTGGTAGCTCTTAAAGAAAGTTAGTCTCTTAGCTGTTTAAAGACGATTCGTTTTTGTAAATTAGCTTTTCGGTGCATAATTTTTACTATCACATTTATAGTTTTAGTACAATAGCACATAAATCCACCCAATCAAGGAACCAATTAAGAAAGTCTCCCGATAATTCATTCTTCTGTTTTCTTCTTCTTCTCTTCATTTCTAAACATTCCAGCGCCCTCATTGCCTACATCCGTGTCCTAATGTTTGTAAAGCGTCAGGAGCGCAAAAATCTCAATGTAGGCGATATTTTCGAATCGAATGTGGCCCGTCATCCCGATAAGTTGGCCATAGTCAGCGAATCCCAGCAATGGACTTTCCGCCAACTAAATGAACATTCGAATCGTGTGGCCAATGTCTTTCATAGTCATGGCTATAAAAAGGGCGATGTGGTGGGATTATTACTTGAAAATCGTGCTGAATTTGTGGCCACCTGGTTGGGTCTATCCAAAATAGGTGTGATCACACCGCTAATCAATACAAATCTGCGTGGAGTTTCACTGCAGCACAGCATCAAAGTGGGTCAATGTACGGCTTTAATCTATGGTGCCACCTATAGAGCTGCAGTTATGGATATAGCCAAAGATTTACCTGCTCATGTGGGACTGTATCAGTTCAATGATGAGAATTCGATGGCTGATGTAGCCACCGAAGGTCTGAGTCAGGGACTGGCCCAACAACTGAATGGTTTATTGGAAGTGGCGGCTAAGGATAAAGTGGCCAATGGTGCTGGTCGTGCCGATCATCATGATAAGTTGGTGTACATCTATACATCGGGTACCACAGGATTACCCAAAGCGGCGGTAATCACGCACTCGCGGTAAGTTTGGCATGTTTGGAGAACTTCAGTTTACCGTAATCTCTGTTTGTATGAACTGCAGCTTCTGTTTCATAGCCGCTGGCATACACTATGCTCTAGGCTTTCAGGACAAGGATGTGTTTTATACACCCCTGCCACTATATCACACAGCGGGCGGTGTAATGAGCATGGGTCAGGCACTGCTCTTTGGCTCCACGGTGGTAATACGCAAGAAGTTTAGTGCCTCCGGTTACTTTGCGGACTGTAAGCGGTTCAATTGCACGGTAAGAGTAAGGCGTGATTTAATTTTGATCGAAATTAAGATGTTTAGAATTAAACTAGTAACGCATAACGCTCGCATAGACACAACACACACACTCAAAGCATTCTCTGAGCAGTCGCCTGCATATTAACAATAAAACTTTCGTGAGAATAATTGAGGGCGCTTTTTGTTCTGTTTCAATTACAATGCTTTCTTATCGCTCAACACAGAGAGGCGCTAAAACATTCACAAAAAAGTTTCGCTGCAGCATGAAGTTGTTATTGTTGTCAATTATTGAATTAATGGACTGAGATTCTGCTTACTGGTCATAGTAAAGAAAACTGTCGTGAGAACTTTTGCTAGTTTCACATCAGAAGAAGAGAGGAAACATTCACATAAATGTTTCGCTGCAGCATGAAGTTGTTGTTGTTGTCAATTATTGAATTAATGGCCTGAGATTCTGCTTACTGGTCATAGAAAAGAAAACTGTCGTGAGAACTTTTGCTAGTTTTACATCAGAAGAAGAGAGAACCAGCATTAATCCGTGAGCAAGTCAATACACTCTCAATGGATCTGCTGAACTCGAAGAATATGATTCCAGATTCAATATACATTTTGCCCGAACTTAGTATACCCTTTTTAACTTCTTCTCTTTACCCTTTCAGGTATCCCAGTACATTGGCGAAATGGCACGCTATATCCTGGCCACTCCTGAAGCTTCACACGATCGCCAGCATTTGGTGCGTCTCATATTTGGCAATGGCTTACGTCCTCAAATTTGGCCACAGTTTGTCGAACGTTTTGGCATTAAGAAAGTGGGCGAATTCTATGGTGCCACCGAGGGCAATGCCAATATCATGAACAATGATAGCACTGTGGGTGCTATTGGTTTCATTTCACGCATACTACCACAGGTTTATCCCATATCCATTATTAGAGCTGATCCTCATACGGGTGAACCGTTAAGAAATAAGCGAGGACTCTGTGAGCTTTGCTCGCCCCATGAACCGGGCGTTTTTATAGGCAAAATAGTCAAGGGTAATCCTTGTCGTGAATTCCTGGGTTATGTCGACACTAAGGCCTCCACCAAGAAGGTAGTACGAGATGTTTTCTCGAAAGGTGACATGGCTTTCATCTCGGGTGATCTGTTGGTGGCCGATGAGCGTGGTTATCTTTATTTCAAGGATCGCACTGGCGACACTTTCCGCTGGAAGGGTGAAAATGTATCCACCAGCGAGGTTGAGGCACAGTTGAGTAATTTGGCCAACTATAAAGATGTCATAGTTTATGGTGTGGCCATACCAAATACCGAAGGTAAAGCAGGCATGGCCGCCATCTATGATCCGACTAGGGAGGTGCAATTGGAGAAGTTGGCTGAAGAGCTGGTCAAGCTATTGCCCAGCTATGCGCGTCCACAATTTTTGCGTTTTCTGCGGAAAATCGATTTGACGGGCACTTTTAAGCTGCGCAAAGTGGAGCTACAACAGCAGGGATATGATCCTGCTTTGATTGAGGATGAGCTGTATTATGCCAAGACCAATGGTAGCTATGCACCATTGACACCAACCATTTATGAGAGTATACAAAGGAATGAAGTAAGATTTTAAGTAGATTTAAGAAGGGGTTTTCAGCGAAAGATTCGTGGGATGGTATATCATAATTATAATTTTTCTCTCTTTCCAGATGACATAAAAATAAATTTCGTTACAATACTTCATGTGAATAGAATAGAAAGATCTAAAAGCTGTGTGCCTAAATAAATATGTATGCCATCTGGAATGAGGCCTTATTTTTCCACTTATTAGAGGGTTAATCAATTTGTCATTTTATCTTAATTCTTCAACTTTTGATTTCTTTTCCATAATTTCAATATTCTTTCTCATCTTTCTTTAAATTCGCAAGATGCAGATAAGCATAAAATCTTTAGTTCTGACTGTAGCAAGCATTCTGTTCCAATTTTTCACATTCTTACGCCTTTTCGCATTTCCTATAAAATGTTTATTTACTGCAGGAGAACAATCGATTTGTGAAAGAACATTTTTCCAAGTTTCCAAGCTCATTTAAATAGATACAGTTGCTTTATAAATTCAAACTTAAGCATTACACGAAAAAATTAATTAAAATTAGTTAATTTTTATTTGAGGAATAAAAATATATTTTTTGTTTTTATTAACTTCTTAAGATATAATAGTTTTTTAAATGTTTTCTTTTTTTTGGAAAAAAACTTTGATAATCAAAATGTCCGTTATTAAATGTTTGTATGGGTATGAAAAAAGGTTAGTCTGTATGTCAAGTAGATCAAAATTCACTTAACGACCTGCATTTTGTACATTTGTATAGAAAAGATAGAACGCGATAGATTGTTTCCAAATTATGAACATAGTACAATACATACTTCAATGTATATTTATAAAAAGCCAATAATAACTAAGGAAACTTTTTGTTACATATAAGTTACACCTTTTGAGAACTTAAAAGATTGACTTCAGAACTAACGCCACTAAAAATTTTTAAGAATGAATTAGCTTGTTATTTTCTTCAAAATTTCTTAATGAATGACTACCTTTGAATATTTATAGTTACTTTTTGGGTATCTAATATTTATAAGGCACTTATAGATGTAATTAGCGAGTATTTCTGTTTTATTTAAATTTCCGTTAGTACACGTCCATGAAGCGTCAGTACATGTGCTAAAACTACAATTTCTTCGCGTTTCTACACGTTATGGAGATTCTAGAGATGGTTCACTCAGCGTTCCCTGACCGCTGTGGTAAAAGAGGCGCGCTCAAGCAATAAATCTTAGAGTAAAGACTTCTACCATGAATATTTAAGAATGGAATGACGGATTTATGGTCCTGGGATTTCAGAATAATGGAAAACAAATTTTAAGGGTAGAGTTTATCATGTCTATAACAGATGCACCCACTTTAAATGCGTTTTTCTCAAAATATAGTTTTCGAAATTGGCATGCAACAGAACTCAAATTTGTTTTTTAATATGTTTACCCGAAATTTTAACCATATGCTATTTTGCAGTGATAGGTTGATTAGAATATTTTTAATAAAGAAATAAACTCACTTTATGAATCAAAAATTCAAATCAAAAGTTCTTCGTCAATTCCATAAAAATACTTTTTTTTAAATACGTATAGCCAAGTTTCATTCAGTTCAGCAACATCTCAACTTATAATTGATTGAGGTTATAAGTTTATGCTATTATTTTGATATATTTAAGCCAAACCAGGGATCGGCATTAATATTACTTTTCGTAATAATTACGAGTAAAATTACAAATTACTCAAGTAATTTGTAATCAAATTTTTCGAAATACTCAAGTAATTTGTAATAAAATTTTTCGAAATACAAATTACTCACGTAATTTGTAATAAAATTTCTCGAAATACAAATTGGGTGGTGGAGGGATAGTACACTACCCCCGAATACCCCCGTGAAATTTCGTTATTTTTGCCGTATCTCTTGCCGTTCGCGAGATATCGCGACTTTTTGTTTAAATATTAAGATAACAAAATTTAAAAAACACCGAATTACGGTGCAATAAGTACGGCATTGGGTGGTGGAGGGATAGTACACTACCCCTTCATACCCCTGTGAAATTTCGTTATTTTTGCCGTATCTTTTACCGTTCGCGAGATATCGCGAATATTTGTTTAAATATTGAAATGACAAAAAAAACTGAATTACGGTGCAATGAGTATGGTATTAGGTAGTAGAGGCATCTACCTTACCACTGTATTCTCTATGTCATTTGTAATTTGTAAAAAATTTTATTACAAATTAATATAGTAATTTGTATTTCGAAAAATTTTATTACAAATTACTTGAGTAATTTGTATTTCGAAAAATTTTATTACAAATTAATATAGTAATTTGTAGTTTTATTTTAATTATTACAAATTAATATAGTAATTTGTAATTTTATTTTAATTATTATAAAATGAGCAAGTAATTCGGTAATGGTTAATTATAATTCCCATTTTGCCGATCTCTGAGCCAAACATATCGCCAGCCTTATGTAAAGACGATGTTTTTTATAGCCCCAATACTCTAAATTGATCTGTACAGCTTCCCCTATGTTGAAATTCAACCAGAATTTCGATAATGAACATTGATCATTAATTTAGTCAACCAAAATGTTTTTTCTGACATAATACAACTGAAATATGCCGATGATGCCCTTATCCAGTGAATGCATTATTTCCGTAGTATTTTAAAAAGACTCGACCTTTCTCTTTATATTATAATCAGGGTTCGTAAAAAACAATCACTTTTACATTTCTATCACCTAACATTTATTTATATCATTTGTCGATTACATTTTTATCACTTTACATACGAACCCTGATTAGGAATCGATCTGCATCATTACTTTTTGATAAAACATTTGTTTTAAGTTTTTTACGAAGTTACATTTTACATTACATTGTTGTAGGAGAACGAAGGCAAGACATTAAAATATGATTTTACTTAAGATCTGCAAAATTTTTAAATAATTTGTTGTAAAAATTTTATGTAAAAAAGGTCTTAATTTTTTTTAAAAATTTTTTGACCTTAACTTTTGTAAGTGTAATGATATCGAAAATCTGTAAATGTAGTAAATTAGAGGACATTAAAATCTATTTATTTATATTTCACGAAAATCAGATAGAATTTTTTTACAATTTACAAACAATTTTAGCTAGATAAAAAACCTTTAAAAAAAGTAATGATGCAGTTTGATTCCTAGGGCCTGAAAAAGGGGGAATCCGTTTAAGTTGGTCATGTCTTTTGTCCAAAAAGTGGAATTCAGAGCATGGCTGTTGTGTTCTACAAATCGCTTTTGACTCAAAAACGTCCCAATCGCAGGGATATAAATCAAATTCAAAAATGAATCATTTCTTTTTAATTAATATGTAAAAATTAAATATAAACATAATATTTTGACTATGTATGACCAAAAATTTCAAAAGTAAACATTATTTTTTTAAGAATTAAGTAATTCTGATAGAATAAGGTACTTCTGAAAGAATAACTCGGTAACAAAATCTAACGGGATTTATACATATGTATAGTTCTACGAAAATGAATAATTGGATGATTTTGTCATGTTTTGATTCGTTAGTCTTTAAACATCATTATTTTTTTTACAAAAATAAACAAAAGTCAGCATTTGAAACCGAAATTCTAAAATTTGTTAAGCATCTTAAATTATTGTTTGGTTAAATTTTCCTTAACTAATATTAAGAAATAAGCACAAAGAAAGCCTCTAACAAAAAATCTAGACAAGACAGTGAAATGTTAAGGAAAAATGCGAAAAGAGAGGTGGAAAAGGTAGGACAGAAAAATTGGAATTATGGAGAAAGCGTATATATCATCTCTTGTTCTTTCATCCTGCTACGTCCTTCTTTTTTCTTAATCTTAGAAAATGTAATGAATATCCCAAGTGTTCTACAAATCTCTTTCAAACCAATTTCCATACGATTTGAGTCGTTTTTGGGGTCAAAGTCGATTTGTAAAACACTATGAATATTTCTCTTTTGATTTAAACTTTCACTTGCGTTGCCTATCTTTTCAATTCCAAAGTAATTACATCAATCGAAATCCATCCTACGAATCTAGCAGCCTTAAGCATTTATTACATATTCATATTTAATTGGTAGATTCCATTTATTGTGCTAGGCATTAAAATAATAATAAAAAAATCTTACAATTGAATGAAGAGTGTCTAAATTGTGTCCCAATTGTCCCACCAATTTCCCCGTTGAAATACTTTCAGCAATTTTCCACCGTCCACCTCAGTCCTTGGCCGCCACATCCTTGGTCAGCTCGGCCTTCTTTTTTAGCTCCATGCGCTGCTCCACCTGATCCAAACGCTCGCTCATAGTGTCCAGTGAGCTAAGCAGACCCGCTTGAATCTCACCATATCGTTTCATGGCCAAAATCAAACTCTCCTCGATGAGTTCACTTTGCTGTGCATATTCGCCATTATTTTGGGTAATTTGTTTTAGCTGATCCAAACACTCGCTGGGTATGCTGCGAAAGTATTCGGCCCCTAGTGCCGGCTCCAATTGTTTAATCCTCTCCAGCTGTTCAGCCTGGGTGTGTAGTTCGGGCGCCACAGCATTTAGGTAGACTTCCTTTGAGCGTACCTGTTGCTGTTCCTCAAGGAAATTGGGATCCAAATATTTTTCCAGTTCACCTGCCCGTTCCACGCACTGTGGCAGCTGTGTGCGTCCGGTTGTGGCCTCGGTAAGTAGCGCATTGGCCGAACATAGCGAATCCACAATGTTGGCCGTCTTTAAGCTACCCTCGTGATTGGGTTCCGACTCGGGCACGGGCCCAAGCACACGACTTAGGGCATCTATGCGTTTCTCCAAGATGTCCAAAGCCTCCATGGTTAAGATATTGGTTTGTTTCTTTATATTTTACACGGAATGATGTCAGTGCAACTGTTAATGGCAGAGATGTGCCTAAAAAATACCAAAACGCCTGGGTTGAGGTATTTTACAACACTGAAATGGGCGTTGATTATTTAGCAGGGGTGTTCATGCAACTATGTGATGCTTTTTAACGGACGTTTGGCAGGGGGACTAAAACTAGAAATTTTTGATATGAAACATCTTTAATTTCGGTACGATGATTTTCTAGTAGGGGTAAAATTTAATTTGAAAATAACGCCTAACGCATATCGCTCACTGGTACACATCAAGCAATTGCTTGGCCAACCGTGGTATTTCAATTAAATTTGGTAGTAGTAGTTTAGCACAGGACAGGGATTTGGAATCAGGGATCTGGGATAAGGGACCAAGGATCTGGGATCAGGGATCTAGGATCAGGCATCAGGGATCTGGGATCAGATATCAGGGATCTGGGATAAGGGATCTCGGATCAGGGATCTGGAATCTGGGATCGGGAATCTGGGACTAGGGATCTGGGATCTAGGATCTGGGATCAGATATCAGGGATCTAGGATCAGGGATTACGGATCTGGGATCTGGGATGTGGGATCAGGAATCTGGTATCAGGGATTTGGGATGGGGAAGCAGGGATCAGGGATTTCGGATGGGGGGTCTGGAATCAGGGATCTAGGATCAGGAATCTGGGACCAGGGATCTGGGATCAGGGATGAGGGATTTGGAATGGGGGATCAGGGACTTCGGTTGGGGGATCTGGGATCAGAAAAAATAAAAATGTATTCCTTTTTAGGACTCCCCATTGAAAATGATGAAGATTTATCGGGGAACCATTTTTCGAAGAATTTTTTTTACTTCTTTTCGGTTCCTGATTTAATAATCAAAATTTCAGTCGGAAATTTTTTTCACATTCACTGAAGTCACTGTGATTGCAGCTACGGTCACTCTATTTTCCCTACTTAGTGTTGGAAAACCGCTTTATTTCATGCCCAGACAGTGTGACCTTAGCATATATACACACACACCATTTAGTGTAGATTCGCCTACCAGGAGTTCCACTGGTGTCCACAATGTCTGCTGGACCCCAAATGAAACTAAAGCTCACCTCAAATACGGCCATCAAATGTCTGAAATGTGACAAGGTATACATATTTCCAGGAGACAAGCATGATTACCTGGCCCATCTGTATCTGGAGCATCGCTTGGTCATAGCGGATGAAGAAGACATTGCACTTTTGGAGGACTATTTGCAATACTGGGAGAAGGAATTTCAAAGTGAGTTGGATTTGCTAAACTTCTTCCATAAATTCATCTTAATCCCATTTTTAGCCCATGAGTTTGAGGAGTATTGCACCACCATGTTCCTGGATCAGTTGCCCGACGGCAGCTATGCCAGAAATGAGAAATATTATTTGCTTTGTGATATTCTGCCCCAGGATTATGAGCTACGTCAGCGTCTCAGGGAACAACGTCTGAAATCGGCCCTGGAGCGTCATCATTATGAACTGACAGATCGTACTTTCAGCAAGGAATGTCTCTTCTGTCGCACCATTATCAAGGGTCTACGCTCCGACTTTTTAGATCATTTATTCGATAAGCATTTTCTGCTCGTGGGTAAACCCGAAAAATTGGTCTATGTGGACGAGTTGCTGGAACAGCTGGAGAAGAATCTGGATAAGTTGATTTGCCTGTATTGCGAGAAGACCTTCAAAGATCGTCCCACACTTAAGGAGCATATGCGCAAGAAGGGCCATAAACGCATAAATCCCAATCGTCGGGAATATGATAAATATTTCCTCATCAATTACCATCGAGTACCCGCAGCCACGACAGCTCCCGCACGCCAGAAGCAGCGCCACAAATCGGAGAAAGATAGCTCCAGTGTGGACTTTGATAAACATTTTGCACGTCCCGATTCGGAGGGTGAACATGATTCGGACTGGTCCGATTGGGCGGGCGATGATGAACTGAATTGCCCACTTAAATGTCTTTACTGCCCACAGCTGGAAACACAATTTGCGGCTCTCAAGGAACACATGTTACTAAGTCATCGAGTGAATTTCGAAGATCTAACCACATCCTTGAATTTCTATCAACGTGTCAAAGTGGTAAACTATGTAAGACGACAGATATGTATGCTACGGTGTGTGAGCTGTGATCTGCAGTTTGATGAAGTTAAATTACTGGAGGAGCATATGGCCCAGGAGTCGCATTGTGGCATTGGTGAACGTTCGAGCTGGGATAAGCCAGAGTTTTTCTTTCCCTATATGGAGAATGATGGTCTATTGTGTGTGCTAGATGATACGGCTGGTGACGGCGATTTAGATAGTGGGGATATGGTGCGAATAATATCCGAGGATAGATTGGCGGAAATTAATAAGGATGCCGAAAATTTGTCTTTGGAGAATTTTAAATTGTAAAGGAAACTATTGTAAGGAAATATATGTGTTTAAACGGCTTGCAACTGGAACTCCGACATTTCTTTTATTTGTATACGAAGTTGAGTTGAACCTGTTCCGAACCAAAATTTCCGAACACCTTGAATTTGTAAACCTTAAGGGGCACAGCTAGTGTGAAATTTTAAATATTTTCATATTTCGATAGATTACGCCTTTAAAACTAACATATCATAATTTCAAATCGATATATCAAATAGTTTTTGAGTTATAGCCATTTTAAGAGAAGCCGCTCGGTAGCAGAGTTTCATTAGCGTTTCCGAATTTGCTGGAGTGATTACTCAAAGACAAATGATTCGATCACTCCGATCTGGGATTTGGGATCAGGTATCTGGAATCAGGGATGGATCTCGGATCTATGATCTGGGATAAGGGAACTGGGATCAGGTATCTGGGATCAGGGGTCTGGTATCAGGGGCCTTGGATCATTGATTAGGGATCAAGGATCTGGTTTTTGGGTTCAGGGATCTGGAATCAGGGATCTGAGATTTGGGATCTAGGATCAGGGACCCGGGATCATTGATTAGGGATCTAGGATTAACGATCTGGGATCAGGGATGGATTTAGGATCTGGGATAAGGGAACTTGGATCAGTGGTCTGGTATCAGGGGGCTGGGATCATTGATTAGGGATCTAGGATCAAGGATCTGTTTTTTTTTGGATCAGGGATCTGCAATCAGGGATATGAGATTTCGGATCTCGGATCTGTGATCTAGTATCAGCGGCCCTGGATCATTGATTAGGGATATAGGATTAACGATCTGGGATGGATTTAGGATCTGGGATAAGGGAACTGGTATCTGAGATCTGGAATCAAGGGCCTGGGATCATCGACTAGGGATCAAGGATCTGGAATCAGGTATCTGAGATTTGGGATCTGGGATCAGGGGCCTGGGATCATTGATTACGGATCTGTTTTTTGGGGTCAGGGATCTGGGATTAAGGATCTGGGACTGGAACAGGTACACTATTTCACACCATTTTATATAAATTAATAATAATAATATATCTTTTTATATTTTTATGCAAGAATTCTTATTTTGATTCTGATTTTTCTTCGTAATGAGCCTTGATCGTTCCGTGTGTTCCACGAAACACACTCCTTTTTTTTGTTTTCTTAGTTTTGGTTACCATTTTTTTATTTTTCCAATTTTTATTTTCTAATTTTGGAATTTTGAAATTTTTTATTTCCCATTTTATTCCTCCATATTTCAGATTCGTAATTTTTAGTTCTTCAATATTAATGAAATTATTTTTGATATACAATGGTATAAAATGATATACAATGGTAGTAGCAGTATATTTCAAACTATTACGTCAAAGCGTTCGCTGAAAAACGAAATTTTTTAAAATTTGTTAACTAGTGTTTTTGGAGTAAATAATTTGAATTTTAAATCAAATCATATTTAGTTCAGTAAGCAAAAGTAATTTAAATTAAAACTTAAACGTATGTAAATGTAATAACGCCCGGTGACTTTCAAAAGTGTCAAAACGCCCGTTTTTAGAACGACATTACGCCCGCGGCCCAAATTACGCCCAATGAAAACCAAAATTTTCCAAATATTTTAGAACTATTTTGAAAAGCAATGGATGGTTAAGGTTTAAAGGTTTTAACATAGAATAATTAATTTTCAACAATTTTTATCAAGGTTTTGATCAAATCGATGTAATTCTGGCCCGTACCTCAATCATATTTTTCAATATTTTTTTTTAAATTCGCGATTTTTCAAGTTTTTTTTTTGTTGTTTAGTGTAAAAAAAATAGTAAAAAATTGTCTTTCCTCTTTATTGAGGTACGGGTCAGAATTACATCAATTCTGCGTCGATTGCAATATGGCTGATCAGAATCGGTTCAGTAGAACTGGCGCAATCATGGCTACCAGTTCTAAAAAAAACGCGTTTGAAGTTTTGAGCAACGTAAAATATACTCACATTAGCAAGAACATTGCTCCACTAAAATGGCTATATCTGCTAAACTATTTAGAATTTTGTAAAATGGCTTAAAGGGAATGAAAGGGAAATGCCCAAGCTCTAATATTGCAAAACAAAAAATTAAAAAAAAATTTGTTTATGGTAGAAGACCCCCTTAATGAAAATCAAAATGATTTAGCGTTAGATTTAGAAGCGATAACAAGTATCTTTCGATAAACACTTGCGTAGATATCACGTAGTTCGTAAGTAGCCTTGCAAATGCAAGAGCATTTCAAACTATCTCGCATCTGGTCCCACTGAAGTCCCCCTTTAGTTTAATGAAATTTTCTGTTGGGGCAAACAGACGTACATTTCGGCATTAAATGCAAATACAATTCGCTCTTTTAGCAGCGTTGTAGTGCATTCAAAATTTACAGTTAACAACGCCCCATATCGCGCTCCTACAACATCGCCATAGAATAATCCCGAGCACAGGAGCAGTTGCTCTCATTCGTGTCTTCTGTAGCAAAAAAAAAACAAAAATCGATTTATTTGTCAGGTAATAAACTAAACCATACCAGTGCATGAATTAAAAACACTTGACCATGATGTTTACTTCCTCGTAATGATGAATGTATAAAGATATTGATTCACCTTGAACCACTCTGCCATGGTAGAAAAAATCCCGACAATTTGACGCCCACACCCACACACATATGTGTGTGCGCCTGCATTGGAGTGTATGTGTGTGTGTGTGTGTAAACATTCCCTCCCACCAACAGCTGTTTTTGTGGGTTTTTACATTATGCTTTAAGGCAAACAAAACATATTAAATTTTTTGCTTGACTGTGACAAATTCCGAAATCCATTGCGCAGTTTTGATGGCCGATTCAGCGTTTCTTGAGCTCTTTTATCGCTTGCTGTTTCAATGCGAAGGTGAAAGTCATCAGCTGATAATCACGCAACGGTTAACAGTTGTCCATACTCTGGCAGCTGTCGTTGGTTTTCTAGCTTAACCTGTTTTGCTGCTACAGCTGTTGATTGATATCGTGATATAAACACCCTCCCTCCACCCCCTCCCACGCAATTAAACGGAAATCCCCCTAATGCAACAGCAAAAACAACAACAACAACCGCTTTGTGTGTGCAGTGGAAATTTAACTTATTCGGAAAGCTCATTTAAGTAACGGAGGGGTGTGTGCGGCGCCAGCTAGTTATACCCCAGATTGTGGTGCTTGCCATTTACTTAGAAGTGTCAAGAATCGTGTGATATATCATTAATTATACCCTTTGAAGGGGTACTTTAAATTAGATCAAGGTTTTGTAAGGCACACCCACAAATATCTCGGGACTCCTCAATTCTTTATCCTTATCTCAATCTGTATAGTAAAGTTGGAAATTGTAAATCATTTTCGGGCTGATTTCTTATCTTGTAGATAACGCTATCTGTCACGTAAACTTACAAATTGTTAGTTTATCTGACATATAAGAGCTATCTAAAAAATGGGAAATCAATAAATGATAATTAATTTTTCCATAAACTATTTAGGTTATAACGAACTCATTATTTTTTTTAACTTTATCTTATTTTGAAGTGTGTATCGTGGAACACACGGTACGAGCGAAGCCCCTTTCGAAGAAAAATCTTAATCAAAATCAGAATTCTTGCATAGGAATATAAAGTTATAATACACTTGAAAATTTTTTTCAGAAGTTTGTAACGCATAGAAATATTCATTTCCGACCCCATAGACTATGTCGGAACTGGCCGGATCGGATGACTATAGCATATAGCTGTCATAGGACCGTTCGGTCGGAAAATGTGTTTTACAAAGAAAAGTTCTTTTTATGGTATCCAATTTTTATTATCAATGATTTAAAAATTATAAACATCTGATATCAATATCCTATATATATTTTACCGGTTAAATCAGTTTGAGTAAAGTTTTTCAAGTGTATTAAAACTTCGGCACAGTCGAAGTTAGCTTTGCCTTCTCGTTTAGTTATCTTTTTATTAGATCGAACTGTAATTCGATTCATATTTTGAACAACAAAAACATGCGACGAAATAAAAACAAAGTTAGATTCTGGCTGATTCTGGGGAACCTTCTCCCTCTATCATAACGAGTTCAAACGTGATTGTGCAGCCGTGTTTGGAGAAATGAAAAACAAAAACAAAATGCACGTTATTCCGGCGTCAGTTCACACAAGCAGCACGGGTGCAGACGGGTGCTTGATTCGAAGCTCGTTTAAAAGGGTTGTTTTTTTTCTGTTGTTGGACTGCACGCTAACTAAAATATCATGCCCACCGCTGATCTAATCAATGGTCTATTTCGGGACAATTTGCTACAAAGTATGCAGAACGGTTCAATTTCTTCGAGAAGGCACTGACAATGGAATACTATTTATGGATTTTTTTTTGCAGAAAAGCTGGGCACTACGTTCTTGTTGGTGTGAAACATCTTTAATTTCGGTACGCAAAATTTTTGGTAGGGATAGAATTCGATTTAGTCTTCGATATCTTCGCGGCCTAGCCAGGCTAGAGGCTAACCAGTTTGAATATGCCTCAACACTTTCACATACTGAAAATTATATAATATTTAAATAATAAGTTCTGGATCTAAATTCATCTTTTTGCAGGGAACGATGCAGTATCTTGCGCATATCGAGCTTGGCAGGCGCGTATAGTACTGGCATGAAGATTGAAAGAAGATCAGGCTGACGGTTTATATACCAGGCCTTTAGTATACTTTTTAATATGTCTTTTATTTTTGAAGAGTTTTGTTGTTATTAGGGGAGGCAAAAATCCCATCAAATGACAGCTTAATAAAGACAACAACGACTACTACTGTTGGTTTACCAACACTTTTTTCCAACATTGTTTTAGAACTTTGTTTTCCAATACTGTTTTCCAAAACTATTATATAAAATTGTTTTCTAAAACTTTTTTTCAAGCAAGCCTGTCCAACCGTAACCTTTCTTACGGAATATAAACTATTTTCAATTAACATGTTTCACTCAAACTATTTTTAGCACGGGTGGGTAGCCCTTGCCGAAATTGACTTTGATTTAAATGGTTAACACATCGCATATAATGATTTTCAGGCTCGAGGTCATGAATTTACGTTTGCTCATAACCAGAAATTAATCCGAAACGAATTTCGGTTCCAGTACGTCCCAAAATGAGTGTTAGCTTAAAGGTTCTACTTCGGTTTTCAATACTCATTGAGGTATTAATGCAAAATGACGCAAAATTGTTTAAAAACTTGTCTGTTAGGGGGTTTTGTTAACAAGAAGATTAATTCTTATTTGCCTCGAACGCTTGTACGATTATATGTGTGACATATGAAGAGCTATTAGCGTTGTTAGGTTGAGGCCTCAAATTAAAAGATAGAAACTTGTCACCTGTTTAAAATTTGTACTGTAATTTGTCATTTTTTCAGAGATATAGGATTTTTAATTTAATCGTAAGCGATTCATCCAAATATAAAAAACTTCTCGGGAATTTTTTGCTTTTTAGGATATTTTTTTTTAGAAAATTCACGTAAATTTGGGATAACTTAAAATATTTATATATCATTGCATTCTTATAATATATGGCAATCAGTGTAATTGGTAAATAGAAGTATATTTGGACCTAGATTCTTTATAAGGATAAAATTTCGGGTGGACAATTTATTATTATCAACGGTCTTGTACAGAATCGCCGGGCCAGACTGGTACTATTTGATTCATTTTCGTAAGTCATATTCCTCATAGCTGGTGGGCTAAAAATAAGGCGATTTCATCTACAAAGGTGCGTCCATTGAGAAATGTTTTCTTAAATTCAAGGCTGCAAACGGGTCCAGAACTAAACTCCTTAGAACCAATTCTGTTGTGGTTTATTATCAACGGAACTTTTTAATTATTGTTCTCCCAAACCGGACCTTGTCTTTTTGAATAAAAAAATCTTCTTTGAGAACTTTAAAACTATTCTCCAAAATTTCTCCGTAAAAATAATGTATATTATTGGATCAATATTTAATTGCCTTATTTAGTAAAGTTTAATTATTTTATTTTAAGACTAGCATATAACCCGGCGCGCTTCGCTTCGCCACCATCAGTATAGCCGCCAAAATAATGAAAAAAACGTTGGCAATGATACCACCCCCGCCCCCATTTTCCGACCTTCAGAAATGAGAAAATTATTTTCCACCTACTTGGCCCGTTAAGCGTACAAACGCTAAAACCACCCCCGTCACCCATTATCCGACCTTGAGGGTGAGTAAGCGCAAAGCTAAAAACTTTATCCTATTTAATTGGCCCATAGAGCTTTCAAACCAAATTTAATACATATCGGCTAAAAACCCACCCCCGCACCCATAATTCGACCTTTGCAGTGAACTTCCCGAAATAAAAATACACGTGTTTCCATTTATTCTGACCCTAGATCTTACAAAACGAATTTTATTCAGATCGGCTCACAAATAGCCATTGTCACTGAACCGAAATACGCCCACCATTATTCTTGCCTGTGGGCGAAATTCTACCACCGAGAAATCAAATGTATAATTATTTTCTATAATGTGTTCACAAACCGATTTTGAAGCCAATCGGATTAAAAATAGGTTTTACTATATAGCATTTTCCGGACTTTTCGTGCGGATTTTCCATTGGAAAATCTTATGTCTAATTATTTTGCATACTATCCTTACAAACCGAGTTTGAAGTCAATCGGATGAAAAATAGTGTTTTCCATATAGAATTTTCCGGCCATTTTGATTTTCCACAACAAAAATCAACCAATATTAGAAACTACCAACGGTTGAGCACGGAAAGTTTTCCATAGACGGGCAAAGAAAAAAATTAAAACGAGTTTGAAGTAGGATAAAGTTTTTCATATAGAATTTTCGTTTCTTGTGGGCGGATTTTCCAACATTTGAAAATCTCATGTCCAATACTTAGCATACACCCTTACAAACCGAGTTTGAAGCCAAACGGATGACAAATAGTTTTTCCATATGGAATTTTCCGGGAATTTCCCGACTTTTCGGGCAGATTTTCCATCATCGGAAAATCTCAAGTCTAATTATTCTGCTTACCATCCTCACAAACCGAGTTTGAAGTCAATCGGATGAAAAATAGTTTTTTCCATGAAGAATTTTCCGGCCATTTTCCTTGTGGGCGGATTTTCCGAAATCTGGGAAACAGGTGTCCAATTATTTCGCTTACTTTACTTACAAACCAAATTTCAAGTCAATCGGATGAAAAACAAAATTTTCCCCATAGTAGCTTTTCCGGGAGTTTTCCACCCCTTAGGGGTGGAATTTTCCAAAACCCCGCCTTAGTGCTCACTTTCAACTCATAAGAAAACTTCTGTGAAAATTTCAGCTTTCTATGTCTTACCGTTCAGGCTCTACGTTGATTGCCAATCAGTGAATCAGTGAGTCAGTCAGTGAGTCAGTCAGTCAGGACAAACTCTTTTATATATAGAGAGAAGATATGTTGTTCGAAATGTAGTACGAAAAGTTCTAATGTAAAATGTCACCTTGAGGTTTCACGTAAAAGGTCTTTAAATGTCTCTTACCGTTTGCAATCAATTTAAGATCCTAGGCTCAAATCAATCACTTGTTTGAGATGCTTCGAAAAACGCTTCCTCGAACCGAACCTAAAACTTAACGACTGGTTTGAATCGCCGGACCACATCTTCTTTAGAATTTTAGGGATTGAAAGCCTGTGGTTTAAATGTGTGGTTGGTCGGAGATATGTGTTGCTTACTTTTTATCAAAATCTCTAAAGAATTGTTTGAGTATTCATACAAGGACATAAAAGCACGAATAATGCACGAGTGATTATTTACTGTACTAACATGTCGTGTTTATTTACTGATTTTTCTCCTTTCCAGAGTGCGTGACAATTTGTTCGCTTTTATGTGATTATTACTATGAAATTGGATGAAATTGTTGCATGGTAAGCAAATGCTGAATCCGCCTTAAATATACCATTAAATTCCACTTTTCAACCGCAGGTACCAGAAACGAATCGGCACCTATGATAAGCAAGAATGGGAGAAAACTGTGGAGCAGCGTATATTAGATGGCTTTAATAGCGTCAATTTAAGGAATACCAAGTTGAAAACAGAGCTGATTGATGTGGATCTCGTAAGGGGTGAGTTGTTTTGGTAACCATAATCCTCACTCCCCCTTCAACTAATTCAATTCCCTCTTCTAGGTTCCACCTTTCCCAAGGCCAAGCCCAAGCAATCGTTGCTTACGGTCATCCGTTTGGCCATTTTACGTTACTTGCTGCTGCCACTCTATGCACAATGGTGGGTCAAGCAGACCACTCCAAATGCCTTTGGCTTCATTTTGATTTTGTATGTCACACAATTGATCAACTGGGCCATCTACATACTGCACAGCAATCGCATGGTTCCCCTAGTTGCCTACGAACCGCCAATCACAAATGCTTCAGTTTATGCCGATAAGGCGGAGGAGGCAGCAGCACAGTCGGCTGGAGCGGGGGAAGAGCAAGCTGATTTGCTTAGTGCCTTGCTCATTCCAAGCGCCCTTAGTCTGCTGATTAGTTTAATACACTCACAGATTGTGGCCACCAATACGGCCGGGAGTGGAGGAGGAGGAGGATCGGGCAGTAATAAGAGCAAACTGCGTCGTTTCTCTATATCAAGTTTAAGTGATAAATCGACGGCTACCACCCGACTGAGGCGTCGTAAAAAGTTTGTGCGGTAAGTGGGTAGCCCATACCAAAAAGGATTAACTAATCAAAGTCTCCTTTCCGCTCCTCCTAAAGCATACGTCAGCCGGAAACGGATGTGTCACAGCCCAGCAGCAACACCTCGTTAAGTGCCAGACGCAGTGCATCAGCCAAGATTACACCCATAGAAGTGCTTCCAAAATCAATCAAACCCACAGCCACATCTACGCCCACAGCCACTGATCCATTGATTCATTTGCCCGCCACACCTGCCCCAGTGATCATTAAGCGGAGTAGCAATGAGGAAACCTATATCACCACCACTGCCATTACCACCATACATCGTCCCATTCTATCCCAGGAGGAGGCGGCGGCGGCGGCTGATAGCACCACCACCCACTCAGAGCCCATATTTGATCTCAGACGACAGACGGGCGGAGCAGCGCCGGATAGTCCCAAGAAACGCAATGTTAACTGGGACACACCCATACAGATCTATGCCACCTATGAGCAGGCACCCATAGAGCAGCCCACATCCAGTGGTGCGTCAAAATATCCTACACGTCGCCATTTGGGCGAAGACGATGGCTTTGAGAGCCTGAACGGCAAGAGTTCCAGTGGCGAGGATAAC
The DNA here is from genome assembly GCA_018904225.1 of Lordiphosa mommai. NCBI lineage: Eukaryota > Metazoa > Arthropoda > Insecta > Diptera > Drosophilidae > Lordiphosa > Lordiphosa mommai. The sequence continues at coordinate 909,275 of JAEIFT010000053.1, read as the reverse complement.
AATCATTCACCTTTGCCCAATGCGGCAGCCGTAGTGGCCCCGTCCAGCATACCCAGCCAATCGAGTCAGTTGCGTCTGCGCCTGAATGTCGCAAATCCCAATTGCCCATCACCCGGTAATGTTCCTCCGCCCGAAAAGAAATCTCAAGACTCAACCACCAGTTGTGCCGAATCTGATGAATGTGATGATGCTGACATTATCTCCAGTCCCGCTTCGGCCTGCAATCAGGAATGCACCACCTCGGCCACCGATTGGCTGGGTGTCACCACCAACAGTGATGATTGTAGTTATACCTCCGAGTTGGAGCAATCGGATAATGGTTACAAGCATCAGGCGGGCAGTGATGAAGATCCTGGCGATATGGATATAACGCCCACAACCATATTGAATCCACACAGCAGCCTGGATCGCAGTGAGTTCGACATGAAGCAAGAATTTTGATGCTACTAATCCATTTCATGCCTTTCAGTTAGTTGCACCATTTGGGATCAGCGAGATGCCAAGAAGGCTCAGCTGTCGGTACTGGAGATAGCATCGTGCATCATTGAGCGTGTGGATAATATGGGAGAGACGAATGATTATATTTATATAGGCGTCGTCTTTTCATTTCTGCTCACCATGATACCCACATTTTGTCGGCTTTGCGAGGTGAGTGCGAGTGAAAGTAGAATGAATGTATAAGGGAAAAGTGGATAAATTTAGTTAAAAGGAAGAGACCTACCTTAAAATTAGTTGGATAATAGGAATAAGGACAAAATAAACCAAAACAGCTGTTGGTTCCTTGAGAGTCAACTTGGATTGCCCAGCGAAATAAATGTACGTAGCGTCTGTCCTTCCCCGTGGGAAACCTGGGGGGTAAAACTCGCTACAAAGACTAAAAAAAGAGAGTAAAATAATGCCCGAATTCTACGGAATTAGGTGGGGTTCGGCAGCACTTGTAAGAATATCCATTTGTCTCCCAATGTTCATAATTTGAGAACAAGCTTGCTTGATAGACTTTCGTCAACGAATGATTAATGATTAGGAACTTTTATAACCGACTTATGTTCTCGCTGTACCTTGAAACCATATTCACCCCAAAACTTTGCTTTAAAAAACACTTCAAGAATTAAACAACCTCAGCCAAAGCAAGTAATACAGATGTCTGACTAGGCACCAAATAGAAACTGTTCCAGTCCCTTACCAGATCGATACAAAGCTTTATAGTTCAAGTATAGGGATCTGACAACCTTATAGTAGTTGATCCTACTTTATATTACCAAACAACACAACGAGTTTTGAATTCAGATCTCAAATAATAAGGCTTTGAATTAGGAATGCCGGAAATTTATGGATATAGTATATGCCGATATTTTTAAAAACTTAAAATATTTTACTAACGCAATATATCGTATATCGAAAAATTGTATAGGATATTTTTGACGATATTTTGTTGCTTCCATGAGTGTAATGTCCAAAATTTCTTATAGACTTTTCGGATATTTTTGATTTATAATCAACCTTGTCCTCGAGCCAGCCAACAATCATTTAATAAATATCAAAAAAGGTCACTTAAAACCAGGAATTAGTTCCGAAACATATAGGTTCCGTTACCGGTTCCGGTACGTATTGAAATGATAATTTCGTTTCTTATATTTTCCAATCGGATTTCCGTTCCTAGCCAAGATATTTTTTATTTCGGTAGGTACGTACCAATATCTCAACAAGCAGAATAAAATCGACCTAGAAAAAAAATTCTCTGTTCTGTTGTCGCCCAAACAAGCTTGTCATTTTCCACATAGAACTATCTGTCACGTAGTCTTACAAATAACAGAGTAAATAATATGTTTATCTTTCTTAGCGCTGATTTCTCATCTTCAATATATGTGTCAGACAATCTTTAATATAACTCTGATGTTTTAAACTAACAAATAGAATTCGGACCTATACTTATATAAAATCTTTCTAAAATGCAGAAAAATATTTCCTAATTAATTTCTAATTTTCTATATTGCAGGGAAAATTTTTCAAAGACTTGGAAATCTTTAACATTTAATTAGAGTGTTTCGATTTACCAAAGAAAAGTTCTTCCGCTTTTTTGAAACATTTTCTTTTTGTCTTTATATCTTAAAAATGAATTTGATTCTGGTTTTTCTATAGACCGATTTCGTTTATTCTTTTTCGTTGTGTTTGTTATTGTCAGAAGAAGGTTCTTATGATAGAAAAAATTAAGAAAATTGCGCGGAATTTAAAAAAAAATTTAAGAATGATTTTCCATCGAATCAAAATTTATAAATTTTTTAGATTTTACTTGGCGCTAATGTTGTGGCCTATTTCAGGTATTATAAAATATTGTCCTGTGCTTGCCATAGCTTAAATTTATTCATGCAAGACGTTATTGTAGCATACACTCCCTTAAATTGAAACTTAATAGATTGTTAAAAAAAACTTGTAAAATATTTCAAGCACTCGGGGCTCAATACTGCTTACTTAGAGTTCTAATTTTTAAATCCACCGTTCAAAGAAATTAATTTTTCTATTTGATGAGAAACGAGAGAATGTCTTAACTACTATAAATAATACAGCCAGACCAAATTTTCATAAATTTTCCGAATTTTTGGATCTAAAACTTGAAAAGAATGTTAGAGATGCAGAAATATAAAAACATTTGGCTCTTCCTGTTCCTACAGATATTCCCTTTTTAACATTCTTGAAAAAATTCGAGCGATCTAAAACTTTTACACATTTTTGCAAGAAAAACAAAGGCCATTCCTGTGAGGTCAGCACCGAGCAAATGAACTTATTCTACATCATCATTTAGATACAATTTTATTCCAATGTATTCTTACATGAATTAATTTCGGTTGATTGATTTAATACAAAGTCATATCACTTGGAATTTGGTGTGCTGGTTGAAACTATAGAGTTATATTTTAATTAAAACTGGTTCTGAAACAGTTTCAACCAGTTCATTTTAAAAGCGGCGATTATAAACTCTTTTAACGGAAGAAACATTTTTAGAGTTTCTCAATCTTTTAGCTAGTATAAGTAGCTGATTCTATCTTCTAGTGATTCAGATAAATGAAGAATTTACTGAGCTATTTGTAGGTTTATGTGGCAGATAACTCTATGTACAAGATGAGAAATCTGCCCTTAAAGTACGAAACAATATCTACAAAATTGTGGAAAATATCAGGTTTTTTCTCTCTTTTTTACAATATCTTCGTTCATGCGGAAGGATAGACCTTTGGTATATATTTTTTTTTCCAGCAATCTTAAGGTCCTTCCAAACTTTCCATCAGCAAATTTCAATTTTTATTTTAAAAATATCCCAATCAAACCGTTTTTATACCCTTGCAGAGGGTATATTAAAATTGTCACGATGTTTGTAACGCATTGAAGGAAGCATTTCCGACCACATAAAGTATATATATTCTTGATCATTATGACGAGCTGAGTTCATTTCCGTTTGTCCGTCTGTTTCTATGCTATCTCCTCCCTGAGTTTTGAAGCTATCTTGACCAAACTTTGCAAAAAAAAAAAAAAAAAAACAAAAAATATTTGGTTGAATGAATTAAAAAAATTATATAAATTTATAAAAAAGCAACAAAAAAAGTGATGAAAAAAAAAAAAAAAAAAATTAAAAAAATTTTTTTAAACAAAAAAAGGAAAAAAAAATTATATTATATAAAAAAAAAAAAAAAAAAAAAAAAAAAATATGTTATGGGGTTAAAAAACACAACAGAAAGAAAAAAAAAAAAAAAAAAAAAAAAAAAAAAAAATTTAGGTAAAAAAAAAAAAAAAAAAAAAAAAAAACCACTGATAATTTTTTTTTAAAAAAAACACGGGGTGGGCTTCCTTCGGTTAGAACCTGACATAACCATATATAGCTGCGTATATCTGATTGAATAATTCCATATTTTATCCTTTCCAGATCACCCTGGGCAATGATGCCGAAAAGGCGAGTGAAATCAGTTATTTCTATATGCCGCAATTATTGTGGGAAAAATCCTCGGCCTCATTCTTCAATCTCTTGGGTTTTGCCTTTGGCCAGGCACAGTGGGAACGTACGGTGCTAACTTTGGGCTTCATACAACGTCTCTGCCTGACCCTAATACTGTTTCTCATTTTTGCCGTGGCCGAGCGTACCTTTAAGCAACGTTTCCTCTATGCCAAACTATTCTCGCATCTTACCTCTTCGAGGCGAGCGCGTAAATCAAATGTGCCGCATTTTAGGCTAAACAAAGTGCGCAATATCAAGACCTGGCTGAGTGTGCGCTCCTATTTAAAGGTGGGTAAAACCTAAACAATTGAAAATATCTTTTTATTAAATTATTTTTCTTTTTCTTATAGAAACGTGGTCCCCAGCGTTCGGTGGACATAATTGTATCGGCCGCTTTTATAGTCACCCTGCTGCTGCTTGCATTTCTCAGCGTGGAATGGCTTAAGGATTCGGTACATCTGCACACACATCTGACGCTGGAGGCTCTGATTTGGTCCATTACCATAGGCATTTATTTGTTACGCTTCATGACACTTGGCCAAAAGATTCAGCATAAATATCGCAGTGTTTCGGTATTAATTACCGAACAAATTAATTTATATTTGCAAATCGAACAAAAACCCAAAAAGAAAGAGGAATTAATGGTCTCAAATAGCGTACTCAAGCTGGCGGCTGATCTACTAAAAGAGCTGGAGACGCCCTTTAAGATCTCTGGCCTCAGTGCCAATCCCTATCTATTTACGACCATTAAAGTGGTCATTCTATCGGCACTCTCTGGTGTGTTGAGTGAGGTGCTGGGATTTAAGTTGAAATTACACAAAATTAAGATTAAGTGAAGTGGAGCATGCAACAATACATACATACATACATACATATTTTTGTAGTACAATTTTTTCGAAATGCTTTAAGGAAAACATACAAACTCTTATCTAAATCCTAAATCGAAATTACCAAATAGTTGAAAAAAAATAATAAACTTAAGTAAACCAAATGTTTAATTGTTTCTAGATTTATCTTTTTTTGGAGGCGTTGTGCACAATCAGCCACACCCCAAAAAAAAGGTATTCTTGTTAAATTTCATTCAAGTTCGTAGAACCAGTTGCAATATTTAATAAACAATTCAAATTTAACCGCTTTTTATTTGGTTCAGCGGGAAAGAGCGAGAGCGAGCTGCCTCTTTGGGCCTAGGGCTGCACGATCAATCAGCTGTTTGAGTGTGAGCTATCGCTATCACACACACACACACACCCCACCCACCTGACGTAACATTTAATACACATTTTTGCATTTTGGTGATCCTTAGTTTATTTTATTTAAATTTTCTGCTTAAAATGCTTAGATTAAATGTTTTATTAAGAAATTCCCTGGCCTCCAGCCTGAGGTGTAGTCAAGTCCGTTTGCTGCATGTGGGAGAGGCCAACATTTTGCCCAGCGAAATTGATAAGCAATCGCCCGAGTTTAAGGTATAAATATAGCAACAATTTGCTTAACGTAATGCTAATCTTTGAAATACTGTTTCAGGAAAATGCCCACGAAATGGGTAAACTGGTGGGTCAGTTGAGAAACCTTACCAGCCAGGTTTTAACTGGCGGCGGGCAGAAGGCTAACGATAGACACACTTCTCGTGGCAAGCTGTTGGCCCGGGAACGCATTAATTTACTGCTGGATAAGGGATCACCTTTTCTGGAATTGAGTTCTCTGGCTGGTCATGAGCTGTATGGCGATGAGGTGGTCAATTCTGGTGGTATAGTCACAGGAGTGGGTCGGGTGTGTGGGTAAGTTTTGCAAAATAGAGAGCACACTTTCTTAAAGAAAGAAATTCCTTTAAGTAAAAGGAGTTTCTGGACATGTGAGAAGGTGTTAGATTATGAGTAAGGCTTAACAGACCCCAGAACTCAGTCTCCCCAGCCAAAAGGGAGATCAGATTTAAGTGAAGGAAGGCCAATCAAATGTAATCTCTGTTCATAAGAAGGTAAATTTCTGCCTGTATCTCAGTTGAGGCCACAAAAGTCAAAGATCAGGGACTGATTCAATATGATCCTGTTATATCTGGTACCAAAGACTACCGAATTGAATAGTTGTGTAGGGATTTATATAATTCTTTGAACCACCGGTTCCGGTACGTACTGAAATGAGAAGTTCGGTTAAAGGTCCTATTTCGGTTTTCAGTTAATTTTGGTTATCGGTTCCGATACGGCTCCCAGATTTTTATTTCGGTATACCGATACGTACCAATACAAGCATAATTTTTTTAATATTCAAAAATTTAAGTTTGTTTCACGATATCCAAAAAATTAATGGATGTAATAAAATTAAAAAATTGTATTCCTATCAGGGATTAACCCCGAAACGAATATCAGTTCCGGTACCGGTTCCGATACGTACCGAAATGAGAATTTCGGTTAAAGGTTCTTTTACGGTTTTCAGTTTATTTCGATTTTACTGCGATTTTTATTTGGGTATACCGGTACGTACCGGTACAAGTATAATTTTTGTTTCATATTAAAAAATTTAAGTTATTTAAAGATATCCATAAAATTAATTTTTCCAAATATAAAACAGAATTTTTTTAGGTCGAAATTTGACTAAAATCCAACATCTTTATCTCTAAGCGAGCATTTTTTTAAGACTTAGAAGTCCTTTACATTTAATTAGAGGTTTTATATTGACCAAGGAAAATGTTTTCCGCTTTTTAGAATTTTTTTTTCTTAAAAAGAAAATTTGATTCTGGTTATTCTTTTAGGGCGAATTTCTATAATGTAAAAAATATATATTTAAAATAATAAAAAATTAATAATAAGAAACCGAAACAATACCGGTATTAGCGATTCGGTATGGTTACGGTTTTATCGGTTCCTAATATAACGGTTAACAGTTTTCGGTTCTCAAACAAATTTAAATATCGGTTCCGGATACCGGTACCTGGATTTTAACGGTTTTTTTCGGTAAACGGTTCCGGTTACGGTATTATTCCTTTTTATTTTTGGACAGAATTAGGAAATTCTTTTTTCTTTTGTTGCTCCGACAAGCTCGCCTTAGAAGCGATTGCTTATCTTCCACATAGCACTATCTGTCAATTAATCTTACAAATAACAGAGTAAATTGTAAGTTTCCAATTTCTCATCTTCAAGATAGCCAATATGTGTCAGATAAACTTTGATTTCTGATGTTTGTTAGTTTCTGTGACAGACTCTGCTTTCTAGGAGATGAGAAACTGGATTTAATCTTATAGCAAATCTTACTAAAAGCAGAAAAATATTTCTTAATTATAATTCGAAATAATCGGTCCTTAAGTCTGCTGCATTCCTGCCATAAATAGACATTTTTTGCCATTTGGATAGAGTAGAACCCTGGTAAATACTTATAGAGGTGCATCAGCTCTAAAAACGGTCTAAAACAGTTGGAAACCTAAAATCTATCTGAGTTTTTCCTTTTCTAAATTTTAAAACGAAACTTTCTTCAATTCTATTCTAACATTTTAATATTTAAGGGAGGATTTTTCTAAGACTTAAAAATCGGTTACATTTAATTAGAGGGATTATATTTACGAAAGAAAAGTTTTTCCGCCTTTTTGGAATTAATAAAATGTAAGACTTTTTTTCTGACTGTATATATTGCTATTTTACCGGTGGAAACATATACTTATAATAATCATATATAAATAAAATTCAAATTAAGAAACAGTACCTGTATAAGCGTGTCGGTATGGTTCCGTGTTATTCAGTTCCTATATATAACGATTAACGGTTTTCGGATCTCAAACAAATTTTGATACCGGTACGTGGCTTGAAACGGTATATTTCGGTTAACGGGGCTTGTTCTCGTTCCAGTATTATTCCCTGGTTACAACTGTTAGAACAATACCGAGGTTATTTAAGTCGAATCTATTAGCCGTAGATATACTTGTCACGTACTATATACCAAACCTTAAAAATTTAGGATGTGGTTCGGTTCGGGAGTTCGAACCCATGAGAATTCCATGGTTTTCGTTCGCGGACCAGTTCGTTCAACCCCTGAACCTCAGGATTTGTTTCGTACCATGGTTAACTATATTAAAAAAAGAATAGTTTGTTTTTCGTTTTATTTATATGTTTTAACTGGTTTCAAAAGAATTAAATAAAAAAGTATTATTTAAAATAGTATTCTTCGGTTAAATTATTTTAATTATCATATATTTTAGCCAACATTCGTCAATTTTTTACACTTGCAAAGTGTATATTAATTTTTTCCCTTAAGTTGGTTATGCAATGAAATATTCATTTCCGACCTCATAAATTCTTGATCAGGACGACGAGCTGAGTTCAATTCCGTCTGTCCGTCTGTTTCTACGCGAACTAGTCTCTCAGTTTTAAAGCTATCGAGAAGAAAATTTTTTTCTTTTTACTGAACGCAACTTATATGTCGGAACCGGCCGGATCGGATGACTATATCATATAGCTGCCTTAGAAACGATCGGTCAAAAAAATAACAATAGTTAGAAAAAATATAATTATAATGTTTAATTAAAAAGATATAGCAAATCAACACCGGATGAATAATTTTGGGCTACTCTGTAAATGACCGAAATCCTATAAAAAATGATTAAACGATATTTTTTGAATTAAACCTTTTACTGCATCAGTATAAATGTTGGAATGTAATTCCGTCAAGTTTACTTTAATCTATTAGGTTATACATCACAAAATTCCGATAGATGTTCGTTCGGGTCGGGTCTCAAAAAATCCATTAAGGTTAAGACATAACAAAGTCAAGGTCAATTCGAGTTCTGAAATTGGTTCTTAACATTTTTATGGGTTGACGTTTCATTGGAATACCATAAAGAAAACTTTCCTTCGGGATATCAAAAAAAGTCAGAATATAAACCTCAGGTGGGGGTTTTAAGGAAACCGAGAGGACTATTTGTTTTTTTTAATCTGGGTTTGAAATGGGTTTTGCGCATTTTTTTAAATTCCGGTACCTTTGGAAATTCTGAAAAAGTACTTATAGGCAATTTAAATAAAGAAGCCGGGATATGGTCTAAAAGATCAAACTTCAAGGAATCCGAAAAGCTTATTTTACTAACCTAGGTTTGCTCTTCCTAACTTCATTCCATCTATTTTCCTTGCTTATACCTTTTCTTATTCCTGCTCTCCCTTTCTCTCTTCCAGCACCGAATGCATTGTGGTCGCCAACGATGCCACCGTCAAGGGTGGCAGCTATTATCCCATTACGGTGAAGAAGCATTTACGTGCCCAGGAAATTGCACAAGAGAATCGTTTGCCCTGCATTTACCTGGTGGACTCTGGTGGCGCCAATCTACCCCGCCAGGCCGAAGTCTTTCCCGATAAACTGCACTTTGGACGGATTTTCTTCAACCAGGCGAATATGTCGGCCCAGGGTATACCCCAGATAGCCGTGGTAATGGGCAGTTGCACTGCGGGTGGAGCTTATGTGCCCGCCATGGCCGATGAGAGCATTATTGTGAAACAACAGGGTACCATTTTCCTGGCCGGTCCTCCACTGGTCAAGGCAGCCACTGGCGAAGAGGTGTCCGCTGAGGATTTGGGTGGAGCCGATTTGCATTGCAAAACTTCGGGGGTGACGGATCATTATGCGGTGGATGATGAGCATGCCTTGTACTTGGCTCGTCAGGTGGTTAGCAATCTCAATTTGGTGGCCACCAACTCCTATAATGAGCAGCTGTTGTACTCCAGTCAGCAAAACTTCAAGGAGATTTCAGAAAGCAGGCCGCAGGTGGAGGAACCCTTATACGACCCCAAGGAGCTGTATGGCATAGTGGGTCCCAATCTGACCAAGAGTTTCGATGTACGTGAGGTCATTGCCCGAATTGTGGATGGCAGCCGCTTTACGGAATTCAAGAAATTGTACGGAGAGACTTTGGTCTGTGGATTTGCCAAGCTCTATGGCCAGACAGTGGGCATAGTGGGTAACAATGGTGTGCTCTTCTCGGAGAGCGCCTTGAAGGGAGCACATTTCATACAGTTGTGTGCCCAGCGCAAGATTCCTTTGGTCTTTTTGCAAAACATAACGGGTGAGTGGAGGAGGAGGCGTTGGGGAAAAACACTCAATTAATGCCTTAAACACATTCCAGGATTCATGGTGGGACGCGATGCTGAGGCTCATGGCATAGCCAAAAATGGTGCCAAAATGGTGACTGCCGTGGCCTGTGCCAATGTGCCCAAATTTACGGTAATCATTGGAGGATCCTATGGAGCAGGCAACTATGGCATGTGCGGACGTGCCTATTCTCCACGTTTCCTTTACATGTGGCCCAACTCTCGCATCTCTGTAATGGGTGGCGCTCAGGCGGCCAATGTGTTGGCTCAGATTACCCAGGATCAACGTAAGAGAGCGGGCAAAGAGTTCTCGGAGGCGGAGGCACAGAAGCTAAAGCAACCCATAGTGGAGATGTTTGAGGCCGAGGGTTCACCGTATTACAGTACGGCTCGCCTCTGGGATGATGGCATTATTGATCCGGCCAATACAAGACAAGTTTTGGGTCTCAGTCTTAAGGCGGCCCTAAATAATGCGGGACATGACTCGAAGTTTGGGGTGTTCCGCATGTAAGCTAAAGATTTATATGAATTTGGGGAGCCAGGTGCATTTATGAGACATTTAATGTCCACGAAATTTATATGGAAACTGTTGCATTTATTAGAGGTTTAAGCAAATATAATAAAAATGACTTTTCGATTTTATTTGAATTTAACGTTTACAAAGTGTCATCTCCAAGTCGATAGTTCGATAACTGTTGAGATAACATTTGAGCGTTTATCGCTTGCGGTCACACTCCATTTACTTACTCCGTGCACACTCGCTCGCTCGTTTGACTCTTGAAAAAAAAAAAGAAACGGTTCGTCATAGAATTTTTGGCATCGTCTTTGTTGTAATTATAAACTTATTTACTAAATATAATCAATACAAGTCAAGCACCTAAATTATTTCGCAAAAGGTGAGTGCTAAAAGCGCGACTTTCGTTGTATGTGTGTGTGTGTGTGTGTAAGTGGTGAATGTGGCGGCGGCGGCTCTTTCTTTGCCTTTTTTTTTTCTTTGCAAAAAATAAAATGGCAAAATCTAGAAGAAAAAGAAAGTTCAGCGGCTATAAATTGCCAGTGAAGTGTGTGGAGTGGCGATTTTAAAATAACTTTTTGCCGAAAACTTCAAGTGCACACTTGAGCGAAGAGAAAATATCTGTACATGCGGATGCAACTGTGTGCGTGTGTGTGTGTGTGTAAATGTCGCCCGTGTTGCAGGCTCTCCAAAAATAAAATTGTGTGCTGCGTCCTTTTCTTTAGCTGTGTGTGGAGGAAAAATTCCATTGCGAGCGATAATTTGCCTCGTCAGCTTCCTGCCTGCCCCCTAGAGGGGGCAAGCCGCAGACTGAGAAACCATATGCATTTTATTTTCCCTATATACTTTTACTCAATCAAGTTTCAGGTGTCCCAGCCCATGACGTCATCGCATGTGTCAACCGCTGTCAAACCCCCGCAAATGCGTGTGTTCTGAGACTTGTTTTGTGTTAAAGTGTTACTATTTTTATTGGCTTAATTCAAATTGACCCACGCCAAGGCAGCATTTTTGTTGTTATTGCCGGTTTCTTTTTGGTTTCTACACTCACTCAATCACACACACACACACGCTCACACACTTGCATTTGGCCTCAGGCTGCTTTGGCTCATAATTTTCGCATATTTATTTTTTTTTTTGCCTGCCAAAAGCGGCTTATTGTTGCTGCCTGCTGTTGTTGACATACTTCCACATTCTTTTTGCAGAAACAGCGCAAATTTATTCACTCATTTAACCCATTTCGGTTACAAAATAAAATTATGAATGGTTTTTGAGTTAAAATTGGTAAAAGTTTAGTCTGTAAATCAAAAGGTAAAGGTGATTCATTATATAAACTGTGCTATGAAGTTGTATGGACTATTTGCTACTCTAAAACACAAATATTATTCGTCATGCAATTATTGATTTTTAGACATGGGCTCAGATCATTAAGGTCTATATTTTTGGACCTTATTGGCACGACCTACCAGAACCCTTTGCCTTTGTGTCCATCGAACTAACTTGTTCCTTGGACATAAGCATTTATTATTTTTAGCTACTAAACTAAATATAACAAAAAAAAATAGAAGGCTAACATCGGCTACGCCGATGTTTTAAATACCCTTGCAGTTTTTGAAAGGCGCTACCATTATTAAAAAAAAGTTTTCTCATTAAAACTAGTTTTTAGAACGATCGTTCCTATGGCAGCTATATGCTATAGTCATCCGATTTTGATAAATTTTTCTCGAATTGGGTGAAAGCATATGAAACTAATATATACCATGATTGGTGATGCTACGATGAATAACAAAAAAGTTTTTCTCACTAAAACTTGTTTTTGGACCGACCGTTTATATGGCAGCTGTATGCTATAGTCATCCGATTTTGATAAATTTTTTCAGAATTGTGCGGAAGCATATAAAACTAATATATACCACGATTGGTGACGCTACGCTGGAAAACAAAAAAGTTTTTCTCACTAGAACTAGTTGTTGGACCGATCATTCCTATGGCAGCTATATGATATAGTCATCCGATCCCCGAATCCGACAAATGTGCGTATTGCAAAAGACATTTTGCAAAGTTTGGTCAAGATAGCTTAAAACTGAGGGGGAGATAGCATAGAAACAAACGCGGACGGACAGACGGACAAACGGAAATGAACTCAGCTCGTCATGCTGATAAGAATATATAATTTATGGGTTGGAAATGCTTCCTTCTATGCGTTACAAACATCGTGACAATTTTAATATACCCTCTGCAAGGGTATAAAAAAAAACAAATTTATACTTAAACCCCAATTCGAAGCTCACAAAAAAGTTTTCCAAAATGTTTTTATTCATACAAAAATTGTTTTTTTTTTGTTAACTTGCATTTTAGGTCTTACCAAACCGTTTTAGTGGCTAATTGACCCCCTTTTGACTTTAGCAAATTTGCAAACATCATATTTCTTTGGATGAAAATTTCTTCTTTCTGCTTTTATTTATCAAATTTTTAATCTAAGAAAACGTTTAAATAATTTCAAAATTTTAATATAAATGTACTAATTAAATAAAGTCAGATTTGCCGAGTCTTAAAGTTCCATCAGGAATTATAGACTCCAAGGCATTCCGGGAATTGTCAGTCTCTATTCGAAACAAGAAGAACACATATCCCATTGTTCTACCAACGCTGAATGGTGAACTAAAAAATACCGCCCTGGCTACAGATGGACTAAGATGGAGCCCATTCATTCATGCTTCAATGTCCAAAGATAGAAAGTAACTTATATGAATTTAGAAGACCGAGCATAATTGCAGAAGATGTTATGGAAACAAAGGAACATCTCTTTCCAAGTTTAGATAAAGTGGTTGCAAAATTTGAATGATCACGAGTTTTGAATTTACATAATTTGCCTAGACGCTTTTAGGAAAAAAATTATTACTCCAGGAAAAATGTATTTCTTCGAATTAAAAAATAAATCACTAAAAATTGGAAAAAATATAATTATCATTGTAAAATGAGCACATACAAAAAATCAGGTGTTAATAGTGAAACTGGGACTACTATACTATACTATAACACAGGCCAAAAAAAATTACCACTTTTGTGAGCTCTAGCCCTCTCGATGCAAAATTCCAAAGTACAGTTTAGTTTTTTAAATTCTAGCTATATACCCGGCGCCGCTCTGGTCCTTTACATTGTGTTGAAGAAAGACACAAAGAAAATTGATTTTCCGCGATTTCTTGAAAAGAAGAGCTGATGGAGAAAAACCGATACCAGTTTTGGAATCAGTGCACAAAACTGTTGCAGAATTTTACATCGAGAAGGCTAGAGGAAAATGGCTGTTGCCCTGTGTAATTTTATGTCCTTTTCCTCAAAATTGCGTTTTAAAGAGCATTAGTGCTCTCGTACTTGGTGTTTTCCTTATAGATAAGCCTTGCCAGAATGCCACTAATATTTTCAATCCGATTAAGATCAGGTGAGCAAGCTGGCCAGTCTATTATATTGACAGAGCAGTCCTGTATTAACGTTTAGTTTAACGACTTCTGCTTATTCAGACCAAAAATGGTAGCAGACTATTCTCTAGAAGTCAATCATTAGTCATTATTGTTCATCCTTGAGCTGGTAAGCTACTAGTCGAGCGATCCAAACTTGTTAAATGCACCCTACACCATTATTGAACCTCCCTCAAACGTTCTCTTTGAGAAATAAAGAAGCTTCTTTTTATACACTTGAATAGTGTATATTAATTTTGCCCTGAAGTTTGTAACGCATAGAAATATTCATTTCCGACCCCATAAACTATATATATTCTTGATCAGGTCGACGAGCTGAGTTCAATTCCGTCTGTCCGTTCGTCTGTCTGTTTCTACGCGAACTAGTCCCTCCGTTTTAAAACTATTGAGCTGAAATTTTGCACAGTCTTCTTTTTACTGCACGCAACTAATATGTCGGAACCGGCCGGATCGGATGACTATATCATATAGCTGCCATAGGAACGATCGGTCTAAGAACTAGTTCTAGTTAGAAAAACTATTTTGTTTTCCATCGAAGCGTCACTAATTATGCTTTCACATAATTTTGAAAAAATTTATAAGAATCGGATGACTATAGCATATAGCTGCCATAGGACCGATCGGTCGGAAAATGTGTTTTACTAAGAAAAGTTTATTTTTGATGGTATCAATTATCAATGATTTAAAAATTTTTAATATCTGATATCTATATCCTATATATATTTAACCGGTTAAATCAGTTGGAGTAAAGTTTTCAAGGGTATTAAAAATTCGACACAGTCGAAGTTAGCTTTGCCTTCTCGTTTTTGATGATATTGCGATTTCTTGCTTTGCAGTGTTTTACACGACCCTTGGTATTGATTTACTTTAATCTTGATGATCAGAAAATAAAATCATAGTAAAATTTATTCACCATGTACTTTTCATCAAAGTAATTCTGCGAATCAAAGCGGAAGAATTTCGTTAGCGGGCCAAATTATTTTTTTCGCTATTTTTTAGCATTTTATCCATAAAAACTAAAATATTGAGCACCATTTCAAGGGCTGTACTACTTTTTTCTAATTGGAGGAATACTTAGCAATACTTAAAATATCAAGACTTTAATATAATAATTGTTGGTTTTTTGATCAATTAGACAAAGTGTCAAAGTGATTCTATTATTTTTTACCCAACTGTACATCGATATACCTTTCGCAGGAATATTCAATAGTTCCGATACACTGTTAACAGGCACGATTCCGTGGGTACTACTACTACTCGCGATTTTTACTGCATAATCCGAATCCCGATCCCTAAAAAATTTATTTTCTATAGGAAATAGTTTAACTTAGTAAGAGATTTAGAAAAGATTTTTAAATATTTCTGACCTGCCTGTGAAATTTCAATTAGGGTTCCGCGGGAATCCGCCCATCTAACCGGTTGGTTGGTCGTGTGCTGGATTGCTATATTTTCTGTCCAGCATTGCCTTGGTGTCGCTTGGGCCACTTGAACTGTAGTTATCGAAGGAGACGGCTCTCAGTAGAACTTAGCGGAGCGAATCGGTTTATACCTGGTATCTAGATTTATTGTTATTTTTCCCCAACTTTGGTTGGGGTAGATTCATATATCCATTTCTGTTGAAAATCCAATAAGCATTAAAAGATTTAAAAATAAAAAAAAATGTACATACATTTGTTGATTAAACGATTAATAAAAATGACTCTGCTCTAATCGACTCAATCAAAATGTAATCCAAATCACCCAATTGTGCCTTGTAGGGGTTAAATTTAACAACCGATTATGAAACGATTCCCTCTCTTGTTCTGCTTAATTAGTTCGCTTATGGTTAAGCCAAGCAACTTCCGCTGCAGCTTGGCACACGCCCACATAGGGTAGTCAGCGCCGTCATCGTCATCATCATCAATCGACACAACCATAACAAACAAAACATCAGCAAGCAGCAACAAATTCCCAACTTGTTGTATTTGGGGCAAAGCAATTGTTCATGTTGTTGCTGCTGCAGTTGGGGCTACACTTAAATCAATAAACTAACAACAAAAAATCTGCTCGCATTTGAATGAAGTTCCGCCCTTTAAGGTCAATGCACTTCACACACACACACACACATAGACACAGTCGGAAGGTAGCGTGGCAAAACTCTCTCAACTTTGGGTTGGTTGGAGTATTTATAGCTTTGGGAGCCCAAATGCCGGCTAATTCTTTATCAGCCTCAGCATTGCCCACGTTTTCTATGTTTGCTTGTCTCTTGGCCAAGAAGTTGACATTGATAATGCCAAAAGAATACACTGACGCAGCAGCTGCTGCTGCTGCTGCTGCTTGCTATGAGTAATATCATCACACTCAGCACAAGCAGCAAGAAGCAACCGACTGAGGAGGCATCATCGACTGAGGCAGCGAAGCGTTGACAACTCAAACCCAGGCCATAGCCGCCACAGTACAAGTTCATTGTTCGCCTGCTCCAGTCTCAGTCTCGCACGGATAGCGCTCTCAACGTCATCGTCGTAGTCGTCGTCGTCGTCGCAGTGGTCGTTGCGTTGTGCGTTGCTGTTTTTCATTTCTCATTTTCCTGATTGGGGTATTTTTTTTTCTTCTTCTGCTGCTTCTGCTCTCGTAAGTTTTGTAGATTGGTCAGAAAGTTGATAATTGTGATTAAAAAATATGGGGGATTAACGGACTTAAATGCAGTTTTTTCTTTGCTGAAATGGAAGAATGCAGATGCAGAATTAAGACTATATTTAAGACAATTTATTTAAAAATCCAAAATCTGAAAAAAATTTGTGGAAATCACAAGCTATAAACTCAGAACTATTCTCGGAACCGAACCTTCTATATTTATAACCTTCCGAACCTAAAATCAGGGATTCAAACCGGTTCTGAACCGTACCGCTAATTTGTGATTGTGTACCGATTCTGATCCACACCAATAAACGCTTAATTTTATCGTCGTATTTTATAAAAAAAAACCGGAAAATCAAGCCCAATCAAATCCAGTACCTATCAGAACTAATGATTCGGTAAAAGGTTCTAGTTTATTTCGATTGTGTTTTTGTTAAATGATTTGAAATAAGGGAATCAAACCGAATCGAATTCCAGTTCCGTTTCTGGTACCTACCAAAACTAATGTTTCGGCAAAAGTTTCTGTTAAAATTCTAATTTATTTCCATATTAGGTTCCGTATCGGTATCTTGGTTTTTATTTCGAAATACCGGTATGAACCGGTAAAATTTAAAAATTCCTTCCCAAAGACACGACAGTTTAGGTAGGCAACCTACACACATTGATGTACATTTGTATTCGAAAATAATTTAACTGAAAATTAGTATTAAAGTTGGTAAATGAAACATTATAAACTTTAGTCTAGAAATGAAAGCTTTGTATCTAACTTGTGGAACCTAAAGAATAACTTTTAGTTTTTTATGGAATATTGCAAAATTTCTTCGATCAAATGTAGTAGTCTGATAGCTTTGATTGATTTGGAATGATTAGTCCAATAAGAGCTCTATGAAATAATGATCCGATTTTCATTAAATTAAGCCGAATCATTTCCAAATGGATATAATTTTTTACCGCAAGCTTTAAACCTATTTTTTCGACTATGGTTCCTATATGAACTACTTAATATTAAAGTTTTTGAACATAGATCATACAATATTTTTTGGTCAGACAGTTTTTATTTGCTTTATGCAGTTCTGAAGATCTTTACCGATCACCATTTAAGAACATTTTCTAACAGAACATTTCTTTGTTAAAACGTTTTACGCTGAGAAAAACTTTGATTGAAGCGATAGAACTGAAAAGAGAAAATCAGCGATACGATGATTTGGTTCTAAAACGAGAAGGCAAAGCTAACTTCGACTGTGTCGAAGTTTTAATACACTTGAAAAACTTTACTCCATCTGGTCTAACCGGTAAAATATATATATAGGATATAGATATCAAATATTTTAAATTTTTAAATCCTTGATAATCAAAATTTGATACTATAAAAAAAAAACGTTTCTTAGTAAATCACATTTTCCGACCGATCGGTCCTATGGCAGCTATAAGCTATAGTCATCCGATTTCGATAATTTTTTTTAAAATTATGTGAAAGCATATAAAACTAATATATACCAAGATTGTGGACGCTACGATGGAAAACAAAAAGTTTTTCTCACTAGAACTAGTTTTTGGACCGACCGTTTCTATGGCAGCTATATGCTATAGTGATCCGATTTTGATACATTTTTCCAGAATTATGTGGAATCAAATAAAACTAATATACCAAGATTAGTGACGCTATGATGGAAAATAAAAAAGTTTTTCTCACTAGAACTAGTTCTTAGACCGATCGTTCCTATGGCAGCTATATCATATATCCGGCCGGTTTAGACTTATTAATTGCGTGCAGTAAAAAGAAGACTCTGTGCAAAATTTCAGCTTGATAGCTATAAAACTGAGGGACTAGTTCGCGTAGAAGCAGACGGTCGGACGGACAGACGGAATTGAACTCAGCTCGTCGTCCTGATCAAGAATATATATAGTTTATGGGGTCGGAAATGAATATTTCTATGCGTTACAAACTTCTGGACAAAATTAATATACACTTTTCAAGTGTATAAATATCGGTTCTCAAAAAATGCAAAATATCGGTTCCGGTTCTCAGTTTTAATCGGTTCTTTCGGTTTATTTTTCCGGTTAGGGTTTCGATTTGATTTCTATTTTGGATTTGGTATACGAGAAATCCACTTAAGGAATATATTATATCGTTTTAGCTATGTGTCAGATAAACATACATTTTAGTATGTTATTTGTTAGACCGGATTTACACGATAAAGCAAACTTCATGAAGTTTCTGAAAAATCTTTTGTTTGTGCGAAAAAGGTGTGGGGGCGTAGCTTGCCCTTCTACACCTCTATCCTATAAGCAAGAGCTTTTTAGAAAACTTCATGAAGTTTACTTCATCGTGTAAATCTCGACTCAGTTTATTAGCCCTAAAAGTTTGCACCGTTACCTAAAACCAAACTGGTTCTTTTTTCTGTAGTAAAAATAAATTCTAAAGAATTCTCAAAACAAATATTGAATATCAGTCTTGACTCATTTAATTTCTGTTCTTTCTTTTCTGTCCCTATATTATTGTTGATATTTATTATAATTGAGTAATGGTCTCGGTTGCGGCAAGTAATATACGTCAGTTTGCTGACCTAAGTGTGTAGCACATTAAGCTTTCCAATGACTTCTTTCCAACGTGATTCATATCAAAACGAAATTCATTGCCAAGATGCAGCACGTTTGCTTTATTTCAAATTGATGTTGTCTGGGGATGAGGGCAGGGTCATTTAATTTTGGGTTGTATCAAAGACCGTGGTAAAGGCAACAACCTTATATTCAAACTATGATTTTTTTGTATACCCTTGCTAGAGGGGAATATTGAAATTGGTGTGATGCACCAATAGCCGAGTCGACCTAGCCTTGTCCGTCTTTTTCAATTCTATCACCTACCTCAGGTTTAAACTTTTCAAGAAGTCTTTTAATACATGTAGGAGGCTGCATTTGTACGAACCGGCTGGATCGGACGACTATAGCATATAACTGTCATAAGAACGATCGGTTCAAAAACCTAGTTCTAGTGAGAGAAACTTTTTTGTATTTTCTGGTAACGTCTTCAAGATTTAATATGCCCAATTCGATTAAAATCGGATGACTATAGCATACAGCAGTGAGAAAATTTTTTGTATTTTTAATCGTAGCGTCTTTATACTTAAGAAATCGGGATTATTGTATGCATCAACACAATTTTGACGTGATGGATCAAAATCGGACCATACAACAAACGATTTCTGGGTAACAGAAAGTGGCGTCATCTTAGGAAATCACTCAACATGTCTTGTTCTAAGCGAAAATGAAATTTTAGTAAAACCGGGAAACCATAGATTACATAAATTAAAGAAACTGCAAAGATTTTCTGTATTTTTAATTACCAAAGAATTAATTTTCATGTAATTTCCTACAAAAAGTTTATCTTTTAACGTTCTCTAAAATTCAAAAACTCCTTGTCTGTGCCTGTTTCATATATTTACATGAACTAAGCATTCCCTAGCGTGTAGAAAAAATCATAAGGGAGCCGGGTCCTTCGAAGTCGGTGGTGGTTTGTCCACGACAATGTCGGATGAATCGAATTGTGCAATGCCAGAGATGCAGTATCCTCCAGTAAATATAGTTCACAAAGATTGCCCCTTTGGTGTCCAATAAAAATTCAGGATTCTCCTGAAAAGTCTATTCCACGGCTTTTTAAGAGTAATAGCTGCATTCGGATGTTGTTTTAGCCGTGCAAATAAGTTTTATAATTGTACAGCTTTATTTTGAGATATTTGCAAAACATATTTTACTCAAAGTACTTTCTATTGTCAGGCAACATTCGTTTTCCGTGTAGAACAAATTGCTTATCCTTTGAGGCAATATAAAAATCTACCCAATTTTTGGTTTCTTCACACATTTTTCTTACACGCGTATCATCTCAAAGTAAAATATACAAACAGTTAAAAAAAGGATTTTCATTTAATATTTTGTCATGTAACAGGAGCATTTTTGACACGATTGTTTTTTAGAAAAGTGTAATTCATTTCAGCTAACTTCTATAAAGCAAAACTGCAAAAAAATGTTTTCCACAAAATATTTTACACGCCTGTAAAATATTTTTAGTGTTTTTTTTCTCACCCCCGTTTGGTTGCAACTCCATAACGGACAGTCACGTACTTACCAATAAAAGTAAAATGAAGAGAAAAAAACTATACAAAATTTACATGCCTGTAAAATATTTTTTCGAAACAAATTGTCGCATTTTTTTTTACAGAAAAATCACACGCCTGTAAATAAAAAATCGTGTCAAAACCACAGCTGTTAAATAATGATTATCAATCATAATTATTACTAATTAGATTATTTAATTTTTGAAGGTAAATTAACCAATTTACTTACGATTATTTTCAGTTTCCCACGATTGATTATTGCATTTTTTTTTATTATTTTTGAATAGTTTTGATTTTTTTGTCGTAATTTTAAATAATCCCGATTTTTTTTTTGATTATTTCTAATCGTAATCAATTAGTAATCGGACATTTTTTTCCAACGGATTATATAGTCATTAAATTATTTTTTATATATAATGTAATTGATTACCAATCGTAATCCGAATTTAACAGTTATGGTTAAACAACAAATTGCTCATTCAAAAATCGACCCAATTTTTGGTTTCTTCACACATTTTTCTAACACCCGTATCATCTTGAAGTAAAATATACAAACTGTAAAAAAAAAATATTTTCACACATGTAAATAAAAACTTTTTCCATAAGAAAAACCATTTTTTTTCATGTAATTAAAGCTAATAATTTGTCCAAATTTTTATGAAAATTTAGCTAAATAGACCAAAATAAGAAATTTTCCGGCACTCTTTGAGCAAATTACTTGCGTGTGGATACAATTTTCAAAAAAATTTAGACAAATTTTTAACAAAATTTAGACAAATTTTCAACAAAATTTAGACAAATTTTCATGAAAAATTTTGGCAAATTATTTGCCTGTCTTGCTTAACACGAGTATTTTGACACGATCTGTAAAAAAAACGAGAAGGCAAAGCTAACTTCGACTGTGCCGAAGTTTTAATACACTTGAAAAACTTTGCTCCAACTGATTTAACCGGTAAAATTATATATTTTATAGATATCAGATATTTAAAATTTTTAAATCATTGATAATTAAAATTTGATTCCAGAAAAATACTTTTCTTAGTAAAACACATTTTCCGACCGATCAGTCCTATGGCAGCGATATGCTATAGTGATCCGATTTCGATAAATTTTTCCAGAATTATGTGGAAGCAAATATAACTCACATATACCAATATTAGTGACGCTGCGATGGAAAACAAAAAAGTTTATCTCACTAGAAGTAGTTTTTTGACCGACCGTTTATATGGCAGCTATATGCTATAGTCATCCGATTTTGATACATTTTTTCGGAATTGTGTGGAAACATATAAAACTAATATATACTACGATTGGAGACGCTACGATAGAAATCAAAAAAGTTTTTCTCACAAAGACTTAGTTTTCGACCGATCGTTCCTATGGCAGCTATAAGATATAGTCACCCGATCCGGCCGGTTCCGACATATTAGTTGCGGGCAGTAAAAAGAAGACTCTGTGCAAAATTTCAGCTCGATAGCTTTAAAACTGAGAGACTAGTTTGCGTAGAAACAGACGGACAGACGGACAGACAGACAGACAGACGGACGGACGGACAAGCGGAAATGAACTCGGCTCGTCGTCCTGATCAAGAATATATATAGTTTATGGGGTCGGAAATGAATATTTCTATGCGTTACAAACTTCTGGGCAAAATTAATATACACTTTTCAAGTGCGAAAAAGTGTTTTTCACAAAATATTTTACACGCATGTAAAATATTTTTAGTTTTTTTTCCCACCCCCCCGTTTGTTTGCAACTTCACAACGGACTGTCACGTGAAATGATGAAAAAAAACTACACAAAATTTACATGCCTGTAAAATATTTTTTGGAAACAATTTTTCGCATTTATTTTACGCCGCCGAATGTTAACATATTTCTTCAAATACTTATTTATCCACCCTTATACAATCAACTAGAAATATAAATATTCGCATCAGCATTACCTTTGACTTTTTAATCTGTTTATGTATTGTTCAGGTGTATCAGTATTATTCTCACATTCAAAAAAACAACAACAGTATAGAACAGCAAAAATAAAAAGATTAAATTTTAAACAAATTTAAATTAAGTTATTAAAATATCAGCATTAGCTGTGACTTTTTCAATCTGTTCAACATCCAAAAAAACTACAGTTCAACATTTTCCTACATTCAAAGACGTAACAACTCAATAAAGCAATAAATAGAAAGTTCTGAATTTTCCAAATAATTTGAATACAGTTTCGAATGAAATAAGTGGTCAGAAGATCAATACGCACTAGCAAAGTATGTCTTCAAAATGTATGTATTCGATTTCCATTAGAGCCAAAACAAGTAAAAACAATTAAGTGATAACTGACCGGCCAAACAACTTTCATACCACAAATTCTACAAATTCATGTGCGAATGTGCATTAGACGAACGGCATCATGTCCATCATGCCACATTTCTGTTTACATACATATATATATACATATGTATGTATCGTGATCTTGATATTGAACACGCACATGGGCAACGCTTCAATGAATGCATCCCAAAGAGAGCCAAAACAATTATTAAGCTAGCGTAATTAACAGTTGCCCGCCACTCCCACACACACACACACACACACACACACACACTCACACTGTGCCGTACATGGTCAGAGCTTAAATATAATTAAGTTTTCCCCATTTGTATTTCAGTACCAGTCAACAAGAAAAAGAACATCATGGCTGTCAATGTTTACTCCACAAATGTAACCTCGGAGAATTTGTCGCGTCATGATATGCTGGCCTGGGTCAACGATTGCCTCCAATCGCATTTCGCCAAAATCGAAGAATTATGCACGGGTAAGTCCAACAAAATCAAGTCATTAAATTGGATTTTAAATTTATGTTGATTTTCTTTAGGCGCCGCCTATTGTCAGTTCATGGATATGTTGTTCCCCAATTCAGTGCCCGTCAAGCGTGTCAAATTTCGTACAAATTTGGAGCACGAGTATATACAGAATTTTAAGATTTTGCAGGCGGGATTTAAAAAGATGTCGGTCGACAAGGTAAGTGGCGGATTTGTGTTGATGAAGTAATCAATTTTTGATGATTTAGTTTAAGTTTTGTATTCGAGTTTTAATTTGGATTAACTTCACACACAAAAGTTAAAATGTTTAAGCATGTTAAAAATAATTTTAAAGCCAGTCTGAGAAATTGTTTTTTATGCCGCGTCGTCCCATACATGTCTTGTGTGTTGTAACTAACTGCAATTTCCGTTACAAAAAACTCAACTACAACCCACAACAACCACAGATCATACCCGTTGACAAGCTTATTAAGGGACGTTTTCAAGACAATTTCGAGTTCCTACAATGGTTCAAGAAATTCTTTGATGCCAATTACGATGGACGTGATTACGAACCATTAGTCCAACGTGGCGGTGTCAAGCTGGGCAACGGCATAGGCGGCGGCGGTGGTGGTGGTGGCGGCGGCAGCGGCGGTCACAGCAATGGAGGCAGCGGCGTGGGCAGCACCAACAATGATCTACATTTAATGCATCGCCGACCAATACAGGTGCCCACCACCAACAGCAGTGCCCCTGGAAGTAACAGTCGCATGGCACCACGCACTCAAACGGGTATGGATCGAGTTGAAGATTATGTGTGTAAAACATCGTTTGGTTTTTGGTCGCGACATTCCATACGCGAAGCGAACGTGAAGCACGCGGCGATGTGCGAGGCCACACTGTGTAGAGCATTGGGATACTACCGACATACACACACGCACACCCACCACAATAGGCGCACCAACACACACACACTCGCATCCCAGCACCCACACAACTACTCGACACAAAATGATACTAATCATCTGTTGTTTTTTTTAATACACTTGCGGATTGCGGAGATTATATGCATATGATGTTTCCGGCTTGTCTTAGGCTTAAGATTAAGATCTACCCATCTTCCGTTTTATTAGTTGATGATTTAATGGAACTTTAAAGAAACTTATAGAACTAACCAGGCAGAGTCTCAAATCCCCAGAAGCAGACCTTTATTTTTGACTTGTGAATCAACTGTAGAAAGTTGTCTACGAATTATTCCATTCTTAGTTATAGTGGTGAATGAATCTTATTTCGGTTCCAGTTTTGATTAAAATTAAAAATTCCACCATATACAACATGGTTCAATAAGTCCCCGGTCTATAACAGTCAATGATTTTTTTGTTTCAAAATTAGAGGTGCGCGCGTGAGCGATATTTCCTTCGCGTAACGCACGATTCACGAAATAATAATCTCTTGACGCATGATTCACAAAAGCAACTCAGTTTTATGAATACTGCATGACTTCTATTCACGATGAATAACTTTAACACGCACGGATCACGGATGCTCACGCACGAAAGACTGTGTTTTCTCACGATCATGTCGTGACACACCGTTACACGTTTAAATTCACGTCACGCGCTCACCTCTATCCAAATTTCAACTTTCCAACGATTTTCTAACATTTCTGTATCCGGGATTAATACGCAGTTACATACCCCATTAAAAGTCTTTCTGCTGTTGCAGTGCAAAACAATGCATTCCTGCTTCTTTCTTGAAAAACTAAAAATTCTTTCGAACTAGTTCCATTTGAACTTACAGACTGGGTATTAGCTAATATTTAAAGGAAACGGGACATTAATGAGTATTTAATCAATATTTTAATAGATGAAAAATTAAATTACCTATGACATTGCGGTTGTACTATTTCTAACGTTCACCACAAAGAAAAACTTTCAGTCTTTTAGCTCTTCCCGATTGGGCTGTGCGTGCGTTAATGACGAGTATAAAATCCAGGGAATCGGTTCGATTCATTTGATCGACGAGTAAGACCGGATTTAATCGATGATCCCAACTAAGTCCGTGTTTACACGATAAAGTTTGCTTCATGAAGTTATCTTCAATTTCGCTTTAAAGCATCTTCAAAACTTCATGCGCATTTACATGAAGTAGTTGGCTTCATGAAGGTCGATTTCAATTCGCCTGAAAACACGAGATATCGATAAGCAAATAATCCACAAATTAACCCTGCATCAGTTCAATCGGAACAAAGCAAAGGAGAATTATCGAAAAGCTTCAAGCCACGGTAGGCCATGAAGCTTTGTTTCGGCTGCCCCTCTTCACCTCTTTCCCAAAAACCAAAACTTCATGAAGGAAACTTCATCGTGTAAATGCGGACTTAGACGGGATTTACACGATGAAGCAAACTTCATGATGTTTTATAAAAAGCTCTTGCTTGTAAGAAAGGGGTGTGGTGGGAAAGCTCACCCCTCTACACCTCTTACCCACAAGCAAGAGCTTTTTAGAAAACTTCATGGAGTTTGCTTCATCTTGTAAATGCGGTCTTAGACGGGATTTACACGATGAAGCAAACTTCATGATGTTTTTGAAAAAGCTCTTTCTTGTAGGAAAGAGGCGGAGAGGGGCACGCCACCCCACCACACCTCTTGCCCACAAACATAAGCTTTTGCCAAAACTTCATGCTGTTTTCTTCATCGTGTAAATCCAGTCTTACTCGGGATTTACACGGTGACTCAAGCTTCATAAAGTTTTTTCAAAAAGCTTGCCGGAAAGAGGGGTAGTGGTGAAGCTTAACAAATGCTTTTGCAAAAACTGCATTAAGTTTGCTTTAGTCGGGATTTACACGATGAAGCAAACTTCATGAAGTTTCTAAAAAAGCTTTTGTTTTTGGGAAGGAGTTGTGGTAGGGTAGTTTCCCCTCTACGCCTCTTTCCTACAAACAAGAGCTTCTATAGGTGCTTATGAATGGAGTATATCATTCCTGCACTTAAAGGTAGTACTTATGGACTTACCTGGCTGGCGTCTGCAACTACGACTTTAATATTTAAAAGATCTACAATGCTTATAGTAACTTTAATTGGGAAATAAGTTTATGCTCGAAAACTGCTAGTGAACCACTGAACCGAACCGAAACCGCGGTTCAACTTGCTCCAAAAACCATGTTGTTAATCGAACCGATAGTTTAAAACCATCATTACCCACTAAGCCGAACCAGCCCCAACTCTTAAGCGGCATTCCTGATGAAATAAGTGAGTGGTGCATTTTTCACCTCTAAATCTCTGGAACGGAATTTGACAAACCAACGCTGACATTGTCGTTCATTTATTAGGCTGAGTTCACATTGTTCGACATGAGACATGATAATCCAGTAAGCCTTTATGTTCTATTGTTTTTAATGTCAAATGACAAGTTTTTCACAATGAAAAAAAAAACAACATAAGGGCCTACTAGATTATCATGTCTCATGTGTCGAACAGTGTGAACCCAGCCTAACATTGGTCCGTATACATAGCATACTTTTATTCAAACTTTTGGACTGTAACTTTCCTTATTACATTTGTTGTAACTTCTTCAAAGGTTATCGATTAACGATCATCTTTTTATCGATACCTAGCAGTTCGGTCCTAAGGCAGCATCTACCGGTCAAAATCCGATATGACTTTCTTGCCAACCCACTATTTCAAAAACTTTTAAATTTGAAGGTATATGCATGAAAGAATAATTAAAAGGTAGCGCAAAGTATCGCATGCGCGATAAATTAACGAACCTCAGGGCCACACAGTCAATACTTAAATTTTTGACAGTTATCGATAGAAATTATTCAATAATAGAAAATCAAAAGCGACCATGTCATTTCGATATACTGGGTAGAGCAACCTTGAATCATCGATCCAGTCCGACTGCGAACATCTTGATGTATATGTGCTTATTATAATGCAACCGCTTGCAATTACGTCCGTCTCTTAAAAGTATATGTATGTTTGCCTTTGGAACCGATAGATTACAAAACAAAAACTTTACCAGTACGGACAAGATGTTAAAAAACAAACTGGAACATCTCATCAGACATAAGACAAGCGCGCACTAATATTTAGTGACGTTTACAAAAATATGTCATCATTGTTTATCAATTAGTTCTAAGGGTCATTTTCTCATGCTCATGTTTTTCAAATCTAGGTGGATATTAAGAAAATATAAGTTGCCTACTTTTAGGCCGCTGTTAAATCATAAGAAGGTCGATGTAGACACAAGCATAGATATTTTTAAGCGGCTTAAAGTAGGCAATATATATTCTCCTAATATCCAGCTAAATTTCAAACACATGAAGATGAGAAAACGGCCATCTGCGACTCCTTTTATAGGCAGCGGCACATCATAATACTAACCAAACAGAATATCACATACTTAATTTGGGTTGCTATTTTGTTGATTTTTTAGTTGATGTTTTTGAGAAAAATTAATAAAATAATTATTTAAAATTTACATAATATTTTTTTTGCATTTAAAAGAAAATAATAATTATATTGTAATTATAAAATTAAATATAATATCTATAGAAATCCGCAAGTGTAATCCAAACTTCGGCCAATCGAAGCTTTAAATTTTGTAATTTTTTGTTTTGTTTTTTTTGTTGGTACCTCCACACTCATTTCTGGGGTGTTTTTTTTTTAATGTTTTGTCCTTTCGCCTTTTGTTGCGTTTTGTTTTCCTCCTCACATCAAACTACACTGAACTCACTCACTCACCGTTTCTCTCTCTCTCTCTTTTTTGCATATTTCTTACACATTTTACTTTTAGATAATTCCCATTGACAAATTGATCAAGGGTCGCTTCCAAGATAATTTTGAATTTTTACAATGGTTCAAAAAGTTCTTCGATGCTAATTACGATGGCAGAGATTATGATGCCAGTGCCGTGCGCGAAGGTGCTCCCATGGGTTTTGGTTCGGGTGCAGCGAAATCCCTGCCCGGTCCGGGTGGCAGCGCTGGTGGTGTTGGCAGCACCTACAGACGTACTCCAGCGGTGGCGACGTCAGCGGCGCGTCCGACAGCAACGACAGCCACAAAGCCCAGTATGTTTGTTTTTGGTTTGGTTATTGCTTAAGTCATCATTCCCCATTCCAACCTACCCCACATCAATCCCCCATCAATCATACATTCTCACACATATTTATGTACATATATTTGTAAATTATTGTCATTCTTTTGATTTAACAAAACTTGAATGCACCAAAAGAGAAAAACAGGGTTAAGTGCTTGGATCGTGCTTCACGTTTGTTAAATATAAACACACACACATTTCGCATTGTGTTGCATATTAATCTAGATTTTTGTTTTTTGCCCCATCCAAAGCAGTCTCCAAGGTGCTGCCACGCACAAATAATGCAACGCCGCCTAGCAGAATGGCCACTGCCAACAATACGGGAGCGGTCAAGAAAAGCGACACGGCCAATGCAGCTAATAATCAGCAGATCGAGGAACTGTCGAACCAGGTAGGAAATTAAAATGGGAAGCTCGGGCAAGTTTTGAAAACTAACCAAACATATTTTTGCAGGTAATGGACATGCGCTTAAATCTGGAGGGACTGGAGAAAGAGCGCGATTTTTATTTTTCGAAATTGCGTGATATAGAAATTCTGTAAGTGTAAGAGAGTCGAGCCTAAAGCTGTTGAACCTCATTGTTTTTTGTATATCTGCAGTTGCCAGGAGGCGGATGATGGCGAGACGCATCCACTGATACAAAAAATTCTGGATATATTATACGCGACTGAGGTAGGGGTAGGCAATTGACATCCTAAATTCACAAAACAACTTTAATAATCTGCCTTCATCACCACAGGATGGATTTGCGCCCCCAGATGACGCACCACCGGAAGACGAGGAATACTAAATAACAGAAACAAGAAACAAACAAACAAAAAAACAGCCCACGAAATTTGCTGGAATACATATTCAAAACACACACAAATACCTAAAACCCTTAAACAAGAAGACACACACACACACATCCTCAATTGTATAAACAAATTATACCCCGACTCGCTTCAAAATTAAAAAACGGCACCTGGAGAGAGAACGTTTCCTTTATTGCGCTGCTCAATTGTATGACTTTGGAAAGTATTTAGATAACTTTAATAAACCAAACTGTTCATACTCCGGGCCGCTGTTTGTTCCCCCGCCCCCCCTTGGTCAACATCGACATTCGTATTAAAATTGTTTGTAACTGTAGTCGTAATAAAATTTAAAACTTAACAAAAGCACACACAATATTTATTTGATAACTGGATAAACGCTGTGTTGTGTTGGCGCTGATGATGATTTTTGTAAAAGTTGTTAATGAATCTTTATCATTTACTGTTATTGCAAGTAAACTCTATCTGTCTGTCTGTCCGTCCGTCTGTCGTTCTGCCCCCCCCCCCTTCTCTCTTCTTGATCGTTTTGAGTGTTGTGTGTAACCAACAAATTGTATACATATTGTTTTGGATTTTTCAAATAAACAACAAATAAACTTGCTTAACAATTTATGAGACTAGTTTTTAAGTCCAAACTATTTTGCTCTCAATTTCTTCTTCTATTTTTTTTAGTTCTATATTTATGTAATGTGTAAAAACAGAACTTTAAAAGAAGGAGAAACAACTTTAAATAAAAAACAAAACTTTCTAATTTCTAAAAAAATATCTTTGGTTTTTAAATTTTATTAAGTTATGAACCACACGTACTTATAATAAAACTGACTGCAAAGGCTCACCCTAGGGTGTAAATATCATATTGATATATCGATTTTTTTGACGATAAACGATCTATTTCTTGCGACAATATAATCGATGTTATTGAGAACATATATGAACAATTTCAGATTTTTTTTTAAAAGGTTCTGTCTGGTTTTATCGAATCGGAATCAGCATATATGTATATTCTTTTGTTATTTTAAATGTATAGCTTGGCAATTTCAGCGCGTTCTTTTGGAGTGTACTTTTCCATGGTATAAATTGTCTTCGAATGACGCTTTCAACGCGGCGGATCGATATTAGTTGATCCGTCAGCGCCTTCAAAAGTTATAGAACTGTAAGATGGGTCAGATTTACAATGGAGAAAGATTAATTCGAGAAATCAAAAATAGTTTTCGGTATTTTTATATTTTGTAGGAATTTGAAAAAAATACAGGGGTCCTTTAATTGTCATAATCAGATAAGGGCATTCGGGCCTCTTTCCGTTTCTGATTTCGATCAAATTATGCGGAATCGTAATTGGTAAATGTTCCCGTTTTTAAAAACCGCTTGTTATTTTTAGCATAGCTTCATAGCTTCAAATTTCCATTTATCTTCATTCTACTGTTTTGATGGCAAAATTTTTAAACCGAATTCTTATTCATTTCTTGGATATAAGAAACTTCTCCAATTTCGATCGATCGAATACGAGAACAGACCATATTAATTAGCCATTGTTTTTAGTGGGAGTTCCAAAGGCTTTAGAAAATAACGATATATTAATCAATCTATTAAAATAGATTTTTCGTATATATTATCGTCTTCGATCATTGTATAAAACAAAGTGCGATAAAACTGAGACTATTGTAAAAATAATGTACTTAGCTGGGCATTAATGCATGAAACTGATATGATTAACCACCCGAGGAATTCTCTTTTTTTCATTTTCCAAACAACTATTAAGGAACTCGGTTAACTCATGTATTCTATAAACTAAAAGAGTCCTTAAAATTACCAGAAAATATCCTACGATATTCTTTGAAAATAGCAGAGCAGATGTGCTTCTTTTAAATCGTACAGGCGCTTTTTTTAAGGAGGTTGGTAATATCGCCCTTTGTCTCAAGTTCGTTTGCCCTGGGACCCAATTGTGGACTGATCTGACATATCTGGAAGAGAGTTTCACAAGTCGTTTACCGATATTGAGAATTTGAGAATAGTTTAATAAAGTAAATAAATTGTTTTTGGGTGTGGAATTGTTTTTGTAAAAGCCAGAAAAATAGAGTTTTATACTTGTTAAGAATGGAAGTTCTTGATCAAGTTTGCAACTCATAAAATATCAAAAAAAACTATATGCATTTTTGGGAACTTTACAGTAGAGTGATTACGAGTGATTACACGATGCCGTAATCACGAGAAAAATAATAATTTTTACGATTACAGTTCCTTTTTATTTATTGTAAGGCTGGTTCACACTGTTCGACTCATGAGACATGATAATCTAGTAGGCCCTTGTGTTTTCTAGTTTTCATTCTGAAAAGCTTGTCATTTGACATTGAAAACAAGGCAACATGAGGGCCTACTCGATTATCATGTCTCATGCGTCGAATAGTGTGAACGCAGCCTAACAGGTTATCATTTTTATGATTACGAGTAGTAAACGGCATCGTGGTATCCTACGATTAAATAATAATCAATATCAATCTATCGGTAAAACCTTACGACGGTACATAGTTTTCCCGAAAGCGTAAACTAATTTTATAATTTTAATGTGAAGAGCTCGCCGTGTGTAAAAATATAAAGCCAGTATTTTCTCTTGCGATATTTTGGTGTTCCTGTTCCTTAACTCGCGAATTCTTTATCTTGAGATGCTCCACCATGAACTTGACTTCTACAACCATTTATGCAGATCGCGTTTATTATCCAAAATTAATAAAATGCAATCGCGAATTTATCATATCAAGGTGCACGAAAATGTTCTTCGCTAGAATTCGTAACATTAACAAAATATTGCACAATCTTAAGCTAAATTTAATTTTTAGTATTGCAATTTGGGCTGAATTTGGGATCCGTACTAATACTAAAGCCTGATCTAATTTTACCTGAAGGCATCTGAAATAGGAACATTTTTTGGGAACAATTAGATTGACAAACATTGAAAATTTACATTGGAATATTTTTATCCCCGTTACTCGTAGAGTAAAAAGGGTATACTAAGTTCGTGCAAATGTATGTAACAGGCAGAAGGAAGCATCTCCGACCCCATAAAGTATATATATTCTTGATCAGCATCAATAGCCGAGTCGATATAGACATGTCCGTCTGTCTGTCTGTCCGTCTGTATGAACACCTAGATCACAGGAACTATAAAAGCTAGAGCTACCATTTTTTCAGTGTAGACTTGTATCTTCTGCACGCAGATCAAGTTTGTTTCAATTTTTTGCCACGCCCCCTCCCGCCCCCGCAATATGAAAAAACCTCATATCTCCCAAAATTTTGAAAATAGATTGTTCGAACCTTCTAGACATATATTTTAATCATCATTACCTATTCATCCGCCATACATCATTTTCCGATCAGACGAAAGATAGTAGAGTTGTCGCCCCCGCAATTTG
This sequence comes from Lordiphosa mommai, assembly GCA_018904225.1. Taxonomy (NCBI): domain Eukaryota; kingdom Metazoa; phylum Arthropoda; class Insecta; order Diptera; family Drosophilidae; genus Lordiphosa; species Lordiphosa mommai. The sequence goes on along the minus strand of JAEIFT010000053.1, from coordinate 876,405 downwards.
AAAAATACCTCAAATCTCCCACAATTTTGAAAATGCATTGTTAAAACCTTCTAGACATATATTTTAATCATCATTACCTACCAATCCGCCAGAGATCATTTCTTGATCAGATGAACGATAGAAAAGTTCACGCCCCCGCAATTTGAAAAATTCCTCATATCTCCCACAATTTGGGCAACCTTACCCTGAGTAACGGGTATATCGAAGTCGAGCAGGGCCGACTTCAACTTATGCTCTCGTTTTTATTTAGGTGTGTGTTCATTTGTACAAAAATGTTACATTTGATTCTGTTCTTTGCGTTGTTAGTATAAGATTAGAATAGCATCCAAGTTTTAAGTCTTTAGATTTGTTCGCCATTCTTCCAAGACTCGATTACCCGAACTTAAGCATCTCTTTCTAGATGCGCTAGATGCCGGTATATATTATATATCTTGCTAACTTTTCAAACTGTTTTTCTCTGGGTAAACCAACTCCAAATGGACATTATTACGCTGTCAGAGCTTTGTCTTTATATTTTAATATGTCATCGTCCACTATAGAAACATCTTTGCTTTCTTCACATTCTCCTAGTTCTTCCAGGCTTAATCGACTGTACGACGATTCGAAGGATGCCTCAGATATGAAAAAAACTTATTGTTTGATGAGATAATAGATCTCCTCACGCCCTTCCTTATAAGCTGTTCAAATTCTGGCCATAAAAATTTTAAGTATTGGCATCCGTGTATTCCCACGATGATAGATTCCTATTTATTTTCATTTTATTAAAATAATTTTTTAATGAGTACGATACAGAAATAAATTTAAAATGTGTATGTTCCTACGATGCCAATTTGACAGATGTTTAATCGTACTCGTCTGTAATCAAACTCGGAGAATATTACTCGATTACTATTTTACTAACTCGTGGTTCATTTCATTTAAGTACATTTTGTTAATTTTGCAAGAGTTTTAAGCAGAGGAAATCATTTAACTAAAAAATGCTAAGAACCGAATCCGTACCGATACAATGTTTTGGTTCTAAAAATATCCTTTTTCAAATACTGGTTCTCAAAGAATGCAAAATATCGGTTCCGTTTCTATTCGGTAAACCGTTCCGGTTTGATTCATTGATGCAGAAAAGAAGGCTGGAGTTCTAGATTTTCAATTTGTTTTGTCATTTAAATCATTTAAAATATGTTGTTGAGAGCAACAAGGTTTGATTACACAATATTTCAGTTTTTTTTTGAGTTCCATTTTATGGTATTATACCCTAATCGATCCAAAATGTTTCGGATCTTTCAAAAACACTCACTTGATTTTTGTTTTTGACATACCTATCTATATGTATAAAAACACATATATGCTGTAAATATTTTGTTAATGCTTGTAAAATCATATTGAATACCCAAACAAATACATAAAATGTATCACACATCATTCTATAAAAACTAGAATAAATACTTATACCAACTGTTGCTTGAATCAAAAGGAAAAATTCATTTTATTTTTAACAATATAAATGCAATTTTGCAACTATTTAACTGCTGCCTGGATCAGCGGCTGTTTGTGTGTGCCATCACAGAAGGGTCGGTGCGTGGTCTGCTTGCAATTGCAGAGCCAATAGTCGCCCGTTTTCTCCACCTTGAAGCGTATGGGCCTATGGTATACAAATATTAGGGGTTAATAATAAACAAATAATTCCGGCTCTGTCCCATCTCTTACCTCTGCTTGATTTTGAGAAACTCATTCCTATGCGTACCATCGCAGAGCGGTTGGGACTTTGACTTGCCGCACAGGCACCAGCTGTAGGTTTTATCTGCGGGTTGGTGGGGAAGGTAAGTCATATGAATTGTGGTTATGTAAACATTTAAGAAATTCTCCTGTGAGAAACTCACCCTTGTCTAAATGTAATTTAAAGGGTTTCTTATCAAAGATGGCTCCATTCTCCTTTTGCAAATGGGCAGTTTGCTTATCCTCTAACAGATTCTTGGGTATTGTTTTGGCAGTGGAGGCGGCCGCTGCATTTCCCGACTGAGTGCTGGAGCTATAGCACAGTTGCTAAGAGTAAAATTGAATGAAAGTGATATTCCTGGTAAGTTCTCATCTAGGATAGTTTACCTGTAGAAGCCATGGCGAGCGCAGGTTACGTTTTAATATTATTGACATTTTGTTCGGCGTACTTTTATGGGTTTTGTGATAGCAATCATCTGTTTTAGCCAGGGATGGAAGCAAGTGACTCGTTTGTAGTGGTTCCATTTGTGGTGAACCAGTCGCAGTATTTTTTCACTATAAAATATTTTAAACGAAAATACAAGAAATGTAGGAGACCCTGACTATTCCATTTTTTGAGTCTGCCGATTAATTACAAAGCTCTTGGAAAAATCGATGGAATTTTGGTTGACAATGTTGTACGACCACTTAAAGTAGATATTGTAGAAATCTTTTTGGGCCATGATCCGAATTCGGAGTCAAATTTCGTGTAAACGTTTCATAAAATCCTCCAAGACGACTTACTAAGACTGGATTTACACGATGAAGCAAACTTCATGGAGTTTCTGCAAAAGCTTTTGTTTGTAGGAAAGAGGGGTAGTGGTGTACTTTACCCCTCTTCACCTCTTTCCTACAAGCAAGAGCTTCTCGAAAATCTTCATGAAGTTTGCTTCATCGTGTAAATCCGGTCTAGTCGGGATATATCGCCTCCTGAAACCTGTCTGAAAGGTACATATCAGACTTTTTTAGAGTGCAGATTTATTTGCAATAAAACGAAATTTATTTTAATATTTTAATAATATATTTATGTTTGACTTAAAAATTAACATTATAAGAAAAATATTGCACCAACTGAATAAATTTGTGAATTGTCTATCGTCTTGATTATCGCATGAATCTGCATTCCCTTATTTTCAGCGTCGTTTTTACTTTCTTATTTATTCTTTATACATTAATTCCGAATAAGCGCCGACATAAGAGCTTTTAAAAAGCCCGTGCTTAGAAAGCACTGAATGTGTTCCGACAACGCTCCAATTTGTGTTTACTCCAAAATCGCTCTTAATCTCGACTCTTTTTTTAGACACATAATTTTGAGAGCTTTTAACTATGCTTGCTGGATTTTTTGAGTAGAGTTGACATATGTATAGCTTTTTTTTTTAACAAATAAGCTAATATATGTATTGTTTGCGCATTCATAGCTCTTCAGACGACCAACAAATCGAAATCGATTTAGGACACTATTTTATATATATCAAATTTACACTGTCTGTTCGTGTCAATCAGGAAAGAGTAATAGGATATGTTCCAAGTCTAAGAACCGGTTCAATAGTGGTTCAGAACCATATCTCAGAAGTTATTAAAGCTAAGAAATTTGGGTATGGAGTCAGACATTTCACTGGTTCAAGATCGGTTCGGTGGTTCAGAGTCATATCTCAGAAACGATGACCTTGAAATTTGGTGTGTAAGTTAGTTATATGGAAATAGACATATTACTGGTTCAAGAGCGGTTCTGAACCTGCTGAACCGGTTCAGTTAAAACCTATTCCAAAATGGCTCCGAATGGAAAATTGAATAGTGAATGAAATATCTGAGGAATTATTTAACCCATGAACGTAATATCTACTGTTAAATGGAGTTAAATACAGTTCTTCTAATCTTGCTGTAAATATTATAGATATTGCCTGGGAACTGAGAAAATTTGAGAAATAGTTATGAGTTCCCATGTCTTATTGTAAGCTCCTGTAATAGACTATCCCACTTTTTAAAAAATAGTGTTCTGCTCCGCAAGAGATGTGTTGCTACAATTTTCGGAAATCGGTGAGCTGAGATTCATGACTTTTCTTATGCAAACAAAATGCATTTTCAGGGTTTTTAAATAAATTAAGTAAATGGCGTTATTTTAATATCCTTTTAAGGAAGGTGGGTACCAGCCTTTCCACGTTTTCAAGGGAAAAAACCCCCAGACCTGGACTGCTCTTGCTGTGCTTTCGAACAGTGATTACTATGTGCTGGTTTTAACATCGTTTTTAACGAATTATGTTGCGAAGTGGTGTTAGGACGTTGTAGGTAAAAAAAATGTTCGGTGTAAGGAGAATATCGATGATGTCATCTATTCGAAAAAAAAAGAATATTTTAAGATGATTCATTAAATATTTTTCATATCCATTTGGACTAAATATGTCCATATCCATTTTAAAACCCTTGCAGAGGGTATATTAAAATTTTCACGATGTTTGGAAGCATCTCCTAACCCATAAAGTATATACATTCTTGATCAGCATGACAAGCTGAGTCGATGTTGCCATGTCCGTCCGTCTGTTTCTATGCTAGACTTTAAATGCATATAGTCTGCACATTTGTCGGAATCGGCCGGATCGGATGACTATATTTTACAGCTGCCATAGAAACGATCGGTCCAAAAACTAGTTCTAGTGGGAAAAACTTTTTTGTTTTCCATCGTAGCGTCACTAATCGTGGTATATATTAGTTTTATATGCTTCCACATAATTCTAAAAAAAATTTATCGAAATCGGATGACTATATCATATAGCTGCCGTAGAAACGATCGGTCCAAACACTAGTTCTATTGAGAAAAATCATAAAATTAATCATTTGTGAATGTGATGGTGCCGCCCTGGTTACAAACAGAGTTGCCATGTCTTGACTGCTCCAGCATGGGTCAGGGTCAGTGGATCGATCCAAGGTCGTTGTCTGTATTTTGATTATACAATAATGAAAGATCTAAAATCTGTGCTAACTGATAACACTTGAGACACATTAAACTAATGGGGGGAAATGGCAGGGCATCAGCATATGCATTTAATTAGTGTAAATAAACTTAAACAAACATCTTTCCGCTTAAGATAAGAAGAACAACATGCGCCTGGTGCCACCTTATCAGCGCGTATATGTTATCTCCGTTTAACAAGGTTTTCTCTGTTAACGTTAATATCAAAAATGTTTATTAATAAAAAAAGAAACAATACTTAAGATAGCTTAGAATTCAGCATGGAAGGGATAAAACTTATGTCTAGCCATGCCCGAGAAGGGCACGGTACGCACTCCCGTGTGATATCGCTCCATGGAAGTTGCATCCTCGGCGCTCAGCTCAAAATCGAATATTTGGAAATTCTCTGCAATACGGGATTTATTGGAGGATTTGGGTAGAGGTACTACACCAATTTGTATCAAATATCGCAGGCAGATTTGGGCAGGAGTGCGTCCATATTTCTTGGCCAACTGTTGAGCATGTTCATCATAAATAAATGGCGGCCACTGACGTTCGGGTCGTGGACGGGCCAGCGGGCAGTAGGCACAAATAACCAAATTATGCTGCTTGGCATGTTCCCTTAGTTTTTGCTGCTGAAAGCCCGGATGACACTCCACCTGATTCACCACAGGCTTGATCCGGCAATTGGCCAAAACTCGTTCCGTTTGCGCGGCATTGAAATTGGATAAGCCAATGCTGCGTGCCAGACCCAAATCAACCAGTTTCTCCATCTCCTTCCAGGTATCCAGATAATCCACATCCGTCAGCTCCAGAGTGCCATGCACGTTGTTGTCGTTGTGAAATTTCTGGCCAATGGGCAGATGCATCAAATACAAATCAATGTAATCCAAGCCCAAATTCGTCAAACTCAAACGAAAGGCACGTTCCACCACCTGGGGATCATGATGAATGCCACCCAATTTGGTGGTCACAAATATATCCTCACGCCTGATGACACCCTCAGCGATCTTCTCGCGTATAGCCTGACCCACCTCCTGTTCGTTCTCATAGACAAAGGCGGTGTCTATGTGCCTATAGCCAAGATCAATTGCCTGCCTGGTGGCCTGATGTGCTTCCGATTCATATGATTTCCAAGTGCCCAGGCCCAGAATGGGCATTTCTTGGCCATTATTCAGTTTGATTTTCGGCGCGAAATTTGGCATTTTTGGTTGATTTTTTTGAAATAACACAAAAATGAAATTTTGTTCCAGCAAGTCGAAGGTTTGACAGTCAACTGATTGCCATTGAGCAAGGCAGCCGGGTTTCACAGCAAATGTTGTGGTATGACGTCATAGTTGTGCCACGTCATTTGTAATTCCCACTACCTGAACAGCAGAAGCTTTTGAGAGCGCAAAAGCTTTTAAACAACCGGCTGCACAGTGGGAGAGATATCAAATATTTTTCAACAAAAATATTCCATAATTGTACTAGTTTACACAAAAAAAAAAAAAATAATACCCATTGAAGCTGTTATTATTTTCTTATGTATTTTGGTATGCTGATCTGAAAAATGAAATTGAACGTTTTTGAGTTAGAATTTTTATACACTTGAAAAGTGTATATTAATTTTGCACAGAAGTTTGTAACGCATAGAAATATTCATTTCCGACCACATAAACTATATATATTCTTGATCAGGACGACGAGCTTAGTTCAATTCCGTCTGTCCGTCCGTCCGTCTGTCTGTTTCTACGCGAACTAGTCCCTCAGTTCTGAAGCTATCGAGCTGAAATTTTGCACATAGTCTTCTTTTTACTGCACTCAACTAATATATCGGAACCGGCCGTATCGGATAATTATATCATATAGCTGCCATATTAACGATCGGTCTAAGAACTAGTTCTAGATAGAAAAACTTTTTTATTTTCCATCGTAGCATCACTAATCCTGGTATATATTAGTTTTATATGCTTCCACATAATTCTGGAAAAATTTATCAAAATCGAATCAATATAGCATATAGCTGCCATAGAAACGGTCTGCCAAAAAACTATTTCTAGTGAGAAAAACTTTTTTGTTTTCTATCGTAGCGTCACTAATCTTAGTATATGTAATAGCCTTGTTCCACTGGCAAACATTCAACAACATTCTCGAATGTGAATGTTTTCTTGTTCCACTGACGAATGTTCATCTCGGTTACACGTGAATGTTCAAATTGACAAGCAAGTAAATAAATTACAAAAATATTATTTGAAATCTACTTTTCTGCCTTGCTGTTGATTTGTGACAAAAAATCAAGACTGCGTATAAATATGCCGGATTCTAGTATACGAGGACCATATCGATGAGTTGATTGCAAAGAAACTGAGAAAAACTGGAATATTCCTTTCTTTATCAACATTCCCTTTCTTGGAGACAGTCAGCAGGTGGCCGACAGTTCGTCCCCATTTGAACGAAAATACGTACATGAGAAGCCGTATGCCGTTACTGTGATCATTTCCCACTGCAAGATTGGCAAGCGGAGCCTGAAAGCTTCCGAAGCAGACGCCGCTTTATGCTTTAATGTGTCGATAAGTATTAAAGATCCTGGCTGAACTAGGCCGAGCGCGAAGGCTTGCCCACGTAGAGACCCAATCCCATTGACACCGCGTAACCAAAAAAAAAACTCTAGACTCTGTATTAAATTCTTTAAATTATTATTTAATTAAATTAAGTACAAAAAAATATTTTGACCGCCGCTGCTAAAGCCACCCGCTCCCTGCTAATGCATCTTGTAGAGCAAGCTCTTGCTTGTCGGCCGTTCTATTACTTTCGACCCAATTGATCTCGCTGTACCTCTCACGCACACTGCATTTATCCAACTGCCTGATCCTTCAGCCGCAATGCTCGGCAGCTTCCTTTATCTCAACCACGCAGCTTTTAAGCTGGTTTTGCATGTCATCCTCCTTGGCATCCGGTCTGATTCCGACTACGAGAGGCTCCCCTTTTTCTTGATGGTGATGTTTTTGGCGATCTTGGTAGTCCCCTAACGAAATGGCCAGTTTTTGGATTTTCTTTCTTGATTATTTTACAAGTTTTGACACTTGACTCTTTGATAGCATGTCGATTTCGGAAAAAATGTTAACGTACCCGGGCGAATAACAAATGTTTTAACAGTGATGGCAATATTGATCACCAATGTTGGGACAGTGATGTCAACATTTGTCACGCATGTTGTAACAGAAATCACAACATTCGTGACGAATTATCATTCAAAATACACTGAACGAATGTTAACATTTAGAACATTCAGAGAATGTTGTCAAGAATGTGCCAGTGGAACAAGGCTATTAGTTTTATATGCTTTCACATAATACAGGAAAAATTAATTAAAATCGGATGACTATATTATATAGCTCCCATAGAAACGGTCGGTCAAAAAACTAGTTCCAGTGAGAAAAACTTTTTTGTTTTCTATCGTTGCGTCCCCAATCTTGGTATATATTAGTTTTATATGCTTTCACATAATTTCGAAAAAATTTATTAAAATCCAATGACTATAGCATATAGCTGCCATAGGACCGATCGGTCGAAAAATGTTTTTTAATAAGAAAAGTTTTTTTTTTTGGTACCAAATTTTTTTATCAATGATTTAAAAAATTTAAATCTCTGATATCTATATCCTTTATATATTTTACCGTTTAAATCAATTGGAGTTAAGTTTTTCAAGTGTATTAAAACTTCTGCACAGTCGAAGTTAGTTTTGCCTTCTCGTTTTTAGTTTTTTCGGTAGGTAACCTTACATTTTATGACATATCTCTAGATAGAAACTTTAGATGTCGTCAAGCAAGGTATTAATCTAAAGGGTATGCAATTTTTAATAATCTGGTTGAAGATGGTTTTCCAATCGGATGTTATGTTAAAATGCTACAGGCAAAATTTTTTCGAAATAATCGACTCTTGACTCTTACTTTCGTACTTTCACAAAATTGCTCACAACTTCGCTATTTATCCACAGATTTTCGTCATCAATACCTTATTTTCTTCGAAAAAGTACAATTCGTAGCAATTGAGACATGTAATTAGTACTTATGTGTTGTTTTCATTAGAATAATGTTATTGACAAGAAAAACAATAAAAATTCTCTGTGTCGAACGTGTAAACCCAACCAAAAAAAACAAAATTTTATTTAAATTTTAAATCACTTTACAAATTTTTGAGGAAAAAATAATTTTTTTCGACATATTTTTGCTTCTAACTTTTAAACTACTAAACCAACTGGAAAATGATCTTCAACTAGATTATTGGGAACTTTATACCCTTTTGATTAATACCTTGCTTGACTCCATCTAAAATTTCTACCTGATGAGTATAATATATGTTTAGAAGGTTAGAATTACCTAACTTTAAAATTGAGGAAGATTTGAGGTGTTTTTCAAATTGTGGAATTGGCAACTCTACTATCGATCATCTGAACGGAAAACGATGTGAAGAGGCTCGATAAGTAATGATGAGTAGAATTAATGTCTAGAAGGTTCAACAAGGTGCAAGTATAAGAAGCTTATGCTCCACACACTTCAAACCTCTAACTTTTACCATCTCTGAGATCTGTTTGTTCATACGGACAGACAGACAGACGGACATGTCTATATCGACTCGGCTGTTGATGCTGATCAAGAATATATATACTTTATAGGGTCGGAGATGCTTTCTTCTGGCTGTTACATACATTTGCACAAACCCAATATACTCATTGTACCTTTGGTACAAAGTATAAACAATGGCTTCAATGGGTCTTTTTCGTTGTAAACTAGTGTTGTTTGCCCAATATGATACCATATCATTCAAATTCAAATAAAACAATTTCTTTTCTTCAATTTTGTTTCTCGCTAACACATAAATTTTATTTGAATATATTTTTGTAGTTAAAGTTCAAAATGTTAGACATTCAAAGATACAATTTGTTTTTAGTTTTGTGGTTTATATTAAGTTTTGAAATATTTAAAATTAAGTTTGGTTTTTGCATGTTGCTCTTTGCATAAATATGGGTTATGAATTAAACTATTTTATTAAGTAATTATTACACATGTATATATGTACTCGTATATTGCCAGCACTTGGCCTGCTAAATTGTTGTTGGTTTTTGTTGGTGTTTTTCTCTTACTGTGAGCTCCCTCTCTCGCTTTGGGGAGCACTTAAGCTATAGTCTATTTAAATGGTTTTGTCTAAGTAAAATTCTCAAGATTGTTTTGGGTACACATTGTGTTTTGAACATTCCGTTTGTTTGTTGGTTTTCGTAAGGTTTTGGTTGTCTGACTTGCGGAGGTACAGATATATGGCTTAGTATATGGCCAAATTTATGCAAAGTTGGAATCAAAAAAGAAATATGTTTGGTATAGAGATTTGTTTGTATTTTGTGTGTTTTTTTTTTTTTAAGATTGTCAAATCGAATCACAAGTAAAAATTTGAAATTTTTTTTGTTGTTCTATTATTGAAGGTGCACAACAATAGGATTTTTTTGCTAGAATATATTTATATGTATGTAAAAGCAAGGTTAGCGAACTGCTTAGGCCTACATTGATATGCGTAATCTAATTTGATAATCATATATGTTTTTGATGAGTGGAACAGCTTAGAAATAGATCATATATTTGAGACCGTCAACATTTTTACTATATTGGGTGAGTTCTGAATTTCAAGATCAATTGAATTTGAAATAATTGAATAATACACTTTTCCCTTTAACACCCGATTTGCCAACCTCCCTGGATTGTCAAAGCTGTGGAAACCTGCAACTATGTACTGTGCGGGAGTTAAAATTACTCGAAATCGAAAACAATCTACGAAATATATGGATATACAATGATTAGTGCTGCGCAGCTTGAATGATATTCTCACAGCTTCAACTTATGCTGTTTTTTCAAAGCTGCGGCCAGTGTGAATACGGTTATAAAACAGATTTATAAAGTGTCTTAAGCTTACTGACAATACTTGGGATAGGCCGAGAAATTATCTGTGGTTTGGAAAGATATAAATACATGACATTTCTAAAATATGACAATATCTTTTAGCACCAAGTTTGTGGCCTTGTGTAGCTCAGTGGGTAGCGCGTGTGCCTACTGTGCGGGAGGTTGTGGGTTCCATCCCGCCTCGAAACATCTATTTAAAAATGTTTTTCTTTAAAAACTTTTGCGCACAAGGTAACCTTTACAGCTGTTGGCGACAGCTGTGGAGTATGTAGCCATGAAAAAGCTTCTCAAAAAACTTTGCCGTTCGGATTCGGTGTTAAACTGTAGGTCCCATTCTCTTGAGCGAAAATTAAAAGACACACGAGCCAAGAGATTGAGAGAAGCTTGGCTTGGCACCATTGGGGGTCTGTAACAGCCAATTTTAGCTTTTAACGAAGTTTGATCTATATCTCGTTTATTGGCTTTCTTCAGAAGTTGATTAAGTTGTCTGAGTCTAGCATTTTGAATTTGGACTAGTCCGTAAAGAAACCTTATTGAGGTGATCATTATGAAAGACATTATTTTTGGAGCACAAATTTATTATCTTTTTGGACAAATGCTTGTTCATATCACTTTTTTAAATGTGTTGGGACGCTGTAATATATGTACTAACCATATGACCAGTGTTAGGTGGTACCTAGGTACATACCTAGATAAAAATTTTGTGTACCTTTTACCTTACCTCAGTATTTCAAAATTTGAGTACCTTTTACCTTACCTAGGTTCAAATTTTCATATACTTTCTCAGAAGGTATGGACTAGGTACTTAAATTTTAAGAGAGAGAGTTTCGGACTCAGTCTCACCAGTCAGAATGGCAAATTCAACTAAACTTAAGTGAAGGAAGGTCAATCAAACGGTATTTTATTTTATAAGAAAGTAGATCCCAGTTGGTATCCCAGTTTTGCTACTAAAGAGCAGGGTTCAGAAACTAGTTCTGAACTGTTTCAATCGGATACTGGTATGTCTGCCACCGTGAAACGTGAGAAATATTATAGATTTGGTCGAACCAGCGATAAAACCAAGGAAACTTTAAGATTTGTTACAAATGACAGACTTTAAAACTACGATCAAACGGATCCCCATACTGCATGATTTTACACTAATCAATATAAAGGGGAAGAAGAAACTAGAAACTAGATTGTACAACACAAATCTAAAGGATATTTGAATTGGGAAGCACTTGAGGAAAATCATTAATAAAAGGGTTGAATAACAATGGATAAAAATAACTGCCCAGCGGAAACCTTGAAGTAACGTGAACGATATAAGACACTGCCAACTTCAATAGTTCTCATTGAGAGCGATCAACTTGGTACGATACACAATTAGGGCCGTTTTCTTAAGTTCATGTTTTTCGAATCTAGGTGGATAATAAGGTTGCCTACTTTTAGGAAGCTTTTAAAATATCGTTGCGTATTTTAAGCAGATCTTCGCTTTCTTTCCACTTAGGATAATTAATTTCCTAAGCCTTATAAGAATGTGGAAAGCAAGCGGAAAACTGTTAAATCCTACGCTTGTCGTTATAGACACAAGATAACTTAAAAGCGGCGTAAAAGTAGGCAACATTTATATGAAATTATATTAGTACCTTTACCTAGGTACTCTAAAATGCAGATAAGTTTATCTATGCATAGTTTTTGGAAATTTTGCATTTGACAATTGAAATCTGATAAAACTTTTGGCAACTAAGATATAGTAAAGTTAGTAATCCTTATTATCTGAATGAAATTTAAGTCAAAATTAACTGCCGATCCTATTTTTGGATCTTAAACCCCACTTTTGGAATAAACTTGACGATTTACCCTACAAACTAAAAATAAAGAAATAACTGAGTTGACTTTAAATGATCCTAAAAATGATGTTTTTTAAAGCAAAGAATAAAAAGTGATAGGCCACAGATGCAAATTATTTTTTCGCATTGCTGGAAAAGTTACGGTACTGTACTTTACTGTTTGTAAAATCCGACTTTATATACAATAATTATGTAAGTTGTTTAAATGTTTTTTTACGGCATTTATTTCGAAAATATAATATACCCATGTGTATTAGAAACCGCTTTCGACCCAAAAACGACCCAAATCATATGGGAATTGAGTCGTTTTTGGGTCGAAAGCGACTTGTAGAACGCATGGGATAGTATAATAACATCAAGTATTAGGCCCAAATATAGAGAGTGAATGGATTGGTTTGCTCCAGAAACCATTTGTGGTTTGAATCCTCAATGAACCACTGATCCGAACTAGTCTTAAATCTCGAGCGGTCTGCACACCTGAAGACAATCTTTGAACTTAGCCGACTTTATATAATAAATACAAGTGTTCTATAAATTCAATTTTAAAATCAAATGAGAAAAGTATGAAATTTTATTAACACCGAAATAGCAGAACTTCCTCAAATAAAACCAGGGCAACAGTTAAGTTCGAAAAAGATAAAAAATTCAATTGTTTGTTCGAAAACCCACTACCCAACACTCATAAGATTATAAGTACTCAATACAAGTGTTAGAAAAGTCGATAAATAAAAACTTTGTAAGCAAGTGCACAATCAAAATTAACGAATGGTTTGATTCTGTTTTTAGCTTAGGCATATAAATGCCAACCTAAACAGTTCGCCTGACATCAAAGTCAATCCACTTGGTATGTACATATACATACATATACATATATATAATCTATATAGAGGCCGCTTACACATTTATATGTATTTATATCTAAATATTTGACACAAAAAGGGGTTTTGGAAACATTTCTTAAGACTAAAAATAGTTTTTCTATATTTATCTAATACATTTGGGGTATGCTACAAAGTGTATCTTTTATTTGGGTCTACACAATTATAAATGGACGATACTAGATACAGATTAGAATTACCCATTTTCGGTTTGCTGTTTTCGGCCAAATTGTGTAGATAAAGTAATTAAAGGCTTTAAGTCACATTCTAAAAAAAATTGGTGTTGCGTTGTCTATGTAAAATCAATTCAAAATTGATTAATTATATATAAAAAATGTTTGATTTGAAAATTCGTTACGGTTATTAATACAAAAATTTCAAAATTTCTTTGGGAGAAACCACTGAATGCAATAGTACGTGTATAGAAGTAGGTCTTGGTTGAAAGAAGGTTATTCATATTTTAGTGGATTAGAGTTATGTCTATGCTATTTGTGGTAAGACTTGTGTGTGTGTGTGTGTGTGTATTAGGGTGGCTCAACAAATCAAACCCAGCTAATAGCAAAAACGTAATCTAGGTACAATTCTAAAAATAACCCTAAGAAATCAAAATCAAAGTCGTGTTGAATAATGAAGATAAAAAACTAAGGGTCGTTTTCTCATCTTTAAGGTTTTTAAATCTAGGTTCTTTCTGTGAAAATCTATGTTGCCTACTTTTAGGCAGAATTTAAATATCAATGCTTGTGTGTTCAACGACCCGCGTTTGATTTTAAAAGCGGCATAAAAGTAGGCAACATAAACTTTCACAGAAAGCACCTAGATTTAAAAACCATGATGATGAGAAAACGGTCTTAATGTTATTGTAAAAATCTATTATTATTAGAATATAATATTGGAAAACCTAAAGATATTATATATCATAGATAGTGGGATTGTTTGAATGGAAATTTCGTCATCTCAAAGAAAAAGAAAGGAATTTCGGCATTTTATATAAAATTTTTTTAAATTTTTTGTGTACCTAGATTAAGTTATCGCTTAACGCTTGATCGAGAAAGAAATTGATCCACCCTTTTGTATATATATTTATCTACTACATGTGGGTTTGTTTAAGTGTTATATCGTTGTTTGAGAGACCTTTTTTTATGGGAGAGGAGTTGGATGCTACAATGCTAAATTGGAGACTAACAATGGCTTACTAATCAATTTTGTTGAATGATTTTTCTAAACATTTAAAGTAATTTTATATATTTTATCATCTACTACAACTAATAAGGTCCCTCTCCAGTGTTTTTTATTGTTTATTAATTACAATATTTTAATTTTAAATTTAAATAAAACAAAACAAACTATAAAGTATAGTTGAAATAAATATGTTTTTGTTGTTTATTTTCGTTTACTTAAAAATCAAAAAATTAATATATTTTTGAAATGAAAACAAAGTTAAAATAACTTATTAACTACAAAGCTTAAATGTTATTTAACTAGTTGTAACTAGATGGTTGAATAGTGAATTGTGGTTTTGGTTTGTTAAAAAAATAGATTCCATATATTACAATATATTGTACTAAAATTGTAGAATGTACTTAGGTATAGAGTTAAAGTGTTTGTTGTAGGAAATTTGTTAAGTTACGTTTTTGTTTTTTTTTATATTTTCCATTTTGATGTTGCCTCCTCTCTCTAAATATATATTTTAGTATCACACACTCGTCCATCTCCGGGGAATCCCCCTAATGCCAATTATAGTTTTTGTACTAAGCATAAAAGTTTCGGTTGTGTTTTCGCATTTTCTGTTTCAGTTCCATGGAAATTTGAGATAGTTTTTCATACTGTTTTGCTGGGGGATTTCTCACTGGTTGATCGGGCAACTCAGCTAAGCTCTTTGTAACTGTGCAGCTAATTACAGATTATTTAGACACTTAAATACTCAATAAATAAATATATATATATATGTATTCATATGTGTACTTGTCGTTTGGTTCTATTTAGAGCTTCCTGGTGGGCTCCACCTTCTGCGACATGGCTGTCAGAATACGTTGGTTGTCAATCACCCGAAAACTGCTAATATACGAACGCACTTCCCCCTCACTTTTGGGCGATGGCGGCTCCAAACCTAATCCAATTGATGGAAAAATCAAAACCATTAAATCCATTTAAATTAAAGTAACCTTTGTGTGCTTACCCAAACTTCGGGAACGACAAAAGCGTATGGTACGCATGGTTTGGGCCATCATGTGCATTTTCTCAAAGTTCACCAGCCCATCCAGGCTGGTCTTATTGCCCTCATGGGCAAAGGTCATATCCTTCAGCAATAGCGGCATAAATGGTATTAAAGGTGGCTGCAATTTACCCACAAATACACGATAAGCCCGATGATTGCGACTGGGATCAATGAGCGCTTCAAATTCTTGATAGATTTTACGGAATTTCGAAGGTATTTTCTCCCAAGTTTGATGTAATCTAGATACGGCCATATTGGATAAGCCCATGACTACGGCAAAGAATGCATTTAGATTTTGGTATTCCTTGCAACTGGAAATAAAAAGAAAAAATAAGTTAGATTTCGACTGGGTTTGGGACGGGGGCTTAGAACTTACTAAGCGGCTAGCTTGATGAATTTACGTATTAAACCCACACGTTTGACAAGACTTGGAGTGGATACCAGCTCGGTGACAATCCAGAATTGAACTTCATTAAAACGACGCAGAAACACATCTAAATTTGCTGTGATCTGAAAGAGATGAGTTGAACAAATTGGGTTATTTTACAGTCAGGAGGCGATAGGTATAAAGTTAGGGTAAGTCTTTTCAATGCCAATAACACAAATATTTTCGTCAATATCTGACAAATTTTTACTGTAAATCAAAGTTTAAGCTGAACATCGTCTAAAAAAAAACCGAAACTTGTTTCAAATCTTATTATTCGGTTCGGCTCAGCAAAAATATTTAATAAATTTTATGTAGTAGTATAGGAAACCAAAATTGAACGCAAGGGCGCTGCATCAACATCCCTATCAACATCTACAATAATTAAAGTTTTTTAAACTTTTTTTAAACTCGCCATCAGGAAAAAAAAATTATACGCTTGAGTATAATTTACATCAAGTCTTGGTTCGCGTTATTTCACGATTTCTTATTTCTCAAAACAGGATTGGATTATTATATGCTGTACCAAAGATATAAAGTGAACAAAAATAAAAGACTCATCATGATCAAAAAAAAATATTCATTTTTATATTCTTTAGTCGTTTTTCAGCTACTAAGATCAATATAATAATATTTAATCTTAAATGGATGAAAAAAAAGGAAATTATAATATCCAGTCCAAATGGATATGGAGAAAATTCGTTTGATCATTAAAAAATGTAGGAAAGTTAACTTAGTTCCACCGCAGTTATTATACCCTCATAGATTTGTAAATGTTATTTTGGTTTTGTTATTTCTTAAAATTTTGTTGAATACTATTTTAAAATCACTTAAAATTATCAAAGAAAACGCAAACTGAAATTTTACCGAATTTTCTAACCAAAAACCAGACAATACTTTTTCAAAGGATTTTGAAGTGCTGAAGTGTTAATAATGATAAAAAAAATATATATATAGGGTAACCTGCATATTGCATATTGATAAACTGCTGAAAAATGAGTTTTCTAACAACAACATGTACTAAAAAGTAAGATGAAGTCACCAGCACAGAGCTGGGTCAAATTTCATCACAAGTGTTGGTAAACATTTCAAACAGTGCTGCCCATTGGGTGCCAGAATTTAAATATTTTGTTAATAAAGTACTACTGATGTAAAAAGCACACTTAGCTCTGAGATTCATTTTGGTGCCAATGGTGTAGAGGTTAAGGTCTCAGAGTCTGAGACTCAGACTGAAAGTCAACAAGACCTAGGTTCAAATTACGGTAAGGTCTATAATACATATATTTTTTATGTTCTTCAAGAACCCTTTAACGATTGCAATTACACAAAATTCAATTACTTATTATTTTAAGCCATTTTCTTTAATAATATTTCAAAAATACCAAACTTACAATTTTTTAATATAGGCTCTTCTTTATTGAGTTTAAATAATCAAGATATTCACACACAAGTGGATTCACGACAAATGAAGCTCAAATTTCATTTGTCAACATGTTATCTAATAAGCAACTTGTCGTGAATACCCCAATAGTTTATAGGGTCAGATATGACTGTTACATACATTCGCATAACTGCATGATACCCTTTTCACGGACAACAAACACAAGGAATGCTGAAAATTAAAATAAAAGTATTTAAAGGTTCCATGTCTATATAACACAAAACAGTTTCAGCCAGGGATTAATCACAAAACTATTATCGGTTCCGGTACGTACCGAAATGAGATTTTCGGTTAAAGGTACTATTTCGGTTTTCAGTTTATTTAGATTTTCGGTTTCGATACGGTACTCAGATTTTTATTTCGGTATACCGGTACGTACCGGTACAAGTATATTTTTTTTGTTATATTCAAAAATTTAAATCATTTGAAGATATTCAAAATATTAATGTATGTAATAGAACTAAAAATTTGTGTTCTAAGAAAATGCCACAAAAATAAGTTTTTTTTTTCATGAACCGATTTTTAGTCTTTTTTAGTTTTGGACGAACAATTTTGCTAAACGCTTCTGTTTACGCCTCCAGTGGTATCCCTACACTCAGAAAAAATAACCTAAACTAAAGGAATTCTCTATTCATATGTCGGCCAGACAAACTCGCCTCAGGGCCATTTCTCATAAAGCTGTCAAATATCTCTTAATAATGGTTGGAAATAATCCGCTCTAAAATCTACCGTATCTTCGGAAAAAAAGAGATCTTTAACAGATTGAAACATAAAATCTGCCTTAGCTTTTTCTTACATTGCATTTTTCGAAATATAAAACGGCATTTTTTAGGGCATAATTAAACTAAAAACCTGAAACTTAATTTCTAAAGTTTATATTATCATTTTTTGAACAATTCTGTATTTAAGGAAGATTTTTTAAGACTTAGATATCCTTTACATTAAATTACAGAGTTTATGTTTACCAAATAAAAATTTGTCCGCTTTTTACAAATTTTATTTCTGTATCTTATGTATCTTAAAAAGAGAATTTGCTTCTGGTTATACTATAAGAGCGATTTTTTGAAATGTTAGACTTTTTTTTGAGTGTTTATTTTGCTAATTTACCAGTTCAAATAAATATTTGAAATAATCATGAATCAAAAAAATAAATTTAAAAAAACCGAAACAATAGGCCTGTTCCCGTTTCCAAAACCGATCGTTTTATTCGGCGAATAACTTCAATCTTCCATTTATCTTCATTCGACTGTTTAAATGCCAAAATATATAAACCTAATTGTCTAATCGTTGCTTTAAAATAAGAACCTCCACCAATTTCGATCGATCTGATTCGGAAAAGAGAACAGACCTGATTATTTTTGCTTAATAATATTAATAGTCAATTTTTCAATTTGGAATAAATTTCAAATATCATTTTCAATACGCTTCTTTACTAAATGATGCACCAATTCAATACTTAGCAACTATTTGATTTCATACTATTTTTCTCTCAGTGAAGGAACGCTATTCTATTGAAGCAGCTGTACAGCTTAAAAATTGCCTCTTGATAGATATTTTGTCTGTAAAGCTAAAATATTTATAAATTTTAACCTATTTAATTTAATATAAACTTTTACTGACAGAATAATAAGAAATTGTTAATGCAGTAATTTTTCTGAGTGTAAGACAGACAAAGTTTGTCCAAATAGTTTGGCCAACCTTTAATTGCAGCAACTTCTTGACTAACTCAATTTCGGGCCAACCAAAAGACAAATGGCCAACAGTTTGTGGTCTTGCCTGCTGGCTAATTAGCCAGAAGAGCAGTTTCACACTCTAGGCTCTTACCTTGCCAAAATGATGCCTTCCAAATGTGTGATAGAGCAGCTCGTATTCATGCACCGCCCAGAACAAATCCCATTCAAACAAAGTGATGTGATAGGCCAGCTCTTTGGTGCTTAATATTTCCAAATCGATGTCCACCCCTTCTGTGGGGCATTCCTGCTCCTGAAGTGGGGTCTGAAATAGAAGGAAATTAATTCACGCCTCTCCTAACAGTGGAAGGGTGCACTGCCTACCAAGGCATCTAGATGATCCTTGACGGAGACAAACAAACGTCCATTGAGCGTTAGACCCGTTGGTATGCTAACATCGTTGTCCTTGAAAACTGAACGTTCGCCATTCGATTTCACTTCAACCAGGCACAAGTCGTCGGGTCCTCGATTCAATTGCAGCTTTTCAGCGGCACAGGCTTTGATTTGCTTCGCTGTGGTGTGCATGGGAAAGCGCAGGGTGCAGTAGGTGTGGTCGGCGCAATAGACGCGGAAAATGACTGAAAACAAGCATTAAAAGCATTTATTCCCATTTGTTTTTTCCTTCGTTAGGCTGTCACTTACTGTCATCGTCGGGTCGGATAACCGTCTTTGATGGCGTTACATTGCCACTGAATAGACAAATTGGCTGTCCATTTGGTGGCAATTTCCACTTTTGACCCGCATTCTGACTACGATCCTCCTGATAGCGAGCCATTTGTGTCAAAACATTGTGTATAATGCTTGTCTCCTCATTCAAATCGGGATCCGCCTCCACTTCGGCGGCCAAATCTTCGATAAAATCGCATACATTGGGCTCCTCGAAGGCCGCATGTCGCACGGCCATAACCCATTTTTGCATGAACTGAATGACACGCTTCTTAAAGTTGATAATATACTCACGATCCTCGGGCGTTTGGGCCTCATCATGGGCATCGCAATGAAAGGTGCACAGTGGTTAAGGAGAGAAACCAATTAAGGAATGGGCATGGGAAAAAGAAACTGTCTGACAATACACTAGACCACAAAAAGGGTGGAAAATGTATCAAAGAGAAATGTAACCAAAATTCCAAAGTTGCTACTGCCTTCTCTTCAGGTTTATTCCTCATTCGTTATTTATTAATCTCCTTTTTTATACCCTTGCAAAGGGAATATTTAAATTGTCACGATGTTTGTAACGCAAAGAAGCATCTCCGACCCCTTAAGGTATATATAGTCTTGTTCAGCATGACGAGCTGAGCTCATTTCCGTCTGTCTGTCTGTTTCTATGCTATCTCCTCCCCCAGTTTTAAAGCTATCTGAACCAAACTTTGCTAAAAGTTTTTAAATACATATAGGCTGCACATTTGTCGGAATCGGCTGGATCGGATGACTATATCATATAGCTGCCTTAGGAACGATCGGTCCAAAAATTAGTTTTAGTAAGAAAAACTTTTTTGTTTTCCATTGTAGCGTCACCAATCGTGAAATATTTAAGTTGTATATGTTTTTACATGATTCTGGAAAAATTTATAAAAATCGGATGACTATAGCATTTAGCTGCCATAGAAACGATCAGTCCAAAAACTAGTTCTAGTAAGAAAAACTTTTTTGTTTTTCATTGTAGCGTCACCTATCGTGGAACATATAAGTTGTATATGCTTTTACATGATTCAGGAAAAATTGATCAAAATCGGATGACTATAGCATATAGCTGCCATAGAAACGATCGGTACAAAAACTAGATCTAGCGAGAAAAACTTTTTTGTTTTCCATCGTAGCGTCACTAATCGTGGTACATATTAGTTTTATATGCTTCCACAAAAACTTGAAAAAATTGATTAAAATCGGATCACTATAACATATAGCTGCCATAGAAATGAACGGTCCTAAAACTCGTTCTAGTGAGAAAAATCTTTTTTGTTGTCAATGGTGGCGTCTTTAAAAAACTGTAAGGGTATTTAAAAACAACCCTATATTTTTTTCCTATTTTGCCTAAATTTTGCCTAAATTGATATCAAAGAATTTGTAATAATTTTGTTTGTATCCTTTAGATTCCATGTAGCCCAGTGTCCCCCCGTCTGCTTATTAAGCACATCACGTATTTCAATGCAGATTGTGAGATTAGTTTCAGGCATCATTGAACATTGCTTCACCTACTCGACTAGGACAAATGTTCTGCCGACTATATTACCAAATTGTTGACCCAATGTCCCAAACATCTTTTTGTGTATGGATTCCACATCTTCATTGTGGCTTTTGTTTCGTCTAGAGTTAAGCAGTTGGCAGTTGCTTTTTGTTTTTTTTTTTTTTTTTGGTCGGGAAAATAGGACGGAAGTGTTTGCTTGTTAGCATTTTCTGCTACCTTCCTCCCCATTTCGACACAGTTAATGCCAGGCTTAGAACTGAGTGTGTGTGTGTGTGTGTGTGAGTGTACGTGTGGGCGTGGTCTTGGTCATGTGTGGTTTGCGTGCTGCCAACACTTAAACTGTCGCCGTGGAAATGTTTGTTGCCCACCCTTCCCATTCAAGAGAACGTGACTCTTGAGCTAGGGCAAGTCCTAGACCAAAATGGGTTTCTTTGCATTTTTGAAGAGCCCCGGAATGAGTTACCTTGATGTGTCAGAAGGGACTTTAAAGTGGCAAAGCCTTCAAAAAGGCTAAGCTGTGACACGTGGTTAGCATTTTGAACAAAATCCTTTAAGAAATTCAATTAAATCAAAAATCATTTTTGTTTTGAAAAAGGATATTAGTTGGCCAATTCATCTACCAGCTGCACCACCGGCATAAATACAATATGCGTGAGCAGAAAATCATCTAAGAATGGATCCATGCCGCTGACCGTCTGTCCCAGACGCGTCTCTAGCAAATGTTCCAGCATTTTGGCCGGAGTGCCGGACATGACCGTGTATCTGAAAAGTCAGTCACGATGTACAAATAAAAATGTAAAAAAAATTTCAATTAAAAACTAAACTCACTTGAATGCCGAATGCTGTCCACGTTGTTTGGCCACACGCTCAAGCACTAAAACATCTTTGCCGTGCTCCTGCAATCTCAATGTATTGGCCTCCACATCACGGAGTATACGATTGAAGTGCTCTTTATCCACGCGCAGTAAATGGCAATTGTTCTCCTTTAAGACAATGGTGGCAGCTCTGGAAAAAAAAGAAATCAAGATATAAATTAATTGGAGATTTTAGATTATAATTCTCTATTCTCTCCCTGCTCGACTTCGATATACTCGTTACTCAGGGAAAGATTTATTTAAGAATAGATTAGAAAATCACAAAATGCCCAGCGTAATTATTTGATTTGCTTAGAACTAGACGATAGTTCATCTGAACGTGAAATGGTGTATAGTGTATCCATAAGTAATGATTATTAAAATATTTTTCTAGAAGGATCGAACAATCTATCTTCAAAATTGTGGGAGATATGAGATCTTTTCGAAATTGTGGGGGTGGCAACTCTACTATCGATCATCTGATCGCGAAATGATGTATGGCAGATCGATAAGTAATGATGATTATAATATATGTCTAGAATGTTAAAATAATCTATCTTCGAAATTGTGGGAGAAATAAGGTCTTTTCCAAATTGCAGGGGTGGCAACTCTACTATCGTTCATCTGATCAGGATATGATGTATGGCGGATCGATAAGTAATAATAATCATATTATATGTCTAGAAGGATCAAAAAATCAATCTTCAAAATTGTAAGAGATATAAGGTATTTTTCAAAACTCCACTATAGTTCATCTGATCGGGAAATGTTGTATGGTGGATCGATAAGTAGTGATGTTTACAATATATGTCTAGAAGGTCCAAACAAGTTACCTCCAATATTGTGGGAGACACGAGGTTTTTTCATATTGACAAAAATTTTAAACATACTTGATCTGCGTCCAGATCATCATTTATTAGGATCATTTATTTTAAAGCTAAGAAACAATACTATATGTTGATATTATGGAAGGACTCGTGATTAGGGCACCTTCTATGTACATATATATTGTACCTCGCAGCCTAGTGTTATTATTTGGCTAAAGAATTTTCAAAAAACATCTCAAGTTATAATACTTCTTCCCAGTAAACTAAGCCGAACTGCTTCCTTGATCAATTTATTCAAGTAGTCATAATTTGATCAATTTGTTTGCCATCATAATCAACGTCAATTTGCTAAACTTTTACTTAGCTAAACTTTTAATGAATTATGCTTGTTTTCGTGCAAAATGCAATTTTGTTAATTACATTTTCCCTAACACAAAATCCCGCAAAGCTGCCTGTCACTTTGGCAATCAGAAATTTATGTTCGCGCCTTTCGGCTATGCAACACTTTTTGGTTGACTGAAATTTTATGGTTCCCACCCCCCCCACGTTACCCATCGGAAGGCTACAAGTATTTTAAATTGCATTTCATATTGTATTTGTCTGCAAATACCGATCGATATGCACAACAAGTGCGTAAATAAAGTTTTATTCATTTGACCGGGCATCGAAATATGTATGGGAATTATGGTTGGCTTATGGTATCTATATATACAATGTATACAAATATACATGTATGAGCGTATCAAATATGACAGCAGTTCAGACCAGCTTATATTTGTTAAGGGTAAATATGCTTTCAGCCAGTTTTTAATTAATATCAAGGTTACAAGTTGAGAGATTAAACAACATTTTCTTGTTTGTTTTTATTCAATATGATTGAAAGGATTAAAAAAATATTAATCCGATTATTTAAATTACATAATAATAAAGAAGAGCTGGTGGAATTTTAAAGGGCTTATATGGTAATGGTACAAAAGTCACAAATACCACTGTCCCAACAATAAATTGTTTTTTTTTGGTTAGCTCTAATGTCTATAACTTGGACGTTTCAAAACAGGTTTCAATGAGCTATGTCTTAAACGACAGCTAATTAATGCCTATTTATGATTATGACAATACCTAAAGGATAATATTTATATTTTAAATTTTTTTAAGTCATCATTAGGTAAAAAACTACATACTCTGCCAGAAAACTTTTTAGGAGGCTGTAAAAAATAGTTTCAACACTTACTTTACTTTAACGCCAATTGTCAATCAGCAGTTCACGAAATCTAAATCACATCAGTGAGCAAATAGGATTTTTCGTCAACTGAATAAGATTTGCATTCCCGCAATATAAATCAAATTAGAAATCCCACTAAAAATTTTAATTTAATATACGTGTCGTATTAGTAATAACACTAACTTACAAAAATATAAAAAAATAAATACCCATTGAAGCTGTAATTTTTTTCTTAAGTACTTTGGAATGCTGAACTCAAAAATTAATATCAAAAATTATTTTTTTTTTTTTGTTTTCTCGTTAGATATCCTTACATTTTATCCCATATCACGAAATAAAAATTTTAGATTTCGTTAAGCAAGGTATTAATCAAAAGGGTATGCAATTTTTAATAATCTTTTTGAAGATCATTTTCCAATCGGTTTAGTAGTTTAAAAGTTAGAAGCAAAAATATTTTGAAAAAAAAAAATATTTTTCTCAAAAACGAGAATAATTTAATTTCCTAAAATCTGTTAATTGTGGAAAATTAAAATCAAAAAATTGTTTTCCTATTACACTCACGAATTGTACTTTTACGAAGAAAATAAGGTATTGATGACGATAATCTGTGAATAAATAGTGAAGTTGTGAGCAATTTTGTGTCATATTTGACTATTTTGCGGGTTTTTTTTTTAAATTTTTTAGATTTTTGCTCAGTGTACGAGTTCCAATAAAAGACAATTTAAGGAAAAAAAAATTAAGAGCAAGGAAAAATAAAAATATTTTCTAATAAATACAGAAACCACTGAAATTTGACTGTACGTACTTGTACTCAAAAAAGTATCCATACAAAAATTTTTAAAATTAATTTTGAAGTTCTACATTTCAAAATACATCATAAAAAAATAATGGTTCCAAACGGTCTTTTTCGCTGTAAGCTAGTTTTACTTTTCTACACCTAAATCGAACTTAGAAAATAACTGCCTACGTGCCACTAGAAAATTTTCTTGGCTCTTTTTTTTGACTTAAATATTTTTTATTTATTTGAAATTTCAATCTTAAAGTTTGGCCATTTTTTCCTTTGGTTTCATATATTTTGCCAAAACTTCCGAAATTCTTAACTGATTTTGAATTGTTATATACAGAATCATGGCTTATAAATAGGCGGCCTACAAACAAGTCTAGAAGACATTATACTTAAAGCAAATCGCTGTCAAGCTATTCAGCTTAAAACTTTATTAAATTTTTTTCACAAAATTTTAAAAAATTCAGAAAAAATAAAAATTAATCTTAAAATTTTTGTTCTATCTAGCGATAGGAGAATACATAAGTTGGGCTTTAAATAAGTTATCGTTTAATAAACTTTGTGCATAAGCGCCCAATATAGCAAAAACTCTACGAAAAATCACTATTGAATTTTTACCGATTTGTTCTACAGCATTACTTGGTCTTTGCCTTATTTCATGTACCCATTTAAAGTAAGTAAAACGGGTATCAAGAAGTTGTGCAAATGTATGTAACAGACAGAAAGAAGCATTACCGACGATATATAGTATATATGGGCAATTCCATTATGTCGAACAGGACCTTCGAACTTTTTTGAAGTGAAAAAATATTAAAATATAACGGATTGTTGTTTTGACAGAAGTCTTAACTTAAAGCACCATATTGGCCTTTTAAGTGGGGCTAAGGTTGATTTTGGGCAATTTTTACTTTCCAAAGCATTTGCACGAACAAAAAACAGAACTAGTATTCGCGACCAACAATTGATAAGCCAATTTCAGCGACACCTGAAGCAATATTCCAATCTCTTAAATTTTAGAATGTTGTACATTGATGTCACTTTAAAATGGTTTTACCCAAAAAAATTAATACTTTTTAAAATTCAATTTTGAGCACTTCGCACGGGACGTGTACCACGGGACATTTTTTCCATCATGTTAAATATGTTATTTCAGTTACTCTTTTAACAAAATTATATCTAAACAAGCTTAGTAAAAATGTTTTTAAGTCAACAGAAGATTTCAATGTATTACATTTTTTTTTTTTTTAAAACATTGGAATGTCCTTCAACTTTTCTCTCCACCCTTTTGCAAGTATTTTAATATTCTTTCGCCGCCGTTTTTGCTCATATATGTATATATAAATTATTAAAAAGTATGATTTTCCAAAAAAAAATCATTTATGTAAGAAACAATTTTAAGTTTTGAACTTATGATGTCGCACTGGACCAACATTATATAAGTATCAAGATCACAAATCGTATCATTTTTCAACACGGTTTTCTTTGTATTTGAATTGTTTAAAAAATCTCTATTTATACTCAATATTGAATAAGTTTTCTGCCTGTACTTTTGGCGCGCTCTTAACAAATGTTGTTTTTCCATGTCGCACGGGACATCGAAATATAAATTACGGTTTTTTACAATCGCAAAGTTTCTTATGCATTTTTTTGACTCTTTGTACCCTTAGAAAGATTTTGGAAAGTCAATGCATACAGAGAGAGAACTTTTAGAACTTTTCTGATTATTTCTTTTCTGACCTGAAAGTTTTTCGGAAAGTGTGGAAAGTCGCTAAATTACTGTATCGACCTAAAAGGGGATTTTATTGAATAAAATAAAAAAAAATTTTTTTCATTCCCTAGGAGGTTACTTTTCACCCCACCTATGTAGTACTTAACATTTACTCAATTTATTAAGAAAAATTCAATTATTTTTTTTAATATTTACTACTTATATTCTCTACTTAAGCCACTCGCAATAACTCTTTAAAAACACTCAAATTCAAGCAGCATTTGGGTAAAAAGCACAGACAAATTTTACACTCGAACAAATATTTTGTTTCAATTTTGCAATTGGTAACTCTAAATGCCGCACAATGGCTCTATGTTATCTATTGTTGTTTTTGTGTTATTGTTGTGGTTGTTGTTGTTTTTGTTATTATTGTTATCTCTGGCCAGAAGACTAAAGTGGCTCTAGCTATTACCGGCCGTACTTGTTGAAGCCATTGTCGGGCCAACATTCTATTGTTAGACAAATAATAAAAAAAAAGTATCTTCAACTAGAAAATGACCAACTTTGGTTCAAAAGAGAATTCCGTAATAGTTTTTTTTTTGTAAGTTCAAAGTGAAGAGGACATTTTGTGATTTGCCTTACCTGGGTGCGTCGTTTATCAAAGCCAATTTGCCAAAATCATCGCCAGTCTTCAAAGTAGCAACAGTTCCCTTGCCATGTATCACAACATCCACAGAGCCTTTGAGTAGAATATACCAAGAGCGGCCCTCGTCTCCTTGATTGAATACTGGAAGTATTAAAGATGATGTTGATGTGGTTGTTGTTGTTGTTGTGGCGTGTTGTTGACATTTGAACAAAAGGGGTTTAGAGCAAGGATAAAAGTTTTTATTAGTACTTAATTTTTTTTGAAAAGGGAAAGCCCGTTTATTGAGACATAATTAGCTTAAATTGTGGAGAATTTAATTAAAAAGTTTGACACAACTTTCCTCTTTTGTGTTTTGAGTCTAATGGCTTGGCCTTTAATAAAATTCTAATTTTTACTTACATATTGTGCCCGCCTGGGCATGAGCCTCGAATACGATTATCGATGAAAGCTCACGCTTAATGCTGGTTGATAAATGAGAGAGTGCAGCAATATGGACAAGTTCCTCGAATACTAGCTCCAATTCCTCGGATGTGCGTTCATGTGAGCTGTAAAGGCAAATATGTTTATATGTGTGTATGTATGCACTTTGTGGTTGGACAATGCAACTAATTGTCTGGCCACAAAGGCGAAGGCAAGTTATTTGCATAAGCCTGAGAATTTGCTTATGGAAATCAAAATGGCAAATAAGCTATGAAAGGGGAAATAAACATGTTATTATCTATTTTTTGAGAAGCACATTAGTTTTGGTACTGACCAGAACCGGAACCGGAACCAAAATTCGATTCGGTTTGATTCCCTGGTCTATTGTAATTCTGTGTTTGTGTGTGACACTTTAATATTTGATGCCTCAAACAATAACTTTTGAAACTTTCACCACTTACGGTTTGCGCAATATCATACGCAATGTAGCATCTGGTCCACGTTGAAAGAGTGCACTTAAAGCCTCACGTATTTGCTCATTAGCCGCATTGAGATCCTCTGTTTGGGGAATACCGACCGCTGGTGCACCGCCCTCTTCATCCAAACGAAATCGATACAAAAAACATTTATCCTTGAACGGTTGCTCCTTGTTGACTGTGGTATGAAATTTAACCAGGTGAAAATCTGTTAAATACGCATAATTATCCCTTAACGCTTTACCATGTGTGAGAACGCCTTCCTCGAGCAGGGCTTGCCACATGCCAGCCGCCTGGGCGCGTGTATGTACAATGGGCGATAAGTTTACCAGCCAATCGACCAGCTCAGTTCCAGGTGCACACTTGCGTATTAACTTGCCGGAGACCTTAAAGGCATTAATCACATTAAAATAATTTTAAATAAGTTGTGTCTATTTGGTATTTTACCTTGCGATCCTTGAGACAACTTGAATTATCAGCCACGAGTAATGTGCGTAGAGCCCAGCCCATGCGGCTCATAGCAGGACTCGGCGACTGTAAAAAAAAACCAAATGAAAAATGTTTGCTAAACAAATGCCAGAAAAAAGTTTAATGATATATGGCGCACGAGTGTTGTTTTGGTATTTGTTTTATCTTTACATTTTTGTAAACTTTGCATTGGTATTTTTAAATATAAATATCATGGTATTCAATGTGGAATCCTTAAAGTATGCTAGGAAAAATTTATCTCCTTTAATGCTTTAAGCGTCCTTTACACGATGCGATTTTTCTTCCACATTTTCTAATAAGGTAAGAAGATGAAGTGCAATTTTCAAAGCAAAGCAGCGGTGGTAATGCCCTTGCTCCCATTTGCTTTAAAAAATATGTCGTAAAGCTACTTCATGCAACGGAAGTGCATCCAGCTCTTAAAATAATTTATATGAATTTAAGTAAAGGTTATTTAAGAAAATTCATCTAGCATCATTCATCGCCACCCAATACGTTCAAAGCATAAATCGATCGTATGTATCAGAAACAAAATTAAATTTTCTGACGAAATATTTAGGGTATTCACTGGCTTTCTCTTAAGGGGGTCTTCTACCTTTGAAAATTTTTTTATTATTTATTATTTTTTTTTTTATTATCATAGCTTGAACATTCCCCTTTCATCCCCTTTAAAGCATTTTCAAAAATTCGAAATAGTTTAGCAGATATATCCATTTTAGTGAAGCAATGTTCTTGCTAACGTGAGCATTTAAACGTTGCTCAAAAGTTTAACCGCGTTTTTTTCGAAACCACGTTTTTTGACCTGATTTCGCCGGTTCTACTGAACCGATTTTGATCAGCTATGTTGCAATCGACGCAGAATTGATGTAATTCTGGCCCGTATCTCAATCAAGAGGAAACACATTTTTAAAATATTTTTTTTACACTAAACTGCAAATAAAAACTTGAAAAATCTAAATTTTTTATTTAATCGGCCGCCAATTTTTCAAAAAAATATTGAAAATTATGATTGAGGTACGGGCCAAAATTACATCAATTCTGATCATAACCTTATTTACTGTTTTCAATTCTGATAACCTGAAGTCCCGGAATCATGGCCACCACCTCTACACGTTTTTTTCTGAGTCCCTAATTGGCAGGCCGATAACTTTTTAAACAGCCCTCGAAGTCCAAACATTTTTTTTTAATATTTTATTATATAGTTAATTAATAACACAAATCCAAAAACCAAACTGAAAAACCTCTTATGATTTTCACTTTCACTGATTATAACTCGAATATCGTTCATCTGATCTGGAAACGGTGTATGGTGGATCGATAAGTAATGACGATTAAAATATATGCCTAAAGGGTTTAAACAATCTTTCTTTAAAATTGTAGAAGATATTCGATTTTTTTCAAATTGTGGGGGTGGCAACTCTACCATCGCTCATCTAATCGGAAAACAATGTTTGGGGGTTCGATGAGTAATGATGAGTAAAATATATGTCCTAAAGGGTTTTAACAACTTAATTCCAAAATTGCGGGATATTTGAGGTGTTTTTCAATTGCGGGGAGGCACCTCTACTATCGTTCATCTGATCGGAAAACGATGTATAGGGGCTTGATAAGAAATGATGAGTAGACTATATGTCTAGAAGGTTTGAACAACTTAACTCTAAAATTGTGGAAGATATGAAGTTTTTTTTTTCAATTTGGGGGCGATATATGTGTATCATACACCTCAAACCTTTATCTCTTTCCATCTCTGAGATCTCTTTGTTCATACGGACAGACGGACAGACGGGCATGGCGATATCGACTCGGCTGTTGATGCTGATCAAGAATATATATACTTTATAGGGTCGCAAATGCTTCCTTCTGGCTATTATATACATTTCCGACTTTTCTTTACTTGTGAACCGAACCTCTTTTGAAAAAAATAGCTGAACCTAAACCTGTTCCGAACCAAAACTTTCGGTTCAGTTCAAAAAAGTTACAAGTCTTAGTTAAGCGGGTATTTTATTGATAAGAGAAGAAGTATAGACTCAAAATTGCCCGAAGAAATAAATCTTATAAAATTTAATTGAAATTAATTAAACTCGTATGTTCGAGTATACTAAAATTTAGAAAATTGGTAATTTTTTGTAAACTTTTAACATTTTAATTACTCTTCTTTACAAATACGAACCAAGGTTAGAACCAAAACCTAATCACAAAAACCTTAAACCTTTAATTTCTGAACCTTAACCATTGGTAAGTTTTGGTTCGAACCCGCGAACCAGACCTCCGAAAATATTATTTGGGTTTGCAGCCCTGGATATAAATATTGTTGATTGGAAACAGGATGTGATCTGATTGTTTTTTAGAATTAAATAAAACTTGTATGCAACTTCTAGGCTTCACACAGATGTGTAAAAAAGTTTTCCTTGATTTAAATTAAACATCCTTATTAATTGTTGGCTTAAGCTTATAAAGTCTATTAACTTGACACCTAAAAGAATGCTCTAAAAAAGTCAGTAGCTTTTAAGTAATAAATTTATACCGGAGCCGTCTCTTCGTATAAAATGTATTTTTCCGTTTTTTTTTTTGTTTTTCCTCAATAACTTTATAATGAACATCCCCATAGCTGTCTCATAAATATCATATTCTCTGACAGTTTCTGAAGCAGCAAATTAACTCATTTGTCGTCCTCAATGTCAGTTCATTTAATTTATGTCTTCCTTTTTTTTTATATGCGTCTACTTACCTCAGTGATGGGCAAGGCTGGATTGGGATGATCCGGACTGAGTGGGCGTTTGGTGGGGGATGTGGCTGCAGCTGATTGTACGCCAGGACCAAAACCTGTGAAAAAATAAACAAGGTTAATATTCACGATATTTTGTATGATGTTTCAAACCTTACCATTCTTCAATTTGCAATTGGTGAAAATGTCATTCATCAACTCTTTGTTTTTCTGTAATTATAAAGGGGAAAACAAGCGTTTGTTTATTATTACAATAAATTTCATTTAATTAGAAATCGCAATTATGTACATTTCTCATTTCTAAGGCGGTTGATTGCGAACGCCTACGCTGCCACTTGACGGCAACGGAAATGGCGCCAGCTGAAAGAGTTGTTGGGGGTGCCAACAGCTGGTCTTCGGATTGGTTATGGCGTCGATAGCGTAGAAGTAGACACCAGCTGGCCTCATCACTGGCCACTTCTTGGGCAGTTAAACGCTGGCGCAGATCGGCCGCCATTGTTTTCAATGCGTACAACTTTCACAACAAGTATGTAGGTAATGTCACTCAAACGTTATTTTGTAGACTGATAAGTTGGTAAACTTCATAGACGCCCCAGCCAGACAACTCTTAAAGCTTTTTGTGGTTTTGCCATTTCTTATCAGTACAGCAAAAGGGTTGTCAAAGTTTATTTGAAAATATTTTTATTCAAAGCTTTTTTGTTGATAAATTTTCATTATTTTTAGATATTAAATTATTCAGGGCAATTTGCTTAGTCATTTTTAAAAACAAAATCAAACTTTTGTTGAGAGCTTGCTCTCCCTCTCTCTCTCTCACTCTACGTGCCTTCACCTCTGCTTCTAATGATAAGCAAAATGCTAACGTCGAGGCTAATTAAACTCACTTTACTTTTATCAAACACACAGCAGACGCAAATGAGCGGGCCAATTATGGTTGAGAATGGGAATGAGTGGGTAAAGTGAGTAAAGTGAGTGGAGTGAGTAGAGTGCGAGAGTGCCTTCACCTTGAATACAATGCATACCAATTGTTTGGATAATAATGAAATGTTTTTCTATTGTGGCTGGTTCTACAAAACATTTCTTTTCATTTGGCACTTTGATAGGAGCAGTTAACTGCAGTCTTAAAGTCAAAGTTGCCTTGAAATTTGACTTATCATTTAATTTTAATTGGCGGAAATGAATATTTAAATGCTTTATTTGAATTTTTAATGGCTGTCTAATTTATGAATATTTTTACATTGAATGGATCAAAACATATATTTTTAAAAATTATATATGGGCATTTCCATAGAGTGGTCCACCGTGAGGAACAAATAAAATGTTAATTAATACATTATTTTAGCATGAGCCTAAAGTTTTATTAACTTCTTGCTTGTGCCGACTCCCCTTCATGTAATCTTTAGGAACTATTATTTAGCTTTCAAATATATAAATACAAGTCTTAGAATCTACCTAATTTTAGATTTAGTTTTCGTGCCAAAAAGTATGCAATTCTAAACGCAGTACAAATGGCTGTTAATTGGTATTTAATTATAATCAATATTATCAACAGAACCCATTGCATACTTGTGGGTAATATAACATTATGTCAATTCGAACACATGTATTCTATATATCTGGTATATCTATGTTTAAAAAAATCGCAGAATTGTCAGGGATAATTTATTTTAAAGCTATAGAATAGTACTTTACAATAATATGTAGAAAAGTCGAATCCAACGTATAGGTTGCCCACAAAACAAGCTTTAAAATTGTCAAAATATGCAGTTTTACCATTCTTAGGCAATTACCATAAACCATAAAGTGATTGAAAATGTTTCCTAACAGATTCGTGATTAGCACACGAAAACATATAGAATTGCTACCACTTTTAGTGGTATGCTGGGTCTCATGCAGAACTAATACACTCGGCTGCCCCGCTATATACCCAATCGTTCATTCCACAGCTAACCCCATATCGCGATTTCTTGTCTAAATTCTAATATGTTGGCCAGAAGTAATGTAAATCTGGCTGATACTGCTCCCAATGGGCCAAGCCAAGCTTCTCTCAATCTCTTGGCTCGTGTGTCTTTTAATTTTCGCTCAAGCGAAAGGGACCTACAGTTTAACTTCGAATCCGAACGGTAAAGTTTTTTAAGAAGCTTTTTCAAGGCAACAGCAACAGCTGTAAAGGTGACCTTATGTGTAAAAGTCTTAAGGAAAAATCTTTTAACTAGGTGTTCCGAGGCGGCACAGAAGCCACAACCTACCGCACAGTAGGGACACACACTACCCTCTGAGCCTCACAAGGCCACATATAGGCTAAAAGTTTTTTGATGAAAAAAAAAAATGTTCATAAATATAACATTACACACGGCAACAAAATTCAACTTTTTTATTTAAATATTAAAAGATTTTCGGTTGCAAGAATCTGTTTTTCCAAAATGCTCCATCACGCCCGAATTTATTGTAGTTTTAGTGCATTTAAGGCATGTGTTGTGGTCAACCAATGCGTCTGTTTTAAATATCTTTGATTTTATCGTAAAGTACTATTTCTTAGCTTTAAAATAAATTATCCCAGATAATTTTGTGATTTTTTTAAACGAAGATATACCATTTTGAATGCATCTGTAAGAATTAACTTAATGTCTGACTTAATTTTACTGTTTAAAAGAATGCTTAGCTAATAACAGTACATCGCCTAGTTATTTTAGTTAAATTATAGTGAAAGTTCTCAACGACACCCATTGTATACTTGTGGGCAAGGGAAATAAAATAATAATAATAAATTGTATTGGTATTTTTATTAAAGGGAAAGGCCTAAGATGCTATAGTATTTTAATTGGACACAATTTGTTTTTGTGTGTCTATATTTTCAAATAATAAATTTATGAAATTTTGTTGGCCCCCATTGTATACAGTCATATAGTCCGAAAATACTTATCTGCTCCCAGGAAACTCTGTCAAGTTTTCTCAAATTCGCATGACCATATCGAAAAGCTGTCATTGGAAACTTGATGCATGAAACTTTTGGTCAATAAATTAGGTTTTAGTTAATAAGGTAAACAAGCTCAATTTGTATATTAAAACCGAGTTTTAAGAAAATCCAATGACTAAATGATTATAGCTACTATCCTTCCAAAAATTAGTTTTTATTGCCTATGTGCGATTATTTAACATTATGACTCTAATTTTTAAGTATTTTCCACTCATCATTTAGAAATCGAGACGGAGAGTTTATGGGACTCGAAGTTTATGGTCTACAAAATTCAAAGCCATTCCGTTAAGGTAAAATTCCTTTTTGTCAAGTAAAGGCTAAGCGCATGATATAATGGTGAATATATTAAAATTGTTTAAAAATTGCAAAACATTTTATGGAACCAGTCAAAGATTCCAAGTATAAAATTTTCAAAAAAAATATTCACCAGAAAAAACGGTTTTAATTAAAAGAATTTTAAAGATGTTTAAATAGTTTAATTAACCATATTTGATTAATATTTCAGGTTAAAGTTATCCTTCCCAATTCTATGTCGTTGGCAACTTTCAAATTCTGTCAATTCTCTGGTGCATGCTTTTGCGTGTGTGTGCGTGTGTGTGTGTGTTTGTGTTCACATCTGCATCTTGCATTTGTGCATAAATAAATAACCACATGACCATGGACACGCAACTGTGCATGCCGCTGGGCAATCGCCACACTCAGCTCGCCTCCTTTTCATTTCATTATTAATGGTCTGTATATTACGTATACCACATGTTGGCAGACTATTCATAATATTTGGGTTGTGGTTGTTGTTGTTGTTGTAAAGTTGCATGAATTGGGCAAAAAATTAAGTCAAATGGCATTGAAAGTAGAATTCAACAACAATTGAGTTATTGCTACCAAAATTGAAAATTTGCCACAAAACGCCAAGTGCAATTTCCGCAACTCTGATTACACCACATCCACTCGACCATGCCAATCGAATGCTAAATGTGGCAACTCAAACATGTTCAAATTCAATTGCAAATTACCAACATTTCTTGTGCAGGATAATTGAATCCGGGGTTATAGAATTTTGAGGGGATTTTGGGGCTTACCGAAAGGGGAGACTGTTAATTAACTTGAATCACTCTGAAAGTATGAGTGTGTGTGTGTGTGTGTGTAACCTCAATGGCTATACAACCCATATATATTTCATTCTTACTCGTTCTCAATTTTTCTCCCCTTTGATTTTATCGCATTTACCAAACGACACCGAGAATATTCCCCAGTTGGCATTTTTATGGTATTGCTTGCAGTGGCAGCTTCTCAGCTTCCACTTTCACTTCATTGTTGCACATGGCGTATACGTGATATATGTGTAGGTATGACTACGACTAGCTACTTTGTTATCCACCTCCTTCACCCCAACGCATTCACTTGTGTTGCCTTTTGGGTTAGCCAAAGTTGCCATAATGTTGCAAAATACTCTATGCCCCAATTTGAGGTTACCCTTTTGTGTAACAGAAAAGGTAAATACACATTCATTCATTTTGTGTGTGAGTGTGAGTGTGTGTATGTGGTTTATACCTTTCATGCGTGCCACTAGGGAGATTATTGACTGTGCCCTCAACTAAACAGACAAAATTCGTTTCCTTTGAGTTTTTGCATTTTAAGCACTGAGAAAAATTAAACTGACTGTGGATTAAACTGATTTTAAAGCTACTTAAGCTTAATTTTATCAGCTTACACTCAAGCAGCTTGATAATAAATAAGTCACGGAGCAATGCAAGCAAAGGCGTGCCCACCGCTGCTTTAAAGGATTGATTCATTACATACAAAAATCTATCTAGATACCCGGATAAAAAATTCCTGAGTTTTTCTTTTCTCAGTGTACTTTTCCTTCTGTATGCGTCTGTCAAACATTTACTATTTGTCATGTCAAGCCAAGTTTTGTGTGGCCAATATGTTTGGCATATCCTCTAGTCTCTGACCACCTCATGTCTTGGCTAAGGCTTGTGGCTTTCCATTCATCCCATCCAATGCAAATATAATGGCTTCTGATTACGTATGATTTGTGTGGATTGTTTTGTGAGTGAATTGAATTGCTGAATTGCTAGTAATTGGTTACTTAAGCTATCTTGGGTATCTGTTTAATTAATTACACTTTGCACTTTAGCTAAGAATTCCCTTTGTGCCGTTATGACACGCCCTATTCTTTATTCGTACCGAGCATGCGATGAATGATGCATTTCGATAAGCCCTGTCATTACAATTTAATTCCATTTGCCATATAAACACAAGCGAACAACTACTTAACCCACAAACAGGCAACAAGAGCGACTTAGTTTAATTCCCTTGGCGGCTCAAAATGCTTAGCACATGCTCAGCACTTAGCCCAGCAAAGTTTATTTTGGGTGAAAAGCTGTTAGCTAGGATAGGAAAAACGGAGCATCATTAAATGTTAATTGAAATTTTAATTAAATATTTTGACAATGACGCAAATACCGCAAATACTTTCAGTCAAAGTAAAGAACGAAGATGTTTGGCATGCATAACCCGCAGAAAAAGAAAAAAAAAATCGGGCAGCAAAAGGGAAGACGATGACTGTGAAAAGTATGGAATGGATTTAATGAGCACACGGTACCAAATGCTTGAAATGAGCGTAATCATGGCACAGGAACAGGTGCTAAATGTCTTGTGCTTAGTTTAAAGATGAAATGAGTTTGATAAAAATTTAACTGGGCAATCCTTCTGTCTTAATCATTCGATTCACAACATAAGGTACATTTTTCTGGGTGGAAAAAAACATTTTACACTTTTTTTTAAATACCTTGCTTCTCGTTCGAAAATCCATTAATTCCCACATTTTGGGCTTGATTTTCATACTTGGCGGACTTTTTTACACACGAACTGGCTGCCAAGTGCGCGAGACCGCAAAAATTATAAGTACTTATATTGGAGATCAAAGGAACACGCCTAATTCGTTAAAACAAAATGTCAAAGGGTACTGTTGAGTTCCATATTTTAGTGTTTTTTTTTTTAAATTGTTAAAATTTAAATTGCCAGTCAAAGTTGCTTATCTTTCAATTACCAACCAATCAATAAGACACACCAAAAGAGTAGGCTGTCTGTATAGCTATTTCAAGGGCCTTTACGTATTATCATAAGTAGACATTCTCATTTTAACTTTTAAATTATATTTTGATTGGTTATTGAAATTTGTAAAAAAAATTGATGAATCGATTTTTTAAAGATGCTTTTAAAGCAAGAAAAGGGTGCTTCAATCGGGTGAACCGACGCACGTTGGCGCCATTTGAGTTTTTTAGTTCTAAAAATCATAAATGAGATAATTGGATTATTTAAATGATAAATTTTATTTTATTTATGATTTAACAATAAAAATAATTTTTAACAATTTTGTTATTTTGTTTGCTTCTTTTCTAATGTTTGTATGATTTAAAATTATTATCAAAAAAAATAAAAAATAAATTATTTTTTTCGAATTTTTTTTTAAAATTTTTTTTATAAGTTTTTTTCAAAATAATATTTACCATTCATAGGACAAGGTATCTCTAATAGATTACTAGTTTT
Source organism: Lordiphosa mommai (assembly GCA_018904225.1). Classification (NCBI taxonomy): domain Eukaryota; kingdom Metazoa; phylum Arthropoda; class Insecta; order Diptera; family Drosophilidae; genus Lordiphosa; species Lordiphosa mommai. The sequence continues at coordinate 838,397 of JAEIFT010000053.1, read as the reverse complement.
ACTAGTTCTTACTAGTGGATTCTAACTCTTTTCGTGACATTACATGCAGCAGAGATGAAAAAGTGGATCAGAAGATGGGGCCAACATGTTGAAGAGTCCCTCATTTTGCCATGTCTTTTTTAATAGGCAGCGGAAGGCAGCTGGAACTTTTTTTAATTACTAAAAGGCATAATCAAAGAACGTATTTTATAAATCTGGCAAATACTCAAAAATATATATATCTTTTTTTATTTGCCATTTAAGTTAAAAAATAGTGAAAAAATGGATATTTCTTAAAAAGCGATTTATTTGGTGAAACAAAAAGCAAAGAGTAAATTTTGTTTGTTGTATAACTAACTAAATAATGAATACATCAATCAGTAAAAAAAAAAAATTAATACGAGCATTGTGTTTTTTCTTTAAACTAATAATAGGTCAACTTTGTCGGGTTGTATCTTCTAAAATAAAAATCGTATTTTATTAAGGGTTGCATATTTGAAATCGTTGAACAATTTCCTATAAAATGGATTCATTCGAAATTTCGTAGATTTTTGTTACCTACTTTGTTCTACGGGCGCCACTGTGCGAAGGCGAATACCCTGTACATATATTGTACTGTTCTTCTGGCGTGATCAGTCAAGAGGCGCCATCTATAGTTCACCTTTGGATCCCACCAAAATGAAAAAACATTTATTTCTCGCGAAGAGCGTACTAACCAAATATCACGTACGTCGGCTGTAAGCAACGTTGAACTATAAAATTTAAATTTTCAGACTTTTGAGGTGGATTATCCCAAATAAACAATAGATTTCTAATCTCGTTCCCTCAATTTTCTAAGTATTTCATTTTTCATTTATTTTGCCTATGAACTAGGGATGCTGGAAATAGTATCGATATATCGCATATCGATATTTTAGTCGAAAAAACGATATTTTACTAACGCGATATATCGTATATCGAATATTATTTTGGGATATTTTTGGCGATATTTTTAATTTCTGATTTTAAGAGAAAGACAAATTGTTTGCTCTTTCCGACTTGGCATTGCCATATTCTATTTGACAGCCCCAGCAAATTAAGCTTGGCAACCAAAGGTGAGCATTTTCGGGGAGTTTAAGGTTAAAGACATTCCTCATGAAGGTCGACCACTGGAAGCTGATGACAAAAAAATTAAAACAATAACTATTGAAAAGTCGCCATTATTCAAAACGTGAGATTTGCGAAAAGCTTTATGTATCACATACAACGGTGGAAAACCTCCTTAAAAAGTTGGGATATGTGAATTAGCACGATATATGGGCATCGCATAGTTTGAAGGCAATTCACCTTTCTAAGAGCATCAAATAGATTCGATTCACAATGGGCGATAAGAAATATGACCTTTTAGACATACATAGTAATAAGCATTTTTTTTATCGATCCTTCAAGATTGAGATAAGCAAATATCGAGTTATAAGTGAAACAAATAATAGTGCTGGGCAGCTACGGCTGCAACCGCAATGGGCAGTACTCGCACAGTTCGTGTGACACATCCCTTAAAAGTTATCAGTTATATGCAAACTATTTCAGGTACTGCGTTATTACAGCTGGGCTCGACTAACTTCTTACTTGTTTTTTTATTTATTTGGTCCATAGTGCTTGCAATCTGAATTTCATTTGCTTATAAACCTTAATATTGATAAAAGGTTTTCCGAACCCGCGCCTTAGTTCCCACTTTTACCACATAAGGAAACTACAGCCCAAGTTGCAGTCTTCTATTTGTTACCATTTTGACTATGCCAATAAATGAATCAGTGAATCATTAAATCATTGAGAACAAAATCATTTATATACAAAATATTTAATGTCTAACCACTTAGACTCGTTCGATGCGCAAATAAATGCCACCAATTGTGCCCAGCACAAATGATTTGGGATCATATTTTAAAGGAATATCAGTCTTATCGCATACAGAGAATTTAAAATTCTTGATCAGACGAGCCATGCCAATGCGGGCCTGCATTTGACCGAAACGCATGCCCACACAATTGCGAGGACCATCGCCAAAGGGTAACCATTCCACTGAATCACGATTAGCTACTTGATCGGCCGAGAATCGATCGGGATCGAATTTCATGGGTTCAGGATAGAAATCTTCATCACGATGAATCGCACAGGCGGGTAGAATAACCTGTGTACCCTTTTCAATCACAAATTTAGGATTACCAGGCACTACATAATCATTCAGCGCTCGACGTTCGAGATGGGGTACAAGAGTGTATAGACGAAGGGTTTCTAAGAGATAAAAGATTCCAGAAGTTGAACACAATTTTTCGTTTGAAAAATATTGACAACCCACCTGATAGGACTTGATCCAGGTAGCCCATATCCTTAATACATTCATAGCTTAATTTTCCTTCATGTTGCTCCAGTACACGTTCTATCTCACTTCGAAGCTTATCCTGTATATCTTCATGTTGGGCCAGCTCATACAGGCAATATCCCATCGTGGAGGAAGAAGTTTCAAAGCCAGCCAAATAGAAGACAAACACTTGGGCAGCTAAATCTCCTACGCTCATGCCCGTGACCACTTCACCATTATCCATGGTAAAACTTCCCTTTTGCTTTAGCTCTATAAGCATTTCCATGAAATCATTTCTCTTAATATTCTCACGCTCTCTATACGCAATTGTATCCTTAACCAAACGCATGAAAAACTCATGCACATCTTGGGGTGTTATACGCATTCCCAGTTTCTTAGCCAAATTGGGAAAACTAAAAGTAAATGCTGTAAGCAGATCGCCATGTCTTAGCTCCGTAAAGGCCTTTTTTCCCATGGTGCGGAACTCAGCCTCAGGTGTGCGCAGAGTATTACATTCTATGCCAAAAGCACAGGTGCCTATGACATCTGTGGTAAATCTGGCCATTAGGTCTTTGATCTCCACTATGGCACCGCCCTTGACAGCGGGAACCTGTTCACTCATTACATTCACAAACTCATCCGATACCTTGATCACGGTGGGAAACATATGCTTCATCTTGCCAGAGGTAAATGTGGGCGATAGTTTTTGACGCATCTCCCTCCAACGTTGGCCGTCCAAATTGAACAAATGCTGAGTGAGAGGATCATCTCTCTCATTGTGAAACTGTCCACGATCCGCGAAATTGGAAAAATCTTTTATAAGTATATTCTTGGCCAACTTGATGTCCGTTATGAAGGCTGTGGGCTTATGCAGGAAATAGAAACCCACAAAGGGATTGCCCAGCTTGCGATATTTGTTGTAGTAATTGTAGATTATATCGTGCACCGTACGATTCTTTCGGAAACCCACTAGATTGCCATAGAAGGGATGAGGCGTATCATGGGCGACGCCACGATAATTCCAATAGTTTATATTGCGATATAACAAATAACCGATCAGCGAAGCGATCGTTATCACCAAATAAATAATGATCAACATTCTGTACGTTACAACGCGTGCGGCTAATATTTGCGACTGAATGTGGTTAGACGGGTGCCTCTCGATTTTATTCTCGTTAACAACGCCCCCAAAACAACCGAAAGAGAGAAATATGCCAAGTGTATAGAGAATACCGAATATCAGGATGAGTTGACAGTTTTTTTAAACCGGTTGTCATGCCTAAAGGCAAAGAGATAAGACAGCACTACTTTCCTGAGGGATACTATGAGTAAGTCGGTTTCTTATCAATCAGAGAAATTCTTATAAAAAAGAGATTAGAAAATTTTTAAGATAAGCAGTTTTACACTTCTCCAACTGCGAGCTTTAAATTTTATGTAAATATTGTTGATAACAAGTTTTGTTTACAAACAAAACCAGTTTGGTATAAGCAGGTCGGGTATATACTTTTATAAATCAAGTGAGCAGCGTATTGAAGAGTACTTTTCGTTCATATAAAGCATATATGTTGTGTGACAAAGTCAAGCTTGATACTGTCTTTGCAATCAGTTATGTTATAGAAGTTTACTCAAGGGTTCGAATCCTCTAACTATTTGGGTCTGCGTATGGTATACACCTACTTATATTCCAAAGCGCATGGCACTATCTCTTATAGTTTCTAAGGTCGACGCGATCATACAGACGAAGAGATAAAATGACAGACGGACCTACATGGCTGGTTAAACATGAATGTATATGGGCATTTCCCCCGAAACGTCTACCGAGGCCAAAAAATTAAAGGTTCTTCAAAACACTTTGTTTTATGATATTTTCGTTGGAATATATTCATAACCACTTTCATATTTCATATTCATAACCCACTTTGAGATATTTTAAATCAAAGTAGCGCAAGCCCAACTTTTCTCATTTTTATATTTCAATGGAATTTTTTGTTTTGATAAAAAATCTCGAATGTCTCTCTTTATGCATTGATTTTAGCTTTCTTAAATCTTTTCATGAGTACAAAGAGTAAAAAAAGCATACAAGATTACAAAACATCTTAATTTTTTTTATTTCCTTTATCGCATTTTTCTATGTCCCGTGCGACATTAAAAAATAAAAATTGTTATCAGTGCGTCGAATATACAAGCTGAAAGCTTATCCAATATTGAGTACTAATAGAAATTTTTGATACAATTAAAATAACAAAAACCTTTCTGAAAAATTAGAAGATTTGTGGTATTGGTACTAATATAAAGTTGGTCCCGTGCGACATCGTAAGTGTAAAATTAAAAAAAAAAAAAAAACATTTTACATAAATGATTTATTTTTTCTTATAGCATATTTTCAATCAGTAAAGTCCTCTTTCTAGATGACATAAAAAATAATTTCCGCACAATGCTTCATATGAATAGAATCACTTTTGAAAAGATGTCTTATTTATATGAAGCATAGTGCCGAAAAAAATTTGCATGCTCTCTGGAATGGGCTCAAAATCAAAATTAGCATCAATTATGTGGCTAATAAGGAGCTGTAAGTTAAGCATTCTGACAAAATAAAAGCCGTATAATTATACCCGTTACTCGTAGAGTAAAAAGGGTATACTAAGTTCGTGCAAATGTATGTAACAGGCAGAAGGAAGCATCTCCGACCCCATAAAGTATATATATTCTTGATCAGCATCAATAGCCGAGTCGATATAGACATGTCCGTCTGTCCGTCCGTCCGTCTGTCCGTCTGTCCGTCTGTCCGTCCGTCTGTCCGAGCTAGAGCTACCATTTTTTCAGTGTAGACTTGTATTGTCTGCAGGCAGATCAAGTTTGTTTAAAATTTTTGCCACGCCCCCTCCCGCCCCCGCATATCTCCCACAATTTTGAAAATAGATTGTTCGGACCTTTTAGACATATATTTTTATCATCATTACCTATCGATCTGCCATACTTAATTTTCCGATCAGACGAACGATAGTAGAGTTGCCGCCCCCGCAATTTGCAAAATACCTCATATCTCCCACAATTTTGAAAATACATTGTTAAAACCTTCTAGACATATATTTTAATCATCATTACCTATCGATCCGTCATACATCATTTTCCGATCAGATGAACGATAGAAAAGTTCACGCCCCCGCAATATGAAAAATACCTCATATCTCCCACAATTTTGGAAATAGATTGTTCGAACCTTCTAGACATATATTTTAATCATCATTACCTATCGATCCGCCATACATCATTTCCCGATCAGATGAGCTATAGTAGAGTCGCCACCCCCGCAATTTGTAAAGAAACTCATATCTTCCATAATTTGTGATCTAATAAAATATTCTTAAAAAAAAACATTACCTTGAGTAACGGGTATATCGAAGTCGAGCAGGGCCGACTTCAACTTACGCTCTCGTTTTAATTTAATATTGGAATGACCCGTTCGACATAATGGAAATGCACATATACTTCAATGATTCCTTCTGTCTGTTACATATTTTTGCAAATCTATATGATACTCTTTTTATCCATTTGTATAGGAAGATGGTAAAAAAAAAATTCCTTGACAGTTTAACGGCTTCCCCAAAAACTGAATAGTTTAGCCTGCTTTAAAATCTAATAACAAATCTATATGTTGAGACAATATTGACAACCCTCGTAGAGATTATAATCATAATTATAATCGTACGCTTGCTCGATTTGAACTGGGTATAGTTTGAAAAATAACAAGAAAGAAAGTCAGACAAGCCTGACTGTAACTGACAAAGTTTGTATATAAATTTGTTTAATGTGAGGCCACACAAACTGTGTAAGTGTTGCCCATCATGGATGCAGTCAGTAATTATTTATTTTGCTTATAAGTGGACTATCGTTCATCTGATCGGAAAACGATGTATGAAGGATTGATAGTTATGATTACATACATTTGCACAAACTCACTATTCTCTTAGTACCTTTTGTACAGAGTATGAAATTTACCATCGTTTTTCTCACAATGTAATTATTTTTGAGATTGTTCACCTGCTTAAGGTCATAAATTAATTTTTTATCCTAACTATACTTTAGAATTAAAACTTGCAATACATTTTGATATAATTTCATTTTATTCTATTTTTTATTTAAAAGTTAAAAAAAAAACGCTCTCTCTTCATTTACAAATACACAATTTGAACTGTCAACTTACCTCCCAGATGAGTCGAAAATCCTGCTGTTCCACTCTTAACAGCTCGCAAGTGGTTTTTGTCACCACCGTGCTATCGCGTGGCAGGTCGTGTAGTATTGATTCACCAAATGTGGCACCAACGCCCAAATTGCACAAAGTAACAGCGCTCTGCAAGTGGAAGTGAGACGTAAGAGATGGGTGAGAAGATGTCGAAAGAAGCTGCTAAAAGTTTTTGGTTTACTGGCTGGTAGATTAAACATTTTGCCCCCGACTTGGCACACAAAACCCCCCATCAAGCTGCCACCGCTTGGCTTGTGTTTACTTAGGAGTCTGTCGTGCTGTGGCTGTGTTTGTATATCTCACAATTAGCGCAAATTGCAAAATGTGCCACAGCTTTGTTAACATTTTGTAATCGCTTCATTGTCAAATTATAAACGGATATCAATGAAAAAGTCCAGTTCTCAAAAATGAAAATAAAAAACCGGAAATGCAGAATGCAATAAAACAAAACCGCAACATTGCAATGACATTTTCAATTAAGGCAAAGACGAGACAGCCACCGCGTTTGTTTGCGGTTTGTTTTGTTCTGACTGTTTGTTTTCCCACAACACAACTTCTTGGCAGCATAACGCCTCGAGGGCCTCCATCAGCCTCATTTCGATTCCAACTTTTAAGACAGAGCCAGAGCCATGTAATTGGCTTAACAAGGCTTTAAGTACAAGAGCGTACCGCAAAAATTGTACAACTCGCATTAGCTGACGCCGCGACGTGTTGTGTCGTCGTGTGTGTGTGTGTGCGTGTGTTTGTTTACAGTTATTACTCGCCCAGACTATAAAACATTATTTAATTAATGCTTACTGTATAATTACAATTGTTGCTGTTGCCACTTTTTCTTTTGCGTTTGCCGGCCAAAAAGTTCAATTTACTTTTGTGGTTGATTTATTGCGTTTGTTTCTTTGTTTTTGACATAAAGTTTTTTTCTACCGTTGCTACTACCACTTATTTCGCTGGCATCAAATTTTGATGGTTTTCTAATTTATGGCCGCATTTCCAGTGCGAAGTGACCTATATACGAATGTTTGTGAAATTTCTTTCAGCGTTTATTAAAGCTTCTTGGAATTGCAAATGTACAGATGGAAGGAAATACTCAAACATAAATATTTTGCTTTGGTACAGCCCAAACATTTATATAAAATTATAATTATTTTCTAATACTTGTGGAATGGCGTTTTAATGGCATTTATGCTATTTAAATTCGAACAGATTTTTTTTGTATGTTATAATCGATTTTCCTTTGGAGATGCAAAAGCTGAGTTAAGAAAAAATTAAGGAAAGCTAAAGTCGACTCCCAGTGCAGTTTATTTTAAATTAAATAACCAAAAATCTCTTGACTTTCTTAAAAAAAATTTATATATGTTTAGTACAAAGCTAGTTGTGTTATTTCTCAAGCTGACCCACAGATGGCGCCACTTTATTGTGACCATTTGGCTCGCAGAATATGATTGTTGTATGGAAACTATTGTATACGTATAATTTATCCGATTTTGATCGAAAAATTTATGTTGAAGCAGATAACATTAATGATTAACAAGTATAAAGACGCTATTATTAAAATAAAATCTTTTTTCGCAATAAGACCTATTTTCAGACCGATCGGTTGTATGTCAGCTTTATGATATATTCATCAGAATTTTATTAAACTTATCAAAATTATGAGTAAGCATATAATATCAATAAATTACAAGTTTGAAGGCGCTACCATTAATAACAAACAAATTTTTCTCCCAAGAAATAGTTTTTTAACCGATCGTTCCTATGGCAGCTATATGCTAAAGTCATGTGATCCGGCAGATTCCGACAAATATAGGCTATATGAATTTAAAGACTTTTTAGAAAGTTTGGTCAAGATTTAGCATTGAAACAGACAGACGGACGAACGGACCGACGGACAAGGCTATCATGATTATGCATATAGATATTTTATGAGATCGGAGAATAAATAACTACTACTATACTTTATGAGGTCGGAGATGGTTCCTTTCTTTGCGTCAGAACCATCAAACCAATTTTTATATACCATATTCAGGGATACAAAAGGTTCTTCTTACCAGAAGACGTTTTTGGACCGATCGATTCTATAACAACTAATTGCTATAGTCAAACGATCTGGCTGATTTCGACAAATGTGCAGTCTATATATATTTTAAGACTCCGTGCAAAGTTTAATCAAGATTTTATATTAATAAATTTACGAAAGAGACAGTCGCACATGTCTGTATCGACTCAGCTTGTCATGCTGTTCAAGAATATATAATATATACCTAATGAGGTTAAAGAGTCATCCTGCAATGCGTTACAAAATCATACCAATTTTATACTCTCTAGAGTATAAAAAGAAGACATCGGAACCTATTGAAATACAGCAAATTTCAGGCACTGATGAGCCGTCAGCTGAAGATAAGGTTGGATGTATGAGTCAACTGCTTTGCAGTGTTCGATCTGATAACCCCCTAATCGACGACTGGAATATTAGTGCGATATGTTTTAGTTTAAATACAATCAGATTCCTATCGCCTATTTGGTTCGCTTAATTTTGAAACTGTTTAAATGAGGTACGCGTGTTTTTATACCCTTGCAAAGGGTAACGCATAGAAGGAAGCATCTTCGACCCCATGAAGTATATATATTCTTGATCATCATGACGAGCTGAGTCGATATAGCCATGTCCATTTGTCCGTCCGTCCGTCTGTCCGACTGTTTCTATGCTATATTCTCCCTCAGTTTTAAAGTTAATCTTCTAATTTAAATAGATGTCAGAATTTGTTTAATCCAGAATCATTAAGAATCGTAAACAGAATAAAAAATTGATTTGAAATGGCAGTCACTTCCACATTGTTTTATATCAATTTCACTCCGATATGACGAAGATTAACTTGATATGATAAAAATATCAATACGATCTTTTTTATATATAAAAAAAAAAAACATTGCCTGGTCTGAGGCGAACTCGAGACCTTGCACTTAACACGAATGGAATGACGCCTCAACGCAGTCAGCCAACGCACACGCTTATGGACAAACGTATGAAAAAATTTGATATTTTTAAAAGATCAGTTTAACCAGCAAATATTAAATTGATCTTGAGCTTTTTTTTTCTCTGTGAAAGAATCTCAAACAAAAAAGTTTTTCTCACTAAGACCTATTTTTTTAAAGATATTATTTTTTCAGCTGATTTTTGTCAAATTTGGTAGATTTTGATAAAAGCAGATACAATTTATAACTGCTAAGTTTAAGAACACAATCACCTAAAACAAAACCCATTTTCTGACCAATCGGTCATATGGGGTTTCAAAAAACCAAAAAATTTTTCTCTTTTTTCTACCCCCCCAAAAGGGCCAGACTTAAAAAAAACTTATTAACAAGAGGGCTGCGAACCCTCAATTCGACTGGGGTTCGGTCGGGGTTCGAACCCTCCCCCCTTTCAAATCATCTAATAGAGTTTGACCTCAGAGTTGCGTTAGAAACTCTCAGTCAATCACATAAATGATCTGTCTAGGTTAAAAAAAAAAAAAAATTTTTTATTTTTTTAGAAAATTTCAGAAAAACTCCAAACTTGCACTCTCAGCGAAAGTCGATTCTCTTTAGGGGGATTCCTGTGGTTATGAAACCTGTCAAAAAACACGGCCACTTTTGGCTTTAAATAAGAGATGACCTTTAATGGCGTACCCGTGATTTAGTAACTGTGATGGGCCATATGTGATTAAGTCACAGTGACTTGTAGTCACAAAATCACACTGTTGCTTTTTAAATGCCGTCACTGTGATTTGATGATTGCCAGTGACAGTGACTTAATCTGTCTCATCCCTAACTTATTGTGTGGCCGAACACGTTTATACATTTCCCGCGAATTCCAGTCAGAGGTATTTATTCCAGGAATGGGACCGCCACAGCACGGCTTTGACTGGCATATTGTGAGAGTGAAATGCTAAAAGTATTTGAATTGTGACTTGTGTAAAAAAAATGAAGACACTTAAATGACCTACAACTTTTCCTTGTATACCATGCCGTTGCATCTCCGTACGAACAAAATAATACCCAGAAATACGGTTTCGGATGCAAATTTAATTCCCTTGCTTGAGGTTGTGTTATTTTGTCCAGTCTTTTGTTGCGGACGGGAAGAGTGTCGCCGTCCATACATGGGCATAAGAATGGATACATTTTTGTTCAAAATAAACAAATTCTGTGCTTGAATTTTTTTTAGAACCGAACCCCATCAATTAGAAACCTGGGTTAGGTTCGGGTTCGGGTTCTCGTGATTATTTTCAATGGGGTGGTGGGTCCCGGTTCGGTTCAGGCATCACCAGAACCTGAACCGAACCGGTTCCGAAGGGTTCGGTTCCGGACCGGTTTGCAGCCCTGTTTACAAGTCTAGTAAAAATGTTTGTGTATCAAATTGTGGTCTAATTTCAATAACAGGGTTGCGTCTCTCTCTTAATTTGTTTTGATGGTTAACATGAGTTGGTATAATATTTTACGTTATTATGATATATATTTATAAACATTTAAGCTTCAGTATAAATTCAAATAACTTAAAAAAAAAAAATTGTCAAATTTAAAATTATTTCTGCGCCTATCATTAAGGTACACTTGGCAACCCTAAATACATTTTTGGATTGAGGTTGGCTTGCGAATTCGCTTTGGTCGACTTGGCACAATCTCTTTTTAAAATACTAGAGATTTGAAACTAACCAAGAACAATTTCTGTGGCACCACAGAATTGGAATTCAGTTGGAATTTGGTTGGAAGAGATTTCTGTGGCACCTTCCCTATGATGATTTTGACATTATCATATCAATTTGAAACGAAAATTTATTATTTTAAAGGCCTGATCTCAGATGACATAAATTTTATTTTCGGCACTATGCTTCATATAAATAAGTCATCTGACGAAAATTATTTTTATGTCATCTGAGATCAGGCCTTTACCCTAAATATAATTTCATCATTAAAATATCACATTAATATGAAAAAATATTTTTTAATATGAATAGTTTAATAGCGGTGCTGCACACGCAGATTGCATGCTTCCAAGCTGATATAAAATAACAAATTACAAATTAGATCAGGCGACCCTGAGGTGCCCGTTCAAATATCCACCGGTCTGACGGATGTGTCCTTTTCAGCCTTCGATGTCTTCGTGGCCTAGCCAGGCCAGTACCCAGACGATTAGTGTGAGACAGTAAAAAATATTAATACCAACTGCATCAATATAACTTAGATATGATAATCTTTCCATCTAAAATTTTTCTATAGTAGGTGAACATTTGTGTTAAAATTGGTACTTAGAATTTCCCTGAAATATGCGATTATTTAGAAAAAAGAACCTACTAATGAGGAGGAGGTTTTTAAACAAATACATAGGTATTCAACACTTTTTGGTGAAAAATTTATAAGTTTTTCATTCTGAGAGCAAATTTAACTTCTTGATCTGGCAATCATATAGAACATTAAAGAACATATAATAAATAACATTATAAAGATCGACATTGAAATTACAAAAAAAATGTCGATTTAGTTGAACTCTTTCGAAAACCCCCCATGTGAAAAAAAACTAGCCCTTGTATCAGTCTGAAATGTAGAAAGGATTCTTTTAGTAAAGATAACACCCTTTTATCATGATCCTTCCTCGAATTACATTATTAAAGCGTTAACAACTTTCTAAAATGAATATTTTAATTGAATTAAAACTATTATTTCCACATTAGTACTTATCAAAAAGCAGCATAAAGAAGATGCAACGAATCAATCGTAATATCGGGGGTAACACGGAAATATCTAGAGATTTTTAAAGCAGTGGGTTTGTAAATCTTTCGAAAAATCCTTTGGTGCCACAGAACTTTACGAAATTTTATTGACTCAAGTTTGTGTATAACATTATAGCTTAATCATATAGTAAAAAAAGTTTACGAATTTTTATTTAAAATTTGTTTTGATGTTTAATATAATACAAAGTTATGTTGTGCTGGCTCAAGGTCCCTGGAACCCTTGTGGACCTTGAACCAGCACAACATAACTTTGTATTAACGAAAATCAGGTCGCTAAAACCAACACAGTTTAATATAATAATAAAAATGTTTTCAATAATACATTGGTTTGGCATGAAACGCTTCTAGCTTTCTTTGTGAGAATACAGTGATAATATATAAGCTTGGAGTATTTCCTTGTTAAGGCCTCATACCAGACGACATACAAATTTATAAAGTCATAATACTTCATATGAATAGAAACACTTTTTAAAAGCTCTGAAAAGCTTTCTTATTTATATGAAGCATAGTGCCGAAATAAATTTTTATCTCGTCTGGAATGCCCCCTTTACTCAAAAGTTAAATCATACTAAAATGACACTGAAATTAATAGTTCATGGTATAAAGAAAGCTGAAAATACTAACCACTAACGATAATTTGCTGGTTAAATAAAGCGATTGTTATGTATAATTATTGTGTCACAAAATAAATCTTTGGGTGCTTACGGCATTCCCATTGAAAGAGATAAGGCCATTTAATAAATGTTTTATTTACGGAATTTACATAAAAATGTACATATATATATATATATATATAAATGATAACTCTGATGACAAGCCAAAGCTGTTCACAACTATTGTTATCTCTATAGCAATCAACTTGCTACTACTAGCTGTGTGTCTACTCTGAATCCGCTGACAATAACGCAATTCGCATAACCCCATATGCACGCACCGGCACACGCGCTTATTCATAACTTATATCTTATACATATATGTATGTTTGTATGTTGTATGGCATGGAATGTATAGTATATAGGTTTTGGATATCTGTAGCTGGTCATAAAATGTGAGCACGTACATTTTTTTTTCTTCTTTTTACATAAATGTGGAATATGCAATGCAATGTTTTACCTTTGCATAATGTCGCGTTGATTGCTCCACGTTATACGTACAACGGCGGCGGAATAGCATTTTTTTTTGTATGTTATGTTTTTCGTATTTTTGCACGGTCAAAAAGCAAAACGACGGCGATAGTTTAGCACATTCCGAAAAAAAATGCTATAGCGACATTTGAAATATCAATAGCAAACACAAACAGTGCCGAGGGTGGGGGGGGGGGGGGGGATGAGCCAAATGCAAATGTTATGTGTGCGTTACGAGGGGTTTTAGGTGTATTTTCATCATGGAACGTGAGTACGGTTCGGTCCGACTAAGAGCACGCGTCTGCCCGAAAAACAAATTGTTTGTTTTTATTCTGTTTTTTTTTTTTTTTGTTGCTGATAAATGACATGCCAAATGTGGCAATTTGTATTTAGTATTTGGTTTAAGAGCGCGTACCACTTTTGATTAGCCAACTCCAAATTTGTGTGAACCGCACGGCAACGCTACGGCAAGTAAACTGAAATTGAAGTTGAAGCCATCAGCCAGGCAGAGCCGGCAGAGTGTGTTTTAAATTACCAAAGCTGGCGACACAGTCTGAGGCAGAGACTGGAGGCAGCGAGTGAGTTGCATGAGTTGGTTGCATGTGCATGTGTTGTGGGTCTTTTGTGCAACTCTCGGCTGAAAGTTGCTGAAGTGTGGCCGCCAGCTATGGCAAACAGAATGCCCAGAAGTCATGTTGAAAAATTGGAGCACTCTGAGCGCTGGCTCAATCAGCCATTGCGAGGGCAGGGCAGGGGCAGTAAGCCTGCTCAATGGTCAACAATCAAACGGATGCCATAGATGATATATATTTTTGCATATATTCACAATGTTGATGCATTTTCATTGGCTCTGCGAGGTATTTGGGATATGCTCGTTTTTTATTTATTTATGTTGCCAAGTTGATATGGGAAATTAATTATTTTGTATAAATTTTACGTTAAATTTGTCTAGTTAAATTTAACTTTGTTGCGCCTTCCTTTAAGATTTACCATTTTATATTTATTTTTATTCATTTAAATATTTTTGAATATTTTTTCTTCATTGTACACAAGCCTTGTTCTCTTTCATTTTGAGTATTCTTTCTTCCTGTTTAAAATTAGGCATCTTCGAATTTTAGTGCGAGTTACTCTGAATTATCGGGAGTTACTTCGTCACGCTAGCACCCACAAAACTTAATTATGTTCAATGCATTACCAAAGCCTGGGCTTTCTACGTTTGCAAAAAAAATAGTTTTGGTTTTTAATACAGAAATGCCAACCCATTCAATCTAAAGAATTCTATAATTATTATTTAGTACCAAATAATACCAAAAACTTTAAACTAACATTTCAAACTTCGGTCTAGAGATGGGCGCGTGTCGAATATTTGCAACACAACACGATTCCTACACGAATGTCATATTTCAAACTCTCACACCACACGCCGGGTTAAAATTTCCTAAACACGTCATGACACAACACGCACGACTTTATTTAATATGGCTGAAAGTTAATATTTTTTTAAAAGTGTTTATCGATCTTTCCTTTGCTATGTTTCCATAACTTTATTTATATTCAAATATATTATAGAGAATCCCACTTACTTATACAAATTTATCTGTACATAAATTCATAGTTATTTGTTTAGTATTTTTGTTCCCTTATGCTTCAGTCGATTCAAGTATTACCGGAGTGTAACGTGTTTTGTTGTGTCAAGCCGTATTAATTCGTGTTAGGTTGTGTTGTCTGTGTTCGTGTCTGATTAAGTCTGACACGCACGTGCTCGTGTCTGATGTTGCAAAACAAACACGTCGTGTTGAGTCCTGAGTGTCTCGAAGAAAAACACCGCACGCGCCTACGTGGGTTGCTATTAAAGTTTCTGGCCTAGGTCACTTCTAGCCATTTTAGGACCAATTGGCCTTGTCCCAATAAAAGTTTGGACTTTTATCGATAAAAGCTCCTTACAACTCTTTCATGTGTGACCACGTTTGATATCGATTAACGATTAATCAAAAACTTACCTCGGCAGTAAAATGGAATTAACTCGTGAACATTTTCGTGAAATCATTTTTCACAACTTTCGACGTGGATTTTCAAGACAAGAGTTCAACGATGAACCTAAATCTTTGTATGGCGATGAAGCACCATCCTATAGTACTGTGAAAAATTGGTTTAATGAATTCAATCGCCGGCGACGCTCGCTCGAAGACGAAGGTAGTGAAGGTCGACCAAAAACAGTCGTTGTGCCAGAAAACATTGATGACGTGCGTGAACTAGATCGTCATGAATGCAAGATCGTCATGTGTCATACCGTGAGATAGAGGCATCCTTGGGCATTTCTTCCACCAGCATACATTCGATATTGCATGAACACCTGGGCGTAAAAAAGGTTTGTTCTCGTTGGATTCCGCACAATTTGACAATCGCTCAAAAAAAAGGCTCGTGTGGATTGGTGCAAAGAAATTTTGAAAAAATATAATCGCGGTGTTTCAAAAGACGTTTATAAGATCGTCACAGGTGACGAATCATGGATCTATGCTTATGAGACCGAAACAAAACATAAATCGACCGTGTGGGTCTTCGAAGACGAGCCAAATCCAACGAAAGTCGTTTGTGGAAGAAGCACTTCGAAGCAAATGGTCGCCTGTTTCTTCGGTAAAAGTGGTCATGTGGCGACTGTTCCGCTGGAGCAACGAAGGTCGGTCAATTCTGAGTGGCACACCACAATTTGTTTGCCTGAAGTCTTCGGAGAAATTCGAAAAACGAACAAGAGAAGACAGATCATTGTGCACCATGACAATGCGAGCTCTCACACATCAGCTCACACCAGCGCCTTTTTTACCGCCCAAAACGTCGAATTGATGGTCAGCGGTGTTGTAAGTGTCTGCAGCGAGTGTATGAGTGTGTGTTTATATGCGTATAAAAACACACAAACTCAAGGGAACAGGGCATTGCATGGTCGGGCTACTCGACTCTCTTAACTGTTTCTTTTTGTTCTCTAACTGTCCGCAAAAATAAATTGAAATTCGATGTGGCTACGATAAACACATGTGCTAAGCAGGGCTGCAAACCGGTCCGGAACCGAACCCTTCAGAACCGGTTCGGTTCAGGTTCTGGTGATCCCTGAACCGAACCGGGAACCGAACCCCATTAGAAATAATCACGAGAACCCGAACCCGAACCTAACCCTGTTTTCTTATTGATGGGGTTCGGTTCCAAAAATAAGTTGGCAAGCATAGAATTTATTTTTGCACTTTGATGGTAAAAAATATTTCATTATTATGAAGAAAAATGTATCCATTCATATGCCCATGTATGGAGGGCGACACTTTTTCCCATCCGCAACAAAAGACTGGACAAAATAACACAACCTCAAGCAAGGGAATTCAATTTGCTTCTGAAACCGTATTTCTGTGTATTATTTTGTTCGTATGGAGATACAATGGCACTGTGAATACAAGGGAAAGTTGCACTTTATTTAAATTTCTTCATTTTTTTTTAACCAAATCACGAATAAAGTTCTTTTATCATTTCACTCTCACAATATGCCAGTCAAAGCCGTGCTGTGGCGGTCCCATTTGTAGAAAAAATAATTCTGACTGAATTCTCGGAAATTAACACTATAAGTTAGGGATGAGACAATTCGGCGTGTCTGTGATTAAGTCACGGTCACTGGCAATTTGGCGATTACAAGTCACTGTGACTTAATCACAGTTACGCCGATATGGTCAATCACAGTTACTAAATCACGGGTACGCAGATAAAGCTCATCTCTTATTTTAGGCCAAAAGTGGCCGTGTTTTTTGCAGGTTTCATAGCCACAAAAATCACATCACATTTAGCAATCCCACTACTGTGAAGGAGAAATGACTTTCGCTGTGAGTGCAAGTTGGCAGAATCGCTTAACTCTTCTAAACATACACTACAATCAAGACAGATCACTTATGTGCTTGACTTCCAAGCCATCAAGAGGCAGATTATATGGCATCTCGTGTTCAAATTCTATTAAATTACTTATTATGTACATAAATATGTAAAATGCTATCTGGAACCCGAACCCGAACCGGAACCCCGGTTCTCAATTTGAAGGGAACCGGTTGTGGAACCGAACCCCCAGAGTAGGGTAAGGGTTCGAACCCCGAACCGAACCCCTGTCAAAATTAGAGGGGTTTGCAGCCCTGGTGCTAAGTATTGTGTACTTTTAATCTAAATTCTCTTATAGACGTTAATTCATTATCCTTGAAACTTTAGTTAACCTGTTCAACCTGTTTCATAGGCCCAAATGCTGATTTTTTCTTTATAACGAACTTTAATTTATCCCTTTTTTTCCTACGCTTTCTTAAGTCACATATTTTTTCATAACACCCTTTTCCTTATCTCTCTAATCCGCATTTTGTACTTTTCTTATTTGGTGGCTTAATTCAACTTCTTCTTTGCCCCAGTTCTCCCATCACCATACATTTTCACTTATCTTACCTTTTTTTCCATCAGGAATTATAGCTTAAAAAAAACTGCACTAAACTAGATACAAATTGAGATTTTACTTTTAATACAAAGTGTTAAAAGTTATGAGGGTATTAAAGCTTTGGCTGTCTTTGCTTTTTGGATGCCTTTGGCTGCCTTCGTATACACACTCACTCACGCACACAAAAAGCACCGCACAGCAAACAAAATGCAATTAATCCGACTGCACAGACCCTGGTCATAATGTTGTTGTTGCTGATGCTATTGGCCAAATGTGCACCATGCACGTCCCGTCCAGTGCTGCGCTTGAAAAACTTTATACGCACATATGAGCACGCTTCCGTCCATTGCAGCTGCCGCTGGTGCTGCTGGTGCCGCCGCTGCAGTTGTGTCGTTTGGCCAATTTTGTTGGACAAACAAAAGTGCGAGCAACTTTGGTTGCTAATGGAATTTGAGATGAGACAACTGAAAGTTGGTTTTGTTTTATTTATGTTTTGTTTCTCCCAACAATAATGTTCATTTTTTTTTTTTGCATATTCAGTGTTAAGGTTGAACAACCTTGGCACTTTTATTTTCGCATTCACTCGTTTATTTCCTTTTTTGTAGACTAGCAATTAAATTTGTTTAGGTGCTCCCCGCCCACAGTGAAGGTAAGCCACAACTTGGGTAGCAAGTCAATGACTTGCTTACAGCCTCAAGTGGCCTGGCATATGCATCAGGGGGGCATTTTTTTTAATAAACATAAATTTATTTCATCAACTAATTATGATAATTAACAACATTCTTGGTTGACATTAGTTTTAATGAGCTCGGTTGAACCGTTAAAAAACATCAACATACAATACATTTAATTAAATGCGTTGCATGTACTTTTGATATTAGATAATAACATTTTCCTACATAATTAAAAATCAACAAACTTTTCACACAATTTTCCCCTAAACTTGCCACGCATTAAGCTGACCTACATATACATACATACTCGTATTAAAGCGCTGCAAAATTATGCAGATGGAAAAGGAATGTTTTGCCTTTGGGGCATAAAAGAATTTATTTACCAAAGGAATGCACAGAAAATGCTGGGAAAACTTTCAAGCACATTTCTTATCTACATATTTTTGAATCAGTCAATCGAAATGTAAATAACCCAAAAGTAGTTGAAGCGTAAAACACTTGAAAGATAAACTGGCAAAAGACGAAGAGGAAATCATTTTTTGTGTGTTTGAACAAACTTTTGTTTTTGGTATGACCTTACTTTGAAGGTAATCTTATCAGCGCAAATATTGAATAATGTCCAGAAATCTAATTGGAGAGCAGATAATCGGCATTGGTCTTAACTTGCTCCAAATCCAAGTAAAATGAAAAAGATATCTATATCTTTAAATTATACAAATTGCACTTAAAGTTGTATTCAGTTTTTTACATTTGAACTTTTGACAATTCTTTACATTTACATTTCCTGATTCCAAATTTGTTGTCAGTTTTGTTACATTACCGGAACGGGAATCGTTCACCAAAATATATCGTCTCAAGTCATGTTTTGGTATCGAAAACGGAACTGATATTAAAATTTTTTTGAGAACCGGAAGCCGTTAACCGTTATAATAGACACCGAAAAAACCGGAACCATACCGAAACGCTAATACTAATACTGTGTTTCGGTTTCTTATTATATATTTGATTGATTTGCGATTATTTTAAATATATACTTCAACCGGTAAAATAACAATTTATACACTCAAAAAAATACTTACATTTTAGAAATTTGCCCTTAAAGAAAAACCAGAACAAAACTAATTTTTTTAAAGATATATTAGATGTTTAAAAACATTTTTAAAAAGACGGAAAAACTCTCTTTCTTAAATATAATCCCTCTAATTAAATTCAAAGAACTTCCAAGTCTTAGAAAAATCCTCCCTCAAATATAGAAATGTTATAAAAATATTTTTGAAAATAAAGTTTCTTGACTTTAATAAAATTTCGCTCTTAAATTAAGAAATATTATTTCCTTTTTTAAGAAAGTTTCTTTTAAAAAATTTAGAAAAAAATTAACGTAAGGAAAAGCTCATGCTGATTTCAGGTTTCCAACTGTTTTAGAACTGATGCACCCCTATAAGTATTTTACCAGAGTATTATGGGCTGTATTGAACCCTTATAGTATGGGCAAAATGGCAAAAGTTCTCTATTTATGGCAGGAATACAGCAAATTTAGGGACCGATTATTTCAAACCATAAATAAATATTTTTCTGCTTTTTTGAAGAATTTTATATAAGTTTAGGTCCAATTTCTTCTCTTTTAGAAAGCAGAGCCTGTCACAGAAACTAACAAACATCAGAAAGGGCATAGAAATAAATAAAAAGTTATCAGCCCAAATTTAAAAGTTTGATTAACATCTATAGAAATATTCCAAAATTGTGTCTCCTAATCGCAATTGGACGGGAGTTATGAGGCTGGAAGTTAAACAGAAAAACTGTTTTTCTTAGAACCGGCCGATTTGATGGTTTAAATAAATGTTGTGTGTTCAAATACAATCTAAAAAATTTTTGCAGATTTTATTACAACTTTGGTCCAAAAATGATGATTGAATTTTTAAAATATTTTCGCGGTGATATCTCACTAGTTTATTTGTATTTTACTTAGGATATCCTAATAACATATAATTTTGCAATCAGATCGCAATTGGGCCTCATGGTAAAAACATTAAACAGTTAGATACAATCATACAACTGTATTTTTTATGTCCCAAAAAATTGTAGTCGCTGTTTCAATAAGTTTAGCAAACAAATAAAGCGTGTGTTTTCATCTTTTAAAAAATATACAATTATATTAATCAATTCATGCTTTTTTAATTTTTTCGCCTGCCTTTATGTTTATTCTGGGTAATAAAGTGCATTTTTGTGATTCTAGGTTAACTCTATACTTATATTCGGAAAAAGGCAAAAACGCAAAATTTGAAAGAAAACAAAATTATCCTTGGACTCGACTGTCTTCCATTTGAAACAACTTTTTAAGTTACATACATATATCTGTTTGAAAAATTCGGATCAAATTGGCCCTTTCAAGAAAAAGAATAAAAACGTTTTTCCTTTAAAAACCGTCTTAAGATAGCTCTTAGGTTGTCCCATATTTTTTTCGAAAAGTTTACGTGAAAATGACTAGAATTTGTCTTTGGATCGTTTTAATCCGATGTTCCGTTCAAAGTTATGATTTTTTTAAATTTCGTCTTTTTCGCTTATCTTGAGAACTATCGACGGTGGGGGAAAACCATTTAAATGTATTCTCTCTATTTGTCTTCTTTGATAACGATTAAAATTTTTTAGAGACATGAGAAAAATTGACTGAGTTGATATGGAATATCCATATGTAAAATTCTATTACATGTTTAGTTTTTTACCATGAGGCCCAATTGCGATCTGATTGCAAAAATTATATGTTATAGGGATATCCTAAGTAAAATAGGAAATAAACTGGAGGTGTAGAAAAAGATTATCCCGGAAAAATTATTTTAAAAATTCAATCATCATTTGGACCAAAGTTTTGGTAATAAAAATCTGAAAAAAATATTTTGAACTACTTTACAACATTTATTTAACCCATCAAAATCGGGCGCGGTTCTTAAGAAAAACAGTTTTTCTGTTTAACTTCCAGCCTCATAACTCCGTCAATTGCGATTAGGAGACTACAATTGGGAGAGTGAGTTTCTTATAGATGTTAACAAACATTTAAATTTGGTGCTGTTACTGGCAGTTTTCTATGCTTATCTATTTAAGTTTATCTGACATATGTTGGCTATCTTGAAGATGAGAAATCGGCCCTATGAAAAATAAACTTTAAATTTACTCTGCTATTTGTAAGATTAAGTGACAGTTAGTTCTATGTGGAAGATGAGAAATCGGCCCTAAGGCGAGCTTATCTAACAACAAACGAATAAAGAATTTCTTAATTCTGGGTCGTTTTTTTCTGCGTGTAAGACCGGATTTACACGATGAAGCAAACTTCATGAAGTTTTTATAAAAGCTTTTGTTTGTGGGAAAGAGGTGTCCTGGGTCACGCTGCTCTTTCTACAACCGAGCCTTTAAAACATAAGAAGGTGTTCATCGTGTCCGTCTAGTCCGCTTCGATGAAGTTTCCTTCATGAATGGGAAAGAGGTGAAGAGGGGCAGCTGAAACTGGCAAAGCTTTATGACCTACCGTGGCGTGAAGCTTTTCGATAATTCTCCTTTGCTTTGTTCCGATTGAACTGATGCAGGGTTGATTTGTGGGTTATTTGCATATCGATAACTCGAGATCTCAGGCGAATTGAAATCGAACTTCATGAAGCAAACTTTTTCATGTAAATGCGCATAAAGTTTTGAAGATGCTTCAAAACGAAATCGAAGAGAGTTTCATGAACTTCATCGTGTAAACACGGACTAAGAATTCCACTGGAAGCGCGGACAGAAGCGTTAAGCAAAATTAAGTGTCTAAAAATAAAAACCTATAGAAATCGGAATATTTTAAAAATCGTTGTTTTATGTGGCATATTCTTAGAATACAATTTTTAAATTCTATTACATTCACGAGTTTTTTGAATATCGTGAAACAATTTTAATTTTTGAATATTACAAAATATTATACTTATACCGGTACGTATCGGTATACCGAAATAAAAATCTGGGTACCGCATCGGAACCGATAACCGAAATAAACTGAAAACCGAAATAGAACCTTTAACCGAAATTCTCATTTTGGTACGTACCGGCACCGGGAACCGATATTCATTTCGGGATTAATCACTGGTTTCTAATATATAGCTTAAAATTTAAATTTTGTTGCTACATTCTTAATAATATTCGCGAAACAGGCTGCATGTTTCCCTCTTAGAGCGATAGTTTAGGCTTCATAAAAAAATATTTTACACTCCCAACATCTCCCAGGACTGTGTAATAGGGCCTTATTTTTCAAATCTCTATAATATTTACAATTAAAAACAACCAACTTTCTATAACATATTTTTTATTGTATAAACCCAACGATCATAAGCAGAATAGGGGTTCGAAGTTCGAACATAAACTTATGCTGGCTCACCGACTGCGAATTTAAACTAATAACACTTAATCTACTTAAACCACCACTCGAACCCCTTTCGAGTTTTAGATGATTTGAACTCTTTTGAAAACAAAAGCTCATTCGTAACTTAATAACAAATATAACCATCGTACTCAATAATATGTTTTTTTTTTAATAAGAATTATTCTCTTTATTCAAATCGTAAAAGTAAGCTAGTATGCCGCAAAGTTGGTTCTACTTGGGGAAACATTTTTAAAATTACAATTTTGTCGTACTGTGTTTTAATTTTAACAACTTTAAAATTTCTTACTTAAAATGGTTTATAAAACCGACTCAAAGGTCGGTTAAGTCCGTGATATAATAATGAACAATCATTAAGTTGGGGTGCCCAAAATTGGTTTGATAAAGTATCTCAGGGTGTAAGTACAGTGCCTCACTTGGAGAAGCAACTTAAATGGTTATTATTTGCTATTAATCCAAAGGCACACCCAAGCAGCTTGAAGACGATATTTAATAATGTCATTCACTTTGAACGAGCATCATGTTATAATATGATTAAATTTCCATACCACTAATTAACCAGCAAAAAAATTGCATGCTTCAGTGCTATATTTTAATTTGAGGTATTCGGTGTTAGGGTTGAGCAGGCATGTCAGGTACATGAATGTGGCATGCAAATAATTTCAGTTTGTGAGCCTGGGAATATTAATTAATTACCACAAAAGAAAGTCATTGACTGCAGAGACAACAACAGCAACAACAACACCAACACAGACAATGAGTAAGCAATTAAGGGGGCTGGTCGGGCAGCAACACACAAGCTTAAATACTTAATGACAGACATTTAATTACATTTGCAATATTTACATAAATTTCAAACTAACAACTATGATGTCATTTATGCAAAACTGGTCAAAACCAACACATGTATAATTAAAACAACTTTTCAATGTCTAACCCACTTAGACTCGTTCGATGCGCAAATAAAATGATTTAGGATCGAATTTTAAAGGAATATCAGTCTTATCACACACTGAGAACTTAAAATTCTTGATTAGACGTGCCAGGCCTATACGGGCCTGCATTTGACCGAAACGCATGCCCACACAATTGCGCGGACCATCGCCAAAGGCTAAATATTTCACAGAATCACGATTCGCTACTTCTTCGGCTGAGAAACGATCAGGATCGAATTTTATGGGTTCAGGATAGAAATCTTCATCCCGATGAATGGCACAGGAGGGTATAAGAACCTGTCTACCCTTTTCAATCACAAATTTGGGATTACCAGGCACTACATAATCAATCAGGGCTTGACGTTCGAGAAGGGGTGCAATGCTGTACAGCCGAAGGGTTTCTAAAGAGATAAGAGATTCCAGAAGTTGAACACAAATTTTGTTTGATTTAAAAATATCGGCAACCCACCTGATATGACCTGATCCAAGTAGCTCATATCCTTAATACATTCATAGCTTAATTCCCCTTCATGTTGCTCCAGCACTCTTTCCACCTCACATCTTAGCTTATCCTGTATGTCCTGATTTTGGGCCAGCTCATATAGGCAATATCCCATTGTGGAGGAAGAGTTTTCGAAGCCAGCTAAATAGAAGACAAACACTTGGGCAGCCAGTTCTCCTACGCTCAAGCCCGGGACCACTTCACCATTGTCCAAGGTTACATCTCCCTTCTGCTTTAGCTCAATTAGAATTTCCATAAAATCATTTCTCTTAATATTCTCACGCTCTCTATATGCAATTGTATCCTTAACCAAACGCATGAAAAACTGATGCACATCTTCTGGTGTTATACGCATTCCCAGTTTCTTAGCCAGCTTGGGAAAACTGAAAGTAAATACCGTAAGCGGACGGCCATGTCTAAACTCCGTAAAGGCCTTTTGTCCCATGGTGCGAAACTCAGTCTCCGGTGTGCGCAGAGTATTACACTCTATGCCAAAAGCACAGGTTCCTATGACATCTGTGGTAAATCTGGCCATTAGATCTTTGATCTCCACTATGGCACCGCCCTCGGCAGCGGAAACCTGTTCATTTATAACATTCACAAATTCATCCGATACCTTGACCACGGTGGGAAACATAAACTTCATCTTGCCCGAGGTAAATGTGGGCGATAGCTTTTGGCGCATCTCTCTCCAACGTTTGCCCTCCAAATTAAACAAATGTTGAGTGAGCGGATCATCTTTCTCATTGTGGAACTGTCCGCGATGCGCAAAACTGGAGAAGTCCTTGATAAGTATATTCTTGGCCAACTTGATGTCCGTTATGAAGGCTGTGGGCTTATGAAAGATATGGAAGCCCACAAAGGGACAGCCGAGCTTGCGATATTTGTTGTAGTAATCGAAGATTATATCGTGTACCACACGAGTTTTGAGGAAACCCACTAGATTCCCATAAATGGGATGAGGCGTATCATGGGGTACGCCACGATAGTTCCAATAGTTTACATTGCGATATAACAAATATCCGATTAGCGATCCGATCGCTATCACCAAATAAATAATGAGGAACATGCTGTACGTTCCAGCTTGTGTGACAAATTTGTTGCGACTTAATGTGGTCAGAAGGGTACACCTCTATTTTATACTCGTTACCAACGCCCCAAAACAACCGAAAAAAAGAAATTTGGTAAGTGCATCGAGATTACCGAATATACGAATCAGGTTGTTTTTTGTTAAACTGGTTGCCATGCCTGCAGGCAAAGAGATAAGGCCACACTTTTTTCCTGTTAAAACTACTGTGATTAAGTCAGTTTCTTATTAATCAGGGAAATAAGTTTAAATATAAAATAGAGATTAGTTAACTTTTTGCTTTAAACTACCAAACCAATTGGAAAATGATCTTCAACTGGATTATAAGAAATCGCTTATAAGTATATATGCTTAACTCCATTTAAAGTTTCGTACTCGAAATATGGCTTAAGGGGATCTTCTACCTTTAAAATTCTTTTCCATTATTTTGTTTTGCATTATGATTTTAGCTTGAACATTCCCCTTTCTTCCACTTCAAACCAATTTCAAAAATTCAAAATAGTTTAGCAGATATTGCCATTTTAGTAGAGGAACGTTCATTCTCACGTGAGTATTTTATACGTTGCTCAAAGCTTTAAGCGCATTTTTCTCTAAACCACGTTTTTCGACCTGGTAGAGCCATGTTGCAATCGACGCAGAATTGATGCAATTTTCGCCCGTAACTCAATCAAGTGGAAACCCATTTTTTTTTCTTTTTTCCAAAAAAAATTTGAACAATAAATTATTTTTTTTACATGGTTGCCAATTTGTAAAAAATATTGAAAAAATATCATTGAGGTACAGGCCATAATAACATCAATTGTGATCATAATCACATATACCTGGAGTCCCGGAATCATGGCTACCACCTCTTCACCTTGTTTTTAGAGACCTTAATTGGGAGGCCGATAACTTGTTGAACTGCCGTCGAACTCCAACATTCTTTTAAAAAAAAAAATTTATTTAATTAATAAATAACAAAAAACAAAAAATCAAATTGAAAAAGCTCGATCGGTTTTCTCTCCAGAACTTAAAAAAAAAATTCTCAAAAAACCATGTGCAAATGTAGAAGACCCCTTTAAAAAGTAAAAGTACCTACCGAAAAAACTAACAAAAAATTCCAACTCATTAACGTATCCATACAAAAATTTTTGAATTTCATTTTTGAGTTCAGCATTCCAAAATACATTAAAAAAAAATAATGGCTTCAATGGGTAATTTTTTTTTCAATTTCGTAAACTAGTGTTATATCCAGGGATCGCAAATAAGAGTTATGGGGTTTAAAAAAATCAAAGAGGAAAAATGGTCTTAGATGAATGTAAAAACACTACTGGAGTTGTTTTTGAGTGCGCAAACCAACAAAAAATTAAATTTTTATTTTCAATTTATTTAAATAAATTGGTAAATAACTCTAAAATTAGCCATGACCGAAATTAACGGATATTAATGTATATAGTTTATTGATGTATATATATAGTGTCACATAAAACTCATGAACCTACAAATTTCTGCTGAGTGTGACCTCCATAATTTTCCATAAGCTAAAAAACTGCAAAATGGATTTTCCGCGATTTCATTAAATCAAGAGTTGAAAAAGAAAAACCGAGACCAGTTTTGGAATCAGTGCACATATCTGGAACAGAATTTAATACATAGAAGGCTAGAGCTCACAAAAGTGGTCATTTTGTTGGCCTGTGTAATATATCCTCGGCTGTATCAATTGGCTCAAGTACTACATTGCCAAAAACTAAAGTTTCAGTACATTCATTTTGTATTTTCAGTTACCTTCTACAATGCAATGTCTTATTTTTCTTGGTACCGTTTTAAAATTTTGTGAACATATTAAAGAGGAATTAAATCGAAATAATTTTAGCGATCCTTAATATTGATCCTTAAAGGACAATTAATATATAAATAATATAAATATATATAATATAATATAAATAATTATTTTGTAATTAATTTTTTAGGTTAAAAAGTAAGAGTTATTTGCCAATTTATTGAAAAAAAAATCAATATATAATTCTTATTTTGTAATTTTTAAATTAAAAATTATAATAATTACGATCCCTGGTTATATCTCATACTTTGATTACAAATTTAATTTTAAGTCAATCGGATAAAAAAACGAGAAGGCACTTGCAAAAGTTTACTCCAACTAATCGGTAGAATATATATAGGATATAGCTATCTGATATTTATTAATTCAAAATCATTCAGAATCAAAATTTGATCACTTTAAAAAAAATCTTTTCTTGGTAAAACACATTTTCCGACCGATCGGTCCTATGGCAGCTAAATGATCTAGTCATTTACACACTTTTCAAATGTATAATTATTTTAAAACAAATTTGTTCACCCATTTTTCGCTTTCCTACTTTCACGATATATTGAAACAACTCCAAAAGTTGCAGCATTTAATTTCTGACCGCTTTCACTAGGGCAATAAATAAATCAGTGAATCATCGAGAATATGCTTTTTATGTACAGGAAATATTTAATGTGTAACCACCTAGACTCGTTCGATGCGCAAATAAATGCCACCAATTGTGCCCAGTACAAATGATTTGGGATCATATTTTAAGGGAATATCAGTCTTATCACACACTGAGAATTTAAAATTCTTGATCAGACGAGCCATGCCTATGCGTGCCTGCATTTGACCAAAACGCATGCCCACACAATTGCGGGGACCATCGCCAAAGGGTAACCATTCCACCGAATCACGATTAGCTACTTGCTCGGCCGAGAAACGATCAGGATCGAATTTCATGGGTTCAGGATAGAAATCTTCATCACGGTGAAAGGCACAGGCGGGCAGCATAACCTGTGTACCCTTTTCAATCACATATTTAGGATTACCAGGCACTACATAATCATTCAGGGCTCGACGTTCCAGATGGGGCACAATAGTGTACAAGCGAAGGGTTTCTAAGAGATAAGAGTTTCCAGAAGTTGAACACAATTTTTTGATTCAAAAGTATCGACAACCTACCTGATAGGACCTGATCCAAATAGCCCATATCCTTAATACATTCATAGCTTAATTTCCCTTCATGTTGCTCCAGCACACTTTCTATCTCACTTCTTAGCTTATTCTGTATGTCTTCATGTTGGGCCAGCTCATACAGACAATAACCCATCGTGGAGGAAGAAGTTTCGAAGCCAGCCAAATAGAAGACAAACACTTGGGCAGCTAAATCTCCTACACTCATGCCCGTGACCACTTCACCATTATCCATGGTAAAACTTCCCTTTTGCTTTAGTTCAATTAGCATTTCCATGAAATCATTTCTCTTAATATTCTCACGCTCTCTATACGCAATCGTATCCTTAACCAAACGCATGAAAAAGTCATGCACATCATCGGGTATCATACGCATTCCCAGTTTCTTAGCCAGATTGGGAAAACTGAAAGTAAATGCCGTAAGCAGATCGCCATGTCTTAGCTCTGTCAGTGCCTTTTTGGCCATGGTGCGGAATTCAGTCTCAGGTGTGCGCAGAGTATTGCACTCTATGCCAAAAGCACAGGTTCCTATGACATCTGTGGTAAATCTGGCCATTAGCTCTTTGATCTCTATTATGGCACCGCCCTTGACAGCGGGAACCTGTTCACTCATTACATTCACAAACTCATCCGATACCTTGATCACGGTGGGAAACATAAACTTCATCTTGCCCGAGGTAAATGTGGGCGACAGCTTTTGACGCATCTCTCTCCAACGTTGGCCATCCAAATTGAACAAATGCTGAGTGAGCGGATCATCTTTCTCATTCTGAAACTGTCCACGATCCGCGAAATTAGAGAAATCCTTGATAAGTATGTTCTTGGCCAACTTGATGTCCGTTATGAAGGCTGAGGGCTTATGCAGGAAATAGAAACCCACAAAGGGACTGCCCATATTGCGATATTTGTTGTAGTAATCGTAGATTATATCGTGTACCACACGAGTTTTGCGGAAACCCACTAGATTGCCATAGAAGGGATGCGGCGTATCATGGGGTACGCCACGATAGTTCCAATAGTTTATATTGCGATATAACAAATATCCGATGAGCGAAGCAATCGCTATCACCAAATAAATAATGATCAACATTGTGGTGGTTGATGTCGTCGCCGTTCCAGCTCGTGCGGCTAATATTTTTTGACTGAATGTGGTCAGGCGGTTGCCCCTCGATTTTATTCTCGTTAACTACGCGCCAAAACAATCGACGAAGAGAAATTTGGCAAGTCAATAGAGAATACCGATTATCATGATTGGTTGCCAGTTTTTATACCCGGTACTCGAAGAGTATAAAAGGGCATATTAAGTGCGAAGCATCTCCGACCCCATGAAGAACATTTATACTTGATCAGCTTCAATAGCCGCACCAATTTTGCCCTCTCCGCCTGTCTACCCGTCCCTTAGTATAAATAGATCTCAGAGACTATAAGAGCTAGAGCAAATTTCTTTTCGGCTTAGACTTGATTTGTTGTACGCAGATCAAGTTTATTTCAAATTTTTGTAACGCCCCCCCATATAGTAGAAAATTATATGCATTTAATGTAAATATTAACATTTTATGTTTATACTATCATTATATGTTAATATTAATATTATATGTTAATACTTACATGTTAATATTAACATTTTGTGACTTAATAAAACGTTTTTAAATAATCCATTCCTTGAGTAACGGGTATTTTGAAGTCGGGCAGGGCCGACTTCAACTTAAGCTATCTTTTAAACTGGTTGTCATGCTTGCATGCTAAGAGATAAGACGTCACTCATTTTTTCCTAAGTTAATCAGGTTCTTATCTGTTAAGTGACTTCTGAGATAAGCTGTTTCCATCCTTGGTTACTAGCATATAAATTTATGTGTAAATATTGCCGATAACAAGTGTTGTTTACAAACAGAAGCAGGTGGGGTATAAACAGATCGATTTTATGCCCTAGCAGAGGGTACTATAAAAATGGTATGACTTTTGTAACGCTTTGAAAGAAGTTACTCCGACCCCGTAAATTGAATACATTTATATATTGTATTGATCTTCTGGTTTGATTGGCCAAGAGGGGCCATCTCTTGGTCACCTTTAGATACCAACAAAATAAAAAATTGGCTTTATTTTTTTTTCCTTAAGGCTTCATTCCAGATGGCATAAAAATGTATTTTGGCACTATGCTTCATATGAATAGAAGCACATTTAAAAGCTTTGAAAGCTGAATGCTTTTGAAAAGCTGTCTTATTTATATTTGTATGCCATCTGGAATGAGGCCTGTAGGCTTACAAACTAAATTTCATATATCTCATTCCCTCAATTTTCTGACCAGGGCACAGTGGTCCAGCGGCCGGACATAAGTTTAATTTTTCAATAGTTTTGAATTTAAAAATTTCTTTTGCACATAATTTCTTGAATATTTGAATTACATTTTCTCAAAATATTAGCTAGTTTGAAACACGTTTACATACAATTTTTTAACCTTAAAAATAAAAATAATAATAATGCCTATGAAAAAAAAACAAACATTTTTTTCTCTATGATAAGAAATTTTCCGATCAAATTTTTTTAAAATCGAATATTTTTAGCCTTCCAACAGCTTCCAACGAGAGACCAAATGGGTAGTACAAGTACATATCTGTTCTTCAATATCCACTTCGAATCGCTTGCAGAGACTTGCTGAAACTCAAATGGGAATATTTTTTCCAAAAACGCCAGTTTTTACTGGAACCAGTGGAACCTTTAGTGTAGCGTTTGTTAACAAACAATTTAAAAATCATGGAACAACTCTAAAGTTAAAACAAAAGTTTTTCAAAATTTTAAAACTTAAAAAGAATTTATTTTATTTTAGGTTAAAAAAAGGCTAAAAATTACTGTAAGCCTCCACGTGGTGCACTCTGGATCATGAAAAATTTTATAATATATTTACCAGCTATTTACGGATGTTAGAAATAGTTAAATCATTAATAATTTTTAAATTTGTATGTCACATTGGAATCGCCATATCGCCATTATGTAAATTTAAAGGCTAGATTCATAATTAGCGACACCAAAAACCCCTTAGTACCAAATTTCTCAACAAATAAGCAATATTTTTTAAATTTGGACCGCCATATTGGAGCCGCCATTTTGAATATTAAAATTTTGACTTCATATTCGTGATAATAATAAGAGACCCCAAATATCCCCGACTAAACATATTAAGCCCTCTTTGTTGTGTTTCTGATTTATGATCAGTCCTACTAGGCGAACCACAGTGCGAGGTAGTGAACTTTACAAGGTTGGGAAATTATGTTTCCATTTTTTTTTAACTACCAGATTAGCAATAATCGTGTTATAAACAAATCAAATAATAACGCTGGGTAGCTCCAGCCGTAACAGTGTGACACAACCCTTAAAATTTAACAGTTATATACAAACTATGGCAGGTACAGAGTTACAACAGTCGGGTTTGGCCGACTTCTTACTTGTTGTTCTATTTATTATTTTTGCTTACAACAAGAGTTTCATACAGATTTTTCAACATTGTGGCGAAGATTTTTTAGACTCGTTTGATGCGCAAATGAATGCCTCCAATTGTGCCCAGCGCAATTGATTTGGGATTGTATTTTAAGGGAATATCAGTCTTATCGCACACTGAGAATTCAAAATTCTTGATCAGACGAGCCAAGCCAATGCGAGCCTGCATTTGACCGAAACGCATGCCCACACAATTACGGGGACCATCGCCAAAGGGTAACCATTTCACTGAATCACGATTAGCTACCTGTTCGGCCGTGAAACGATCGGGATCGAATTTCATGGGTTCTGGATAAAAATCTTCATCACGATGATAGGCGCAGGCGGGCAAAATAACCAGTGTGCCCTTTTCAATCACATAATTGGGATAACCGGGAACTACATAATCATTCAGGGCTCGACGTTCGAGACGAGGTACAAGGGTGTACAGACGTAGAGTTTCTGGGAGATTCGAAATGCAATTAGTTATTAGCAATTATCTCAATGAGTTACAGACAACCCACCTGAAATGACCTGATCCAAGTAGCTCATATCCTTAATACATTCATAGCTTAATTTCTCTTCATGTTTCCCCAGTACTCGTTCTATCTCACTTCTTAGCTTATCCTGTATGTCTTGATGTTGGGCCAGCTCATATAGGCAATAAGCCATTGTGGATGAAGAAGTTTCAAAGCCAGCTAAATAGAAGACAAAAACTTGGGCAGCCATTTCTCCTACGCTCATGCCCGTCACCACTTCACCATTATCCAAGGTAAAACTTCCCTTTTGCTTTAGCTCAATTAGAATTTCCATAAAGTCATTTCTCTTAATATTCTCATGCTCTCTATACGCAATTGTATCCTTAACCAAACGCATGAAAAACTCATGCACATCTTCGGGTATATTACGCATTCTTAGTTTTTTCGCCAAATTTGGGAAACTAACAATAAATGCTGAAAGCAAATCTCCATGTCTTAGCTCCGTAAAGGCCTTTTTTCCCATAGTGCGGAACTCAGACTCAGGTTGGCGCAAAGTATTACATTCTATGCCAAAAGAACAGGTGCCTATGACATCTGTGGTAAATCTGGCCATTAGATCTTTGATCTCCACTATGGCACCGCCTTTGGCAGTGGAAACCTGTTCATTTATAACATTCACAAACTCATCCGATACCTTGATCACGGTGGGAAACATAAACTTCATCTTGCCCGAGGTAAATGTGGGCGACAGCTTCTGGCGCAATTCCCTCCAACGCTGGCCATCCAAATTAAACAAATGCTGAGTGAGCGGATCATCCCTCTCATTGTGAAACCGTCCACGATCCGCGAAATTGGAGAAATCCTTGATAAGTATATTCTTGGCCAATTTGATGTCCGTTATGAAGGCTGCGGGTTTTTGCAGGAAATAGAAACCCACAAAGGGACTGTCCAGCTTGCGATATTTATTGTAGTAATCGTAGATTATATCGTGCACTGTACGATTCTTTCGGAAACCCACTAGATTTCCATAAATGGGATGAGGTGCATCATGGGCCACTCCACGATATTTCCAATAGTTAAGATTGCGTTGTAACAAATACACGATTAGCGAAGCGATCGCTATTACCAAATAAATTATGATCCACATACTGTGCGTTCCAGCTCGTGCGGCTTATATTTTCGACTGAATGTGGTTAAGCACCTGCCTCACGATTTTATTATCATTAACAAGGCCCCAAAACAACCGACAGAAAAAAATTCGACAAGTCAATAAAGAATGCCGAATATCAAGTTAAGTTGGTAGTTTTTTATACTTGGTTCGTGCAAATGTATGTTACAAGCAGAAGGACCCCACAAAGTATAACTATTCTTGATCAGCCCTAGATCTCAGAGACTCTAAGAGCTAGAGCAAGCATATTTGTAGTGCAGATTCGTATTGTCCTGCATGCAGATGAAGTTTATTTCAAATAGAAATAGAAGCAATAAAAAAAGGGAACAACTTCTACAATTTTACAGATTTTAAGATCTTCTCGGATACATCCGAGATAGAGATCCCAGCTCTACTAAGGTTCATTCTGTCCACACAATGGTTCAGTATTGAGGACCCCCCTCGGGATACATAGGGTTAACAGGGAATACATATGGCTTCGCAATGGGCCCAAGAGGTCTAAGTGGAAGAGTGACTTGTCGCTCTCAGCCATCGCAACCTAACCTAAGATCTTCTTGAACATTTATATGTATTTGAAAAGGATCGCATAATATTGCGGAAAAAAACTAAAATTTCTGTCAATTTTTTGGGGTCCATATGTTAATTCAATATATTTACATAATTACATTATATGTTAATGTTAACATTATATGTAAATACTCCGATTTTATGTTAATATTACCATTTTGTGATTTAATAAAAGATTTTTAAATCAAACCTTGAATATCGGTTAAACTAGCGCCGTTTTCTGAGCTGGTTGTAATGCATGCAGGCTAAGAGATAAGACTTTACAGTTTTTCCTAAATTAATCAGTTTCTTATCTGATAAGTAAATTCTTAGATAAGCTTTTTTCATCATTGGTTACTAGCATATTATTTCATGTGTAAGTACGGCCGATAACAAGTGTTGTTTACAAACAGAAACGGTTGGGTGTAAGCAGTTCGATTTTATGCCCTAACAGGGGGTACTATAAAAATAGATGTATAATTTTTTGTAATGCTTGCAAAGAAGCAACTCGGACCACATAAACTGAATACATACAAAAATTGTGTTTTTTTCTGACTTGATAATTCAAAAGGATCCCTTAATTGGATATCACTAAAAAAAATAGTTCCTTTAGGCTGAATTCATATAGTTTGTTAGTTTAATGTAAATATAGTTAAAAATAATAATAATAATAAAAATAACCATTAATTTCCCGCGTAGAGCTTTCAAACTGAATTTCATGGACATCCGCTGTTGATATACTTTTATCGGTATTAAACTTGAACCCCTCCATTTTCCGACCTTCGGGGTAGATTTACCCAAAATAAAAAATAGTTTTTCAATCTCTTTCCCCCAATTTTCTGACCTGGGTAGTGAATTTTCCATGTAAAAGCAAAGATGAGCATTTTCATTTCATTTCAGCAATTGAAGGCTGATGACAATAAAATCAGAAGAATGATTACTGAAGCTTTACTCTGTTACTTGTAAGTTTATATAGTAATATATAGTGCTATAAAGGAGATGAGAAATCGGCCCTAAGAAACGTCGAAATAAAATAGACATCATATTAATCAAAACTCAGTATGCGTTTTTTTTTTTTTGATGATTTGAAATGAATATGAAATTGTATTTTTAAAAAGAAACTTATTAATCTGGGTTGCATTTCGTTAGTGGTATCTGCTATTTTAGTGCAGCTGTGATGGTGCAGTCTACTTGTGCCAGAGCAGCATACATTGCTACACATCTTTATCCACATGCTTGTTTTTGACTTCTACAATTAGAAACTTATTCCCAATACCAATTTGGATGATGACGATTTCAAGTTAATATTACCATATTTGTTCATTTGTGTGTAAGTGTGATCGTTCAATTAGTTGGATAAAGAACATTTTTAAAAAATGGGATCCGAGGAATAAAATTGGACACGAATAATTTCGGGATCAAGCATTAATCCCGACCCGTCCCAATTCCGACCATAGGCTGTCCCGAGCTCTCCCGATCCCGACATCAAATTTTAAATTCACTCCCATCCCGTCCCGGTTCCGAAGATTTTTTCGGTACCCTCGGGATTCCCGAAAATGTCCGTCCCGCGCCCATCTCTAATCTGGAGTACGTCAATAAGCTTGATATTTGGGTAAAGCATACTTTGAAGAAATAACGATAACGATAGGTTTTTGAAACGAATCACAAAGGGCGATAATAAATTGGTTATTAATAACAACGTCGAGCAAAATCGATCATGGAGGAAAAAAAGATGATCCGGTTTAAGCCGCATATAGTACGATATTACAATTTTCCAAAGAATTTTTAAAGATTTTAATTATATACAAACTTTGGCAGGTCATGCTTAATAGACTGCTAATGCTGGGCTTACACTGTTCCACTCATGAGACTTGATATTGTAGAAGGATTTCATGTCGTCATCTTTTTATTGAGATAATCCTGTCATATATCCACTTTGTGGCTAATTTTTCATAATCTAGAAAAAACATGTCTAATTGTTTGGCATAGTTTGCTTTCAAACGGAGTTTTGAAGTCAATCGGAAGAAAAAAATTATTTTCAAACAAAATTCGGCCATTTACCTTAAGGGTGAATTTTTCAAATACGGAAAGTCAAGTGTCTAATTGTTTCGTATACCTTGCTAACAAATCGAGATTGAAGACTATTGGATGAAAGATGTTTTGAAACCCCAACTTAGTTTCCACTTTCAACACATATGGAAACTTCTGTCCAAGTTGCAGCATTCTATTTGTTACAGATTTGACAGTGCAATTTTCAATGAATGAATCAGTGAATCATTGAGAACATACTTTTTTTATACAGGAAATATTTAATCTGTAACCACTTAGACTCGTTGGATGCGCAAATAAATGCCACCTATTGTGCCCAGCACAAATGATTTAGGATCGTATTTTAAAGGAATATCAGTCTTATCGCACACTGAGAATTTAAAATTCTTGATCAAACGAGCCAAGCCTATGCGGGCCTGCATTTGACCGAAACGCATGCCCACACAATTACGCGGACCATCGCCAAAGGGTAACCATTTCACCGAATCACGAGCAGCCACTTGGTCGGCCGAGAAATCTTCATCCCGATGAATGGCACAGGCGTGCAGAATAACCTGAGTACCCTTTTCAATCACAAATTTAGGATTACCAGGCACTACATAATCATTCAGGGCTCGACGTTCGAGAAGGGGTGCAATGGTGTGCAATCGAAGGGTTTCTAAGATATAAAAGATTCCATAAGTTGAACACAATATTGTTTGATTTAAAAATATCGACAAACCCACCTGATAGTACCTGATCCAAGTAGCTCATATCCTTAATACATTCATAGCTTAATTTCCCCTCATGTTGCTCCAGTACACTTTCTATCTCACTTCTTAGCTTATGCTGTATGTCTTGATGTTGGGCCAGCTCATATAGGCAATAAGCCATTGTGGATGAAGAAGTTTCAAAGCCAGCCAAATAGAAGACAAAAACTTGGGCAGCCATTTCTCCTACGCTCATGCCCGTCACCACTTCACCATTATCCAAGGTAAAACTTCCCTTTTGCTTTAGCTCAATTAGAATTTCCATAAAGTCATTTCTCTTAATATTCTCATGCTCTCTATACGCAATTGTATCCTTAACCAAACGCATGAAAAACTCATGCACATCTTCGGGTATATTACGCATTCTTAGTTTTTTCGCCAAATTTGGGAAACTAACAATAAATGCTGAAAGCAAATCTCCATGTCTTAGCTCCGTAAAGGCCTTTTTTCCCATAGTGCGGAACTCAGACTCAGGTTGGCGCAAAGTATTACATTCTATGCCAAAAGCACAGGTGCCTATGACATCTGTGGTAAATCTGGCCATTAGATCTTTGATCTCCACTACGGCACCGCCCTTGGCGGCAGGAACCTGTTCATTTATAACATTCACAAACTCATCCGATACCT
This sequence comes from Lordiphosa mommai, assembly GCA_018904225.1. Classification (NCBI taxonomy): domain Eukaryota; kingdom Metazoa; phylum Arthropoda; class Insecta; order Diptera; family Drosophilidae; genus Lordiphosa; species Lordiphosa mommai. The sequence continues at coordinate 800,832 of JAEIFT010000053.1, read as the reverse complement.
TGATCACGGTGGGAAACATAAACTTCATCTTGCCCGAGGTAAATGTGGGCGACAGTTTCTGGCGCAACTCCCTCCAACGCTGGCCATCCAAATTGAACAAATGCTGAGTGAGCGGATCATCTCTCTCATTGTGAAACCGTCCACGATCCGCGAAATTGGAGAAATCCTTGATAAGTATATTCTTGGCCAACTTGATGTCCGTTATGAAGGCTGCGGGTTTTTGCAGGAAATAGAAACCCACAAAGGGACTGTCCAGCTTGCGATATTTATTGTAGTAATCGTAGATTATATCGTGCACTGTACGATTCTTTCGGAAACCCACTAGATTTCCATAAATGGGATGAGGTGTATCATGGGCCACTCCACGATATTTCCAATAGTTAAGATTGCGATGTAACAAATACGCGATTAGCGAAGCGATCGCTATCACCAAATAAATTATGATCCACATACTTCCAGCTCGTGCGGCTTCTATTTTCGACTGAATGTGGTCAAGCACCTGCCTCACGATTTTATTATCATTAACAAGACCCCAAAACAACCGACAGAGAGAAATTCGACAAGTCAATAAAGAATGCCGAATATCAAGATAAGTTGGTAGTTTTTTATACTTGGTTCGAACAAATGTATGTTACAGGCAGAAGGACCCCATAAAGTATAACTATTCTTAATCAGCCCTAGATCTAAGAGACTCAAAAAGCTAGAGCAACCAAATTAGAAGTGTAGACTCGGATTGTCTACATGCAGATCAAGTTTATTTCAAATAGAAATAGAAGCTATAGAAAATGTTGAACAACTTCTACAATTTTACAGATATTAAGATTTTCTAGAACATTTATATGTACATGAAAAGGATCTCATAATATTGCGCAAAAAAAATCCTAAAGTTTCTGTCAATTATTTGGGGTCAATATGTTAATTTAATATATTTACATTATATGTAAAAACTTCGATTTTATGTTAATATTACCATTTTATGATTTTATAAAAGATTTTGAAATAAAACCTTGAATATCGGTTTAACAAACGCTGTCTTCTTAACTGGTTGTAATGCTTGCAGGCTAAGAGATAAGATTTAACCTTTTTTCCTTAATTAATCAGTTTCTTATCAGTTAAGAAAATTCTTAGATAAGCTTTTTTCATCATTGGTTACTAGCATATTATTTCATGTGTAAGTACGGCCGATAACAAGTGTTGTTTACAAACAGAAACGGTTGGGTGTAAGCAGTTCGATTTTATGCCCTAACAGGGGGTACTATAAAAATAGATGTATAATTTTTTGTAATGATTGGAAAGAAGCAACTCGGACCCCATGAACTGAATGCATACTAAAAATGTTGTTCCTTTAGGCTGAATTCATATAGTTTGTTAGTTGAATGCAGTTAAAAAAAAAACTTAAAAATAACCATTAATTTCCCGCGAACAGCTTTACAAACTGAATTTCATGGACATTCGCTGTTGATATACTTTTATCGGTATTAAACTTGAACCCCTCCATTTTCCGACCTTCGGGGTAGATTTTCCCAAAATAAAAAATAGATTTTCAATCTCTTTCCCCCAATTTTCAGACCTGGGTAGTGAATTTTCCATGTAAAAACAAAGATGAGCATTTTCGGGGAGTTTCGGGATAAAGACAATTGAAGGCTGATGACAATAAAATCAGAAGAATGATTACTGAAGCTTTACTCTGATACTTGTAAGTTGATATAGTAATATATAGTGCTATAAAGGAGTTGAGAAATCGGCTCTAAGAAACGTCGAAATAAAATAGACATCATATTAATCAAAACTCAGTATGCGTTTTTTTTTTGATGATTTGAAATGAATATGAAATTGTATTTTTAAAAAGAAACTTATTAATCTGGGTTGCATTTCGTTAGTGGTATCTGCTAATTTAGTGCAGCTGTGTCGGTGCAGTCTACGTGTGCTAGTGCAGTATACATTGCTACACATCTTAATCCACATGCTTGTTTTTGACTTCTACAATTAGAAACTTATTCCCAATACCAATTTGGATGATGACGATTTCAAGTTAATATTACCATATTTGTTCATTTGTGTGTAAGTGTGATCGTTCAATTAGTTGGATAAAGAACATTTTTAAAAATGGGATCCGAGGAATAAAATTGGACACGAATAATTTCGGGATCAAGCATTAATCCCGCCCCGTCCCAATTCCGACCATAGGCTGTCCCGAGCTCTCCCGATCCCGACATCAAATTTTAAATTCACTCCCATCCCGTCCCGGTTCCGAAGATTTTTTCGGTACCCTCGGGATTCCCGAAAATGTCCGTCCCGCGCCCATCTCTAATCTGGAGTACGTCAATAAGCTTGATATTTGGGTAAAGCATACTTTGAAGAAATAACGATAACGATAGGTTTTTGAAACGAATCACAAAGGGCGATAATAAATTGGTTATTAATAACAACGTCGAGCAAAATCGATCATGGAGGAAAAAAAGATGATCCGGTTTAAGCCGCATATAGGCCGATATTACAATTTTCCAAAGAATTTTCAAACATTTTAATTATATACAAACTTTTGCAGGTCATGCTTAATAGACTGCTAATGCTGGGCTTACACTGTTCCACTCATGAGACTTGATATTGTAGAAGGCTTTCATGTCGTCATCTTTTTATACACTTGAAAAGTGTATATTAATTTTGCCCAGAAGTTTGTAACGCATAGAAATATTCATTTCCGACCCCATAAACTATATATATTCTTGATCAGGACGACGAGCCGAGTTCATTTCCGCTTGTCCGTCCGTCCGTCTGTCTGTCTGTCCGTCTGTCCGTCTGTCCGTCTGTCCGTCTGTCTGTCTGTTTCTACGCGAACTAGTCCCTCAGTTTTAAAGCTATCGAGCTGAAATTTTGCACAGAGTCTTCTTTTTTCTGCACGCAACTAATATGTCGGAACCGGACGGATCGGATGACTATATCTTATAGCTGCCATAGGAACGATCGGTCGGAAAATAAGTCTTAGTGAGAAAAACTTTTTTATTTTCTATTGTAGCGTCACCAATCTTGGTATATATTAGTTTTAGATGATTTTACATATTTGTGGAAAAATTTATCAAAATCGGATGAATATAGCATATAGCTGCCATATAAACGGTCGTTCAAAAAACTAGTTCTAGTGGGAAAAACTTTTTTATTTTCCATCGTAGCGTCACCAATCTTGGTATATATTAGTTTTATATGCGTTAACACAATTCTGGAAGATTTTATCAAAATCGGATGACTATAGCATATAGCTGCCATAGGACCGATCGGTCGAAAAATGTGTTTTACTAAGAAAAGTTTTTTTTTATGGTATCAAATTTTTATTATCAATGATTTAAAAATTTAAAATATCTGATATCTATATCCTCTATATATTTTACCGGTTAAATTAGCTGGAGTAAAGTTTTTCAAGTGTATTCAAACTTCGGCACAGTCGAAGTTAGCTTTGCCTCCTCGTTATTAAGATAATCTTGTCATATATCCACTTTGTGGCTAATTTTTCATAATCTAGAAAAAACATGTCTAACTATTTGGCATAGTTTGCTAACACATTGAGTTTTGAAGTCAATCGGATGAAAAAAATTATTTTTAAACAAAATTCGGCTATTTACCTTAAGGGTGAATTTTTCAAAAACGTGAAGTCAAGTGTCTAATTGTTTCGTATACCTTGCTTACAAACCGAGATTGAAGACTATCGGATGAAAGACTTTCCCACTTTCAGCACATATGGAAACTACTGTCTAAGTTGCAGCATTCTATTTGTTACAGATTTGACAGTGCAATTTTCAATGAATGAATCAGTGAATCATTGAGAACATACTTTTTTATATACAGGAAATATTTAATCTGTAACCACTTAAACTCGTTGGATGCGCAAATAAATGCCACCAATTGTGCCCAGCACAAATGATTTGGGATCATATTTTAAAGGAATATCAGTCTTATCACAAACTGAGAATTTAAAATTCTTGATCAAACGAGCCAAGCCAATGCGTGCCTGCATTTGACCGAAACGCATTCCCACGCAATTGCGAGGACCATCGCCAAAGGGTAACCATTTCACCGAATCACGAGCAGCCACTTGGTCGGCCGAGAAACGATCAGGATCAAATTTCATGGGTTCAGGATAGAAATCTTCATCCCGATGAATGGCACAGGCGGGCAGAATAACCTGAGTACCCTTTTCAATCACAAATTTAGGATTACCAGGCACTACATAATCATTCAGGGCTCGACGTTCGAGAAGGGGTGCAATGGTGTGCAGACGAAGGGTTTCTAAGAGATAAGAGATTCCAGAAGTTGAACACAATATTGTTTGATTTAAAAATATCGACAAACCCACCTGATAGTACCTGATCCAAGTAGCTCATATCCTTAATACATTCATAGCTTAATTTCGTTTCATGTTGCTCCAGTACACTTTCTATCTCACTTCTAAGCTTATCCTGTATGTCCTGATGTTGGGCCAGCTCATACAGACAATAACTCATCGTGGAGGAAGAAGTTTCAAAGCCAGCCAAATAGAAGACAAACACTTGGGCAGCTAAATCTCCTACGCTCATGCCCGTGACCACTTCACCATTATCCAAGGTGAAACTTCCCTTTTGCTTCAGCTCTATAAGCATTTCCATGAAATCATTTCGCTTAATATTTTCACGCTCTCTATACGCAATTGTATCCTTAACCAAACTCATGAAAAACTCATGTACATCTTCAGGTGTTATACGCATTCTCAGTTTCTTAGCCAGATTGGGAAAACTGAAAGTAAGTGCCGTAAGCAGCTGACCATGTCTGAGCTCCGTAAATCCCTTTTTTCCCATTGTACGGAACTTAGACTCAGGTTGGCGCAAAGTATTACATTCTATGCCAAAAGCACAGGTGCCTATGACATCTGTGGTAAATCTGGCCATTAGATCTTTGATTTCCACTATGGCACCGCCTTTGACAGCGGGAACGTGTTCATTCATAACATTCACAAACTCATCCGATACCTTGATCACGGTGGAAAACATAAACTTCATCTTGCCCGAGGTAAATGTGGGCGACAGCTTTTGACGCATCTCCCTCCAACGTTGGCCATCCAAATTGAACAAATGTTGAGTAAGCGGATCATCTCTCTCATTGTGAAACCGTCCACGATCGGCGAAATTGGAGAAATCCTTGATAAGTATATTCTTGGTCAGCTTGATGTCAGTTATGAAGGCTGCGGGCTTTTGAAAGAAATAGAAACCCACAAAGGGATTGCCCAGCTTGCGATATTTGTTGTAGTAATCGTAGATTATATCGTGAACCACACGAGTTTTTCGGAAACCCACTAGATTGCCAAAGAAGTGATGAGGCTTATCATGGGGTACGCCACGATAGTTCCAATAGTTTATATTGCGATATAACAAATAACCGATTAGTGAAGCAATCGCTATTACTAAATAAACAATGATAAACATTCTGTGCGTTCTAGCTCAAACGGCTAATGTTTGCGACTGAAAGTGGTCAGAAGGGTGCCCCTCGATTTTATGCTCGTTAAACAACGTCAGAGAGAAATTTGCCAAGTGTATAGAAAATAACAAATATCAGTATGAGTTGGCAGTTTTTTTTTAAATGGTTGTCATGCGGTCAGGCAAAGAGATAGGACAGCACTATTTTCCTGGGGGCAACTTTGAGTAAGCCAATTTTTTATCAATCGGGAAAATTATCATAAAAAAAGAGATAAAAAATTTGTTGATAGGCAGTTTTGCACTTCTCCAACTGTTTACTTTAAATTATATATAAATATTGTTGATAACAAGTTTTGTTTACAAACAAAACCGGTTTAGTATGAGCAGGTCGGGTATTTACTTTTGTAAAACAAGTGAGCAGCGTTTAGAAGGGTACTTTTCGATCATATAGAGTATATATGTTATTGGCAAAGGCAGCATGCCTGCTATCTATATCTTTGCAATCAGTTATGTTGTATGTAAACGTTTACTCAAGGGTTCGAACCGTCAAAGCTTTTTGGCTGAGGTTAACAGAAGGTGATCTCATGGTCGGTTCAGGCTGTTTTATAATTACCAAAATTGCTACCAAAATTATTTGGTCAGCTGCAAATTAAGCTTTCAAGTTGACCCTAAAAATTTTTATACCTTTGTTAATTCGAAACGTAAGTCTTCTCGTTTCCCACCTTCACTTTCTCTAAATAATCAAACTGCTGATAATGATGTGGACATTGCCAACTTGTTCGCAACATTTTTTCAGCGTTGTTATTCCGCTTCTTCTCCTAATTTGGGGGCCTCGTACCCTTATCCGATTGCACACTCCTCCTGCATTTATTCACCTGTCTTGGATTCGGAGAGTCTACTGTCTGGGCTTAGATCGGTTGAGTCATCCTTCAGTCCGGGCCCCGACAATATTCCAAGTTGTGTACTTAATAAATATTGCGCTGACTCTTTGTGTTTGCCCCTGCTAAAACTCTTTAACCTGTCTCTTGAACTTGGCGACTTTCCTAGCTATTGGAAGGAGTCTTACATTATTCCTATCCACAAAAAGGGACCCAAGTCAGTAGTATCAAATTACAGGGGCATCTCCAAGCTTTCTGCAATTCCAAAACTGTTTGAGTCGATCATAACTACTCAATTGCAGCATTTCTGTCGCTCAGTAATTTCCCCGGCTCAACATGGATTTATGAAAAAGCGTTCTGTTAATACAAACTTGCTAGAGCTTACAACTCTTGTCAATATGAGTTTTGTAAATAAGCAGCAAACGGATGTTATATATACAGACTTTAGCAAGGCCTTTGATTCCGTTAATCATGAGCTCCTTACACACAAACTTTATCTGCTTGGCTTCCCTCCTAAGCTACTCAATTGGATCAAGGCTTATTTGTGTGATCGGTCCCAGAGAGTAAGCTTTAATTCGATGTTTTCAAAACCCATTCACGTAATCTCTGGTGTACCCCAAGGCAGTCATCTGGGTCCCTTACTTTTTAATTTATTTGTAAATGATATTCCGAATGCGTTATCTTACTCTCATGTGTTAATGTATGCTGACGATCTTAAACTTTGCCTATCTTATAATGATCCAGTGTCACCTCTTCTCTTGCAACGGGACTTAAACTCTCTGAATGAGTGGTGCATGATCAACAGACTCCCACTCAACAATGAGAAGTGCAAATACTTAACGTTTCATCGTAATACGCCCTATCTTTACGATTATGTGATTGATGATACCTCTCTGGAACGCATCTATGAAGTTGACGACCTAGGAATTCATTTTGTGCCTAAGCTTTGCTTCAATAGTCATATATCTGTTATTGCAAACAAAGCTAAGGGAGTTCTAGGCTTTATAAAGAGATGGTCCAAGGAATTTCATGATCCCTATGTCACAAAACAACTGTATGTGTCTCTGGTCAGGCCTATTCTTGAGTATGGATCATGTGTCTGGACCCCACATTACCAAATATATCAGAACCAACTCGAATCTGTTCAAAAGCAGTTTCTAATTTTCGCCCTTCGTGGCTTAAACTGGGATCCCAATAGGCATCTACCTTCATATGAGCATAGACTGCGCTTATTGGATCTACCATCCCTTTATAACCGTAGGATTTATCTTAGTGTGATTTTCCTTCATAAGTTACTGTCAGGTGAAGTTGACTCAAGCACTCTGCTTAGCCTAATAAGTTTTGCGGTTCCGGCACGTGTAACGAGGAATTATGTCCCGATTTATTTACATCCTTGTCTTACAAACTATGCTCATCATGAACCCTTTCGTAACCTCTGTCTTAATTACAATAAATACTACCATCTTTTCTCATTAAACTCTTCTTTGTTAGATGTAAGGAATAATCTAATGTCTAATCTTAATTCATAAATATTCACTGTAAAGTTTGACTGAGCCTAGTTGAACTATAAATAAATAAATAAATAAATAAAATTACACCAATGGCCTTTGAGTGCATTTGTGTGGAAAAGACTTATTCGAAAATCGACAATTGGAATCATTAAAGGTTTTTTTATACTCTGTACCGAAGGTACACAGAGTATATTGGGTTTGTGCAAATGTATGTAACAGCCAGAAGGAAGCATCTCCGACCCTATAAAGTATATATATTCTTGATCAGCATCAACAGCCGAGTCGATATAGCCATGTCCGTCTGTCCGTCTGTCTGTCCGTATGAACAAAGAGATCTCAGAGATGGTAAGAGATAGAGGTTTGAGGAGTAAGGAACATATATTTCTTATACTTGCAGGCAGATCAAGTTTAGTTTTGATTTTTGCCACGCCCCCTGCCTCCCCCACAATTTGAAAAAAACTTAATATCTTCCACAATTTTGGAGTTAGGTTGTTCGAACCTTCTAAACATATATTCTACTCATCATTTCTTATCAAGCCCCCATACATCGTTTTCCGATCAGATGAACAATAGTGGCGCTATATGTCAAAGAAAATTTAATGCAACGACAAAAACAACAACACAGCCATTGGTAGAACTTACGAGAAAGAGAGAGCGAGATGGCAACAGCTTACTGGTAATTTCCCAATTGGAATTGGCTTAACGGCATTAGCTAACTGGACTGCGCCGCTTTCAGTTTCCCCCTCCCTTCTTTCCAATAGATATTTGTGTAAGGAGGCAAAGACCAAGTATAAGGGGAGCGATGCAATTGAGATAGCCTGCGGTCAGAAATCACGCGTGATTCCCGCGTGACTAATATAAATACGTTTATGTTAATAGGAAATTATATACAAATTTTATAATTTTACGAGTTATGTACTAGGATAATTCTACTCATTATTATTTATCGAGCCCCCATACATCGTTTTCCAACCAGATAAACGAAAGTCAAAAGAGTTGCCACCCCCAGATTGTGAAAAAACCTAACACTTTAAAGTTATCAGTTACATACAAACAGGTACAGAGTATATAACAGTCGGGCTTGACCGACTTTCTTACTTGTTTTGTTAAGTATTTGTGCTAATTAATACGTTGATGGGAAAAAAATTCTTTACACTAACTTTTACTTCAGACAAAAAAGAGAACAAATGAGAAAATAATTTAACTCCAAGGCAGCAAACCTCTCAAATGTTGTAAGAGGTTCGGTTCGGGGGTTCGAAGCTTTGGGTTCGGTTCGCGGATCGGTTACTGAAACCCCTGAACACCAGGTTTAGGTTTGAACCTCGGTTAACTTAGACAAAAAATAAAAGTTTGTTTTATAATGCATTTTCTTCCTTTTGAGTAGATTTATGGAATAATCATCATATTCAAAACCAGAGATCGCAAAAAAAAATGCTAAAATTAATCTCGTGTTTTATAAATAAACGTATTTCAAGCTCTTTCAAGACAAGTATTCCGGGATTGGAAAAACTATTCGTACGTGGTTTAAAAAAATATTGAATCGACCTAGTTCTGACATCAGTTCGGATATAACGGATTTTTTTCTGTTAAGACATCGTTTCTTCCTGAATCGGTTCATCTCTTTTAACATTTTAGATTAGAAAGAACAAACTTTAGTGTGAAAAATGCTCGTACAAATGATAACTGGAGCAGGTTTATGACTTTTTCAAAGTTTGATAACATTGGTAGATATATGTATGTTCTCTTGGACAATTTTAGAAAAAATCTTAGACATTATTAATTGATTTTTTTTTTAATAAATGTAAATTGCTTTCTGCTTTAAGGCCTATTCTCAAATGAGATAAAAAAAAGTAGTTTTTTCACAATACTTCATATAAATAGAAACACTTTCAAGCAGCTTTGAAAGCTGAATACTATTGAATAGCTTCCTTATTTATATGAAGTATTGTGAAAAACTACATTTTTATCTCATCTGAGTAAAAACTTAATTCTTAATAGTTGTGTTAAAAATTTCTTTTTTTTTTAAATTACTTTATAGTATGAACCGAACCTTTTATTTTTAAAAAGTGGTCCGGTTCGGGTTCAGGTTTGAGGGGTCAAAAATGTAAAAGGTTCGGTTCATGGTCCGGTTCGGGCACATCGAAAAAACCCGAACCGATTTTCTGGGGTTCGGTTCCGGACCGGCTTGCAGGCTTGTTTAACTCCCTTATAAAATAAATCAGAACGGTGCCATACCTAAACAAGTTTAATGTCAATCATATGTAAAGTATTGTATTTCTCACTACTTGACCCCCGAGTTTAGCATATTCTTCTCTTACAGCCCTAACTATATTTAAGTTTAAATTAAGCCGTTTGGCCTGTACATTGATGAATAAGTCAGTCGGTCTTGAAGTAGATTGACGTTTTGAACTGAACCTGTTCAAATCCGGAATTCCGACTTTTTTACAACGAACCGAACCTTTAAACGAATCACGAGTACAAAATAAAGCTGAACCTGGACCTGTTCCAAACCATAATTAAGGTTGGGTTCAGCAAAGGTTTTAATCATTTTATAATCTAACGTACTGGTAGATTCCACTTTACAATTAATATTGTCTGAGTCTGGATGTTAAGCTTAAAATAAATTAGAATATTTAACAAATTAATTGCTTTTCGAACCAGAACCTTCGACAAAATCCTCAAATTTCCTAACCTTTGCTATTTTCAAAATGGTTCGAAATCTGCAGCCGAATAAGTTTTCCTTTAAAAAAACGCAATGTGCTCTTCAGCGTAGTTCAAAGAGAGCACATGTTTTCATACTCAACCAATACTTATCAAACTTACAAATCATCAAGCATCTTACTAAATTGAACTTTAATTAAAGTTAAAGCAATGACTTAAATTTTTCCAAAACAAACAACAATTTTGCCAGCCATAATGATTCCCATACTTATTTAACTTATCGCTGACAGCATTTTGGTTTTTTTTTTGTTTATTCACTGAGAATGACTTTCTAAAGAATCATCCCAAATAGTTGTATGACCTGGCTTTTAGTTCAATCCCTACAAAGTGGCATCGATGGAACGAAGTCCTTGCTTTAAGCCGCTTAGCCTTAGCACACACCTTTGACTACATAAATCTTGAGCTCAACTTTTTTGCCACTTAAATTATTGGCTGTACCTTTTAAAGCAAACACGGCGGAAAGTGTCCTTTCATCCTGTCATTGTGCTGCTCCTGTGGCTTACACTTATTTGTCGATGTCCAGCTGGCAATTTGTGTCTCTGCAAGGCCATTAACAGCAAATTTTAAATTTAAATTTCATACAACTTGACCTTGACTCAGCCTCGTTCTACTTGCGTGTATTTAAGTCAAAAAGTGTTACACATCATGTGAATTCTGCTTGATATAAAAAAACACACAAAGAGATCTAGACATCTGACTGCACTTATGCGCTAAATAAAAATGCAAATCTAAATGCAACTTAAAAGCAAAAAAACAACACAAAACTAGCAGCAGACACAAAAGAAAAACCTCGAGATTGTCTTGGGTGTACTTAAAGCTGGCTGGCTGTCACCCTTTTGTTATTGTTGACTCAGAGCCAAGGCAAACAGTTGCTCCAGCTTGGCTAATTACAGCTACAACTGCCGCAACAGAAGCAGCATCCCATGGATTCAAGTAAACAGCCAGCTAATTGTTTGGGCCTGGAGAGGTGTTGGGGCCCTTGCAGACATCCAACAGCTCTTTCAAATGCAAATGTCAAAAGCAAGGCAACAGCAAACAAACAACCAACCAACAAAAAATCATATAAAGGGTCCCCGTTTGCGTTTTGCTGTGCCTTGAATAAATTAGTTTTATTTGTGTGTGTGTCGCTCTAAACAAATTGTGAGCAGATCAGAGCGGCAGAGGAATAGTGTGCATTTCCTGTGTGTGCGACCAAATGATGTGACAGCATCAACTTCAACCCAGGCGCACATACAAATATTATGTAAATTTTCAAAGTGAAATCACAATAAGAAATCCGCATCATGTAAAAGAAGAAACTGATTACCCCAGCCCAAGCGCTCATTGGAATTACAGGGTGGGTGAGGAGGGGAAAGGCAAATCTCTTATATCAATACGCATACACACGCTCACGCATATCCGCTAAGAACCACAATTGTTATAAGTTAGGGGTATAACAAACAGAAGGGGGCTTAGAGGGGTTAAACACCTCGTAAGAATATGGAAAAATATGTAAGGGGTTTTTTTTTTTTTAAATTCTAGGAAAAAGGCTAAGAATATTTAATAATTTCGTGTATTTGGAAGTTTATGGCAAGATTCCCAATTGAAAATATTAAAAAATCTTATGTTGTACAGCTTCTTTATATAAAATGTGATATAAAAGCGAAAATTGAAGCGAAATCGAACTTCTTAAGCAGCTTTTTTTTATAGCCGATGACAGTATTACCAAAGACATTCAAAGCTAACAAGAAATTCATGATAAGTTTTATAAAATTTTGATTTTGATAAGCACTGCTTCTGAGTTGCAAGGATCTTAATTTCAAAAACAAGTTTCGAATTTCAGAACCGGAATATATTAAGCGTAAGCACCTGAACCTCATTAGAGCGACATACGACAGCGCTCAGTGCAGAGTGCTCCAGACTAAGCTACCTGGCAAATATGCTTTCTAAACTTGAAAGCTCTGCTAAATTGGCGGGCCTTAATATTAATACGGTCAAAACTAAATATCAAAGCACCCGTTTCGGACAATCCCAGGCGCTGCTATTGGATGGACAGCCGATCGAACAAGTCAGCATTTTAGTTACCTTGCCAGCGTAGTTGCGGTGGATGGAGGTACCGAACTCGATATGGAGTTGCGCCTCCGAAAAGCTAAGGGTGCATTTTGGATGCTGTCAGCAGTTTGGCGATGTTTATCTTAACAACTCTGGTTTAAAATCAGGCTCTTCAAGTCTAACGTATTGCCAATGCTCCTATATGGTTCCTCAACATGGAAAATTACAGCTTCCATAGTGTTGCAAATACAAACGTATGTAAACCCTGACAGAATCTGGATTACTGACCTTCTTAGACGGGCAGGAATGGAGAGGGTCGACATAACAATACGCAGAATGAAGTGGAGCTGGATAGGGCATACATTGCGGAAAAGCGAGAACAAAATCGCAAGGAAGGCAATGGAGTGAAACAGCTAGACAGAGTTGGCCGGACACCAGGCAGACCCAAAGAAACTTGGAGAAGGAGGGAGAACTCAAAGCGACGGCTAACAACAGAGTCCGTTGGAAAAGAGGAGTGGTCGATGCCCTATGTCCCATACGGGATTAAGAAAAAGAAGAAGAGAAGAGTTCCCCAAGGTCCCGAGTTCGATTCCCAGACGAGGATGGTAAATTTATAAAAATTTTATAATTATTATTAAATATTTTCAGAGAAAAAATAGGCGTGCGTGCTCTTGCTGAATTTTAGATAATTTTTTACGATTTTAGGCTATTTATTTCTCTGGGTTTAAGAAAAGACTGTTTGAAGTTTCAGCATCCATGGTGGGCAATATACTCTTGGAGTTTTGCGGGGAAATGCGGCTGGTTCTTGGACACGAATATTTGCCCCTCAATCCGTTGGCCTATTTGTTTTTTAATTTTCGCACAAGAGAAGGGACCTACAGCTTAACGCCGCAATCGAACGGCAAAGTTTGAGAAGCATTTTCATGGCTAGTTACTTCACAGCTGACGCCAATAGCTGGTGAAGTTAACCGGATGTGTAAAAGTATTAAAAAAAACTTTTTATTTGATGTTCCCAGGCAAGATCGAACTCAGACCTTTCACACAATAGGCGCACTAAGTAAATATGTTGAATTTTTTTCAATATGTTATAATATGTGAAAATATTTAATTGGCGTATGGCAAAATCGGAATCTATGGACAATTCTAAGATTATTTTAACAAGAATCCACAGGCAAATCTGGCTTCAGCTTAGCTCCATGGGTTCTTGGTTCCATGATATGACGGAAAAACTAGTATTATGCTCTTTGCACTTTTTGGTGGCCCTACTTGACATTAATTTCTGAAATTGTGGTGTATATGCGACAGAGCACATAACAATGGAACATAATTGTGGCCGAAAGGGTCAGAATTTGACTTCAAAAGTCAGATTATTCACGATTTATATAAATTTTTTTAAAAAAATCATCCACTTTAGGCCAGTGCGGTTCTTTAATTTCTATTGGAACATTCCAAGCATATAGCTAAACATGTTCTCTAATTATGTAAATTTTGTTGCATTTAAATCTGCTTATTTGGCCAAGTTTTGGTCTGTTTAAGCCGAACAAAAATATTTAAATTTATGGGTTTTGGCTACACGTTGATTGCAATTGAGGAATGTCAATATAACTAACTAGATTGAAGCGCCATTCATTCATTTATTGTCTCACTTAAATTTCGTTACTTTAAAAAAAAGGATTTCGGTTACTGTTAGGGTAAAAGGTACTCGAATTTTAAGATAAATGGTACGCACAATTTGTATTCTGGGTACAAATATCTAGTAACTCCCTTACCCTGCCGACTGCAAGTTGGTTAAGCACATCTAACTACGCCTCTGTTTTAAACTTCTTTTGTAGTTGGTAGATATATTGTCAATTGGAAGCAAAATGTTATCGAACGGCCCTTCCTTCCTGTTTCCTCTGTACACACAGAAAACACAAAAAAATCATGCTCCAAAAGCTTCCTCCCTCCATTAGGCAAACATAATCCTGCATAATGTCGATGATAAAATTATAATAAATCCCTACAAACACGTGTGTGTGTGTGTGTGTGGGGCTGTCTATTTAAATGCTTAGATGTAATCCCCATTCATAGACAAATTGAGCGCTGGCAACCGAAATTGAAAAGTGCGTAACCGAGAAAATAATTAGCTGACAAAACGCGTGTATCCCTTTCTCCAATTTATTTTCCCCAACTGTCAAATTGAAAATTCCCACTGTGAGCCTCAACTTGTTGCCGTTGCGGAGCTGACAAGTTCATTGCAATCAGGGCAGGAGCAGCAAAATGTTGATTGAATTTCTTTTGTGTGACAGATTTTGTTGTCTGTGATTGCTTGACATGTGCCTTGGCAATGCGGCGTATACTTAATATTGATTTGCTGCCGCTGATGCTTGGAACTTGGAACAATAAAAATACCAGGGCGAAGCTGAAGCTGCAGCAATTTGTATGATTTATGGACACAACTGCAAAAAGCAATAACAAGAGAAATTGACGAGTGTAGGGTCAATATGTCAACCCACTGACCAAGTTGACAAATTGTTGATTGATGTTGAAAGCAACTAAAAACAAAAGCATGGCTTTTTTATGAGATTTTCCACTTTCTTTCCGTGCCTTATGGGGTGATAAAATTGACGATTTAAAATGTCAGGCAAATATTCTTGCAGCCATAAACCTGAAATTGCCCGTTTAAACTCCAAATTGCGTGTGTGTGTGTGTGTGTGTGCGGAATACATAACAAGAGCGACAAAGGCAAAAGCTTTGGGCAAATAATGACAAAGCCATTCCTAATAAATTAGAAGACAAAGCGAGA
This sequence comes from Lordiphosa mommai, assembly GCA_018904225.1. NCBI lineage: Eukaryota > Metazoa > Arthropoda > Insecta > Diptera > Drosophilidae > Lordiphosa > Lordiphosa mommai. The sequence goes on along the minus strand of JAEIFT010000053.1, from coordinate 785,465 downwards.
CAGAGAGAACAAAATCAACATAATATTTATTCTTTATGCGCTCTCCCCCTACATATGCATATGTGTATTCCCCCAACTCGGCATAACTTAGCGCGTTTATTTTCGTTAACTGAAATTTTATTAGGCCACATTGCGCCGCATTGGACACATAAACATGTTTCGGTTCGGAAGCATTAAGAACAAACACAACGAGCACCCACTCACACACAGCGGCCAGAGTCAACAGGCATCTGGCCAGCAGGAAAATCAATATGTTTTGTATTCTGCCTGTGGCCAAAGATATGCTCTCCCAAAGTATCTTTCAATCCTTAATTCGTGCTATGCACAAAAGAACACAGCGGTTGGGTGTGTTATTTTTTTTTTTTGGTATGCATATCCAGTAAAATTGCATTTTTTATGACCGTACAATCATAGTTAAATATTTTCATCAATTTGTGGGTAAAATATGCAGAGAATTTAAATGCTGTATCCTGGAGTTTTAATATTAATATTGCATTTTCATTTGTTTTTTTTTTTAAGCATTTTACTGCTAGTAATTTTCTTACAATGTCGCTTACTCTGCTGCTTTGAAATGCTATAATTTATATTTATATGACCTTGATCAGGGCAGCAAATATCTTATAAAATAAAAGGTTTAGTTCCGGTCGGCAATGGGTGCGGTGAAGTTGCCAGTGGCAACAGAGATAAAGATTGAATACGTATACAGAGAATGTTTGATGGGCTTTCAAAAGTGATTTTTTTTCAGACTCTCTCTTATTGATTGACATATTTTCAGTGTTGCTATTCACACTTGATGTGAAATGTTGTTTCCACGCTCTTGTCGGCTTGATTGCCAAATAAGCGTACCTGCAACACACACACACACACACACATACATACCAAATTGGTGTTGCGCTCCTAACAAAAGTTGACAACAGTGCTTGAGTACCTCTTCACGTATAATTACACCATGGGCCCAGTCAAAAAATTGAGTACCTTAAAGCTCTCTGCTTGCTCTTAATGTCACAACTGCTATGTCTTTACAATGAGAACTTCCCTGAACTAAAAAGAAAAATAGAGGAAAGCTTACATACGTCGATTTTTAAATACCCTTGCAGTTTCTTTATTTTTGTATAAGCAATGGTTTTCCACATTTTCTTATTTTCTTAGCACAAGGCCAGTTGATTGATTTTCTAGACTGACCAACAGATGGCGCTACTTCTGGGGTCGGAAAAGCTTAATTCTACGCGTTACAAACATCTGCACAAATAGAATACACCCTCTGCTAGGGTATAAAACACCAGACCTTAGAAAAGACAAAACAGCGTTTTTAGTTTTACCAAAGAACCGTTGCACAGTGGCGCCATTTGAGTTTTTTCGTTTCAAAAATCATAACTTTTGAACCAAATGAGATAATCGAATAATTTAAATGGCATATGATAGATAATTGTTCTACCTATAAAACTTATTACCTATCAAAGTCAAAAAAATTATTTTTAACATTTTTAAATTTTTTTTATTTATTTTTAAGGTTATTATGTTTTAAAATTATTACAAAAAAAAATTAAAAATACGAAAAAATTTTTTTTACGAATTTTTTTAAATTTTTTTTTCAAAATATTTTGTACTATTCAAAAGACAAGGTATAACATATAACATTAATCAATTTTCAACTTAAACTAGTGCATTCGAACTCTTTTCGTGACTTCATATCCCGCTGAGATGAATAAGTGGATGGGAAGATGCTGGCCAAATGTTAAAGAGACCCTCATTTTGCCATGTGTTTTTGACCTGCAGTCGCAGTGAATTAAGTAAAGGAATAATTAAAAATCATATTTTGAAAATATACAAAATTATAAAATTTTATTATATTCCATTAAAGTTGAAAAATAGTGAAAAAATTGACAGTTTAGAAATGGCGATTTATTTGGGGAAACTTAAAGCAAACAATAATTTTTTTTTGTAACATACACATAATAAATTCATCAATCAATAGAGGCAAAAAAAATTAAAATTCCGCACCTAGTTTTCGCGATATTCTACCTGAAAGCGGACAAAATTACCTAAAAATTATGTTGTTTTGATAACTGAAAATTGGTCAACTTTGAAGGGTTATATCTTCTAAAATAAAAATTACATTTTATTAAGGGTTGCATATTTGTAATCGTAGAAGAATTTAATATAAAATGGGTTCATTCTCAATTTCGTAGGAGCACATGCAGTTTTTGATTTTTGCAACCTCAACTATGTCTATTTTTGAACTAGCCTCTAAAACGGGAATTTCAAAATCCCTCTGACACAACTAAGTGCCGATTTCTCATCTACTACAAAGCACTATATGTCACAAAAACTTACATTAACAGAGTAAATTTTACGTTTATCTGACACATAGCACCTATTTAGAAGATGAGATAAGTCAAATAAAATATTGATTCTGACTAATTTAATGCTTTCTACTTGTAAAATCTTGTCTTAAAAGTTTCTTTGGGTACAAATGTAAAAGATTAAAATTGAAGGAGAGTCAGTTCGATGCTTTGTGTCGTCCGCCTAAGACGGGATTTACACGATGCAGCAAACTTCATGAAGTTTTCTTAGTAGGCGAGAGATTTAAATGTACTTCTATACTTTTTGTTTAATAGATCTGAAAGTAGCCCCAGAATTTTACGCCTACTTAGAAAACTTCATGAAGTTTGTTTCATCGTGTAAATCCCGACTAACAAGACACTGACACTTATTAAGTTGCAGCTATAGGTTGTTAATTATCTCTTTGGATAATCTGTAGAATTGGGTTGGATTGGATGACTATATCTTATAGCTGCCATAGGAACGATCGGTCGGAAAATAAGTCTTAGTGAGAAAAACTTTTTTGTTTTCCATCGTAGCGTCACCAATCTTAGTATATATTAGTTTTATATGCTTTCACATAATTTTAAAAATATTTGTCAAAATCGGATGACTATAGCATATAGCTGCCATAGGACCGATCGGTCGGAAAATGTGTTTTACTAAGAAAAGTTTTTTTTTATGGTAACAAATTTTTATTATCAATGATTGAAAATTTTTTAAAATCTGATATCTATATCCTATACAGGGCTGCTCCTTGAAGGGGCGGTGGGGTCGAACCTACCTACAAACGGGGTCGGTCGGGGTAGATGTTTTATATATTATGTACATAATAAGTAATTTAAAGAATTGTAGACGAGTGTTTATAACGCGGGCTGAAGTCAAGCATAAGGATCTGTTTGTTGATTGATTGTATGTATGTTTAGAAGAGTTAGCGATTCGCAACTTCACTCACAGCGGTTTCCTCAGTAGTGGGATTGCTGAACTGGTGTGATTTTGTGGCTATGAAACCTGCAAAAACACGGCCTTTTGGCCTAAAAATAAGAGATGAGCTTTATCTGGTACGTGAAGTAACTGGATTGTCGGCGGGCGGAGCAGTGTGATTTTGATTCGTCGTGATCCAGCCGGGTTGTCTCATCCTAACTATGTGTAGTGAACACGTTTTCTCCGAGAATTCAGTCAGATTATTTTTCTACAAATGCGACGCCACAGACGGCTGACTGGCATATTGGAGAGTGAAATGCTAAAAGAACTTATGGATTGGGTTAAGAAAAGAAGAAATTTAAAAGGAACTCCTGTTCAAGGCTGTTCTCATAGAACAAAAAGAGAGGTTCAGATGCATGAATCTCTGAGGTTGTGTAATAAACAGTCAGTCTGTGCGGATGGAAGTGTCGCCGTCCAAAGGGCAATTTTCTCATAATAAGAAATATTTTAAACCATCAAAGTGCAAAAATAAATTTATAAATTAGAACCGAACCCCATCAATAAGAAAACAGGGTTAGGTCGGGTCGGGTCCGTTTTTTTCACGGGGTCGTTCCCGTCGGTCGCAGAACTGACCGCGGTTGGGTCGTCCTCCGACCAATATATTTTACCGGTTAAATCAGTTGAAGTGTATTAAAACTTCGGCACAGTCGAAGTTAGCTTTGCCTTCTCGTTTTATATTTATATCCTTCAAGGAATAAAGTTTTGCCAATTTCACTAGCAGAAGTTGATCGAGCTTGTCTTGACCGTTAGTTTGAATGCGAAAATCTAGAATATGTACTGTTATTTGTCGCTTTTGTCGAATACTCGATAATTTGATCACTCTTTTACAATTTGAGACTTTAAGACCCAAACTGAATTCATATCCCAGGGCATTACAAAAGTTTTAAATTTGATTCATGTAAACTTTTGTAGTTTAAAATTTGATTTTTAAGACTTAAGACAGAGCTAGTGAATAACCTAACTAAAAGTAGTTAACAAAGTAACAAACCATAAAATTTAAAAAAAAAAATCATTAAGATTTTTTGTATAAATATCTTTGTTTATATTCATATCCCATAGTATTCAAGCCATAGTAATAAAATTGCGATAAAACAATTTTCAATTACTTTATTCTTTACATATTAAATTAATTTTAATTGTATTGCCATTACCAATTTAAGTAAGACTTGTTTGTCCCACAAACAAGATTTAAATATAGCTTATTTCACATTTTTTTTTTTTTTTTGCAACAGCAATAATGATGTCGATTGCCCTTTTTGGTCATGACAACGAGCAGCCAATAGCTAAAAATATCACAAGAACAAAAAAACCTTTTGAAGTGACAACTGAAGTGGCTGCTGCTGTTGCTCCCTGACATTGACTTTTGCTGGTAACCAAATCTGTGAACCCTGCTGGGGAAATGTAAATGCAGAGCACAACTTTTTTGGCAAAAAAAAAGAGAAAAAGAAATATTGTTTAACTCAATTCGGCACGCGAAGCGCAACGCTACGCAACTCAACTCGATTTGTTGATAAAGAAAAAAGCAAAAACAGCAAATCAAATTTAAAATTCTTTCATTGTACAAATATTGATTTTATGCTGCATAAAGTTTTTTATGCTAAAAAGAAAAGAGACTTGATTTGGCGAAATACCCCAGAACTTGGACATGGCAAGGCTGTGGCAAGGTTAAGTTTGAAACCGGAACGCCTTCATGTTCTAATCTGTATGTTTTTTTTTTTATTATTATTTTGTACGCCACACATTATTTATGGTAATCGACATCAAATGCTGCCATTAGGCTTATTGGTCTGGAAAGTGGCAAGAACAACAGCAACTGAATACAAAATTTGCATGCTGCGTGGGTACTACACATATTTCATATTTTGGCATATTTGAATTTTCAAGAGCATACACAGAGAGAAAAAAGCAAGTTGAAAACTAGAACTTGATTTTGGCAATGAAATGAGTAAGTAAATCTTTTAAAATAAATGCGAGCTATCTTAAAACAAGTAGAAAACAAACTTAAAACAAGAAGGCAAAGCTAACTTCGAAATTTAATACACTTGCAAATGCAAATATCAACTGATCTATTGCATAGATTATGTCTTAATTCAGAAATAATTTAAATAAACGAGTTTTTCTTACTAAGACTTATTTTCCGTATCTGGCGGAATAAAATTAATATCTTAAAAAAAAAATTTGTAAAAAAAAGTCGGCCAAGCCCGACTGTAATATACTCTGTACCTGTCAAAGATTGTACTCAAACTGTGTAAGTATTGCCTAAAACGATATCGGCCAGTGCTGCCCATCGTAATTATTTGTTTTGCATGTAACTCGACTATAGTTCATCTGATCTGGAAATGGTGTATGGTGGATCGATATGAAATGACGATTAAAATGTATGCCTAAATGGTTTGAACAATCTATCTTTAAAATTATAGGAGATATGACGGTTTTTCAAATTGTGGGGGTGACAACTCTACTATCGTTCATCTGATCGGAAAACAATGTATGGGGGCTCGATAAGAAAAGATAAGTAGAATATATGTCTAGAAGGTTCGAACAACCTAACCCCAAAATTGTGTAAGATATGAGGTTTTTTCAAATTACGGGGCGCAGGGGGCGTGGCAAAAATTAATACTAAACTTGATCTGCTTGCAAGTATAAGAACTATATGTTCCTTAGACTTTAAACCTCTAGCTCTTACCATCACAGCGTTTATACGGACAGACAGACGGACAGACAGACGGATAGACAGACGCACAGACAGACAAACAGACGAACATGGCTATATCGACTCGGCTGTTGATGCTGATCAAGAATATATATACTTTATAGGGTCGGAGATGCTTCCTTCTGACTGTTACATACATTTGCACAAACCCAATATACTCTTTGTACCTTCGGTACAGAGTATAATTATTATAATTCTGAAGACTAAACTTTTTGTATTTTAAGAAGATCTTTCAAAGGAAAAAATTGCAAAAACTAGCAAAAAATGGTAGACATTTTTCGAAACAGTTCCGATTCGAAGTTTTGCTTATTTCCGGTCTTTCCTGATCCTAAATTATCTGTTTTCCAATACAGGTTTCCTGATTCTGAGATTCAAGCGTATCTTTTCGGAAAATAAAAATAAAATAATAATGATAAAATTCTTTATGTATTTGAAGGACTTTTCAAGCTAGCTGTAGCTGATTTTTGAAACGTTTTTGAGCATACTTATCGTTTTTTTTTTAAGCAAATACCTTGCATTTAACTTACTTAACTAACTAACTTAGTTACTTTTTACTTAAATTTGGCTTATTTAAAACAGCAAAGCAAAAAAGTGCTGCAAGCCCCAAAACAAAAAGACTTTTTATGTTTAACAATTTGTAGACGGTTGCCTTCACATATGTCAGCGTTCCCTCATTACTCCCAAGTTAAAAGCCTCAAATATGCTCAGCTCAGTAGCACATTATCAAGTTTCCCATGTATACGAAAACCCGTTAAGATGCTCTCATAAAAAGTTTATGATTTTATCTGATTTATTTGCCCATCATAAATATTCACTGCCTCTAATAAATGATGCCTCATTTAATATGATTTGCATAATTGATTAAAAAATTTTGTCAAAATAAATCACAAAATAAAAAAACCAAAAACCAGAAAAGTGAACCAATTTCAAAACACTTATGATAAAATGGCAAGGCCCTAATTCCCATTGAAATGATTGATGATACCTACAAGTTAGCCCGGCCACAACGAGAGCCAATAAAATGCATAAATGAATAAATCAAAAGTAAGCAAAAGGGGAAGACTGATGGCTACAAAATAACCACTAGAAGCCACAACAGGCAGCATTATGATTACAAATGCAGATGAAGTTGCAAATAGAAATGGAAATGAAGATTGATTTAACCAAAAAAAAAAAAAAAAACCAAAACTCCAAAGATTGCAGCAATCAAAGTGAAATATCCAACAGATTGAGGCAACTTAATTAATATGAGTTTGAAGCGGATGCAACAAATTTTGTGGCGGGGAGTCAACCTTGGCAAAGGTCAAAGTATCGTACTTAATAATGTTCATGTTTTTTTTTTCTTTTTATATTTTTATGGATCAATAAGTTTGGCGTGCGTGCTCCCAAAGCAACAGACGCAGTGTTCCGCCTCCTGAGATCAAGGCACTTTTAATAATCTTTAATGGCCAACATATGTGTGTGTGTGGGTGGGCGTGCTTATCAAAGTTATTCAAGCATTTTATCTCTTAAAATACCTGTGAATGAACATTAAACATATTTCTCGTATTTGTTTGGCCACACCTGGACAGCTTCTGTCTGTCGTTTGACCTAAAAGTTAGAAATGAAATTTCCATTTTCCCCAGACCTTTTGGTAATTAAATAAAAGTTTTGTGTGACAAATTGCCCAAACATTAAAATAAATATGAGTTTAGGAAAAGTTTGTTGAATTTAATTAGCATTATAAATAATCTGCTGATAAGGTGCTAAAAAATGCTCACGTGCATTCGAGAACAAACAAATTGTAGCCTAGTGCCAGCAGATACACAATTATTACTCACAGAGAAAAAATGTAAGTATTTCGTACTCCAATAATGGTACATCACTTGAATGGTAGAATCAAAGATATATAGATATACACTTGCATATTTAATTTGTCCAGAACTTTGCAACGCATAAAAATATTGATTTCCTATCCCTTTAACAATATATATTCTTTATAAGGACCACAAGCTGAGTCAATTGAGCTATGTCCGTCCGTCCGTCTGTATCTACGCAAAACTAGTCTCTTAGTTTTAAAGCTAAAGAGCTAAAATATTGAACATAATCTTTTTGCTGCTTGCAACTTATATGTCAGAACCGCCCGGATCAGATGACTATATCTTACAGCTGCCATAGGAACAATCGGTCGTAAAATAGATTTTAGGCTTGATTTCTAATCTTCTTCCTAGCACTATCTGTCTCATAAACTTACAAATAACAGAGTAAAATGTGTGTTTATTAACACATAGCAGCTATCTAAAAGATAAGAAATTGACCCCTAGTGAGAAAAACTTATTTGTTTTCATTGATAGCGTTTTAAAACTAAGCAATTATGAATATTATAAGCTGTCAGTTCTGCAAAATTTGTTTAAAATCGGATGACTATATCCTATAGGTGCCATTGGCCCAACCAGGTAAAAATTGGGTCTTAGTAGAAAAAACTTTTTTGTTTTCCGTGATAGTGTTCTTAAACTCAGGAATTATGAATAGTATATGCTTTTAAATAGTTCACAAAATTTGGTTAAAATCGGTTGATTATATCCCATAGCTGACATAGAACCAATGGGTCGAAAAATGTGTCTAATTAAATCTTAACTTTTGTAAACCATAAGGCGAGATTGATTGATAACTTGATTACTTGAATTTAGAATTTATTAGTTAAAACAGGAACTCCAGCTTTTGGATACTGAAAATGTTCATTAGCTCCTACAATTTCTAACTGATTCTAACTTGCACCTTTGTCATGAAGTGGTTGTAGATTTCTTGAAAAATTTTTAAAATCCTAATTTCTAGATCTTTTCACTATAATATGTTACAATAAAAGCAAGATGTCACATTCATTCCAATAAGATGCACGAGTACTCAACAACTTTACATTGTTATTTCTCGCTTATTTATTTCGAGTTATTAATTTAAAATCATCTGAGAGAAATGAGCGGAAAATGTTCCAAATTTTTCTAGACGAATGTAATTAAATCTGAATCTCTTGGCTCGTGTGTCTTTTAATTTTCGCTCAAGAGAAAGGGAACGAATCCGAATGGCAAGGTTTTTGAAAAGCTTTTTTATGGCTAAGTACTTCACAAAAATTTTAAAGAAAAAACTTTTATAATTAGATATTCCGAGGTGGGATCGAACCAACAACCTCCCGAACAGTAGGGACACACTGAGCCACACAAGGCCACATTCGTACTATAATGTACCAAAGTCTAGTACTATTTTTAATTTCCTAAAATTGTTGCCAATTCGAAATTTTTCAATTCTTTATAGAAAATTCATCCGATAAAGTTTTGATTTATTTAGTTCACCCCAAGAACAAAATAAGACAAATTAAATGTTAAAATAAACTTTTTTCATACATATAATATTTTGATTAAAAAATTTCGCCCTAGCCTTAAATCCTTATTCCTATCTTCCTATTTGTTCCAAACATAATAATACAAAAATTGGGATCGGTCGCAGCTGGACTGTAAACTTCTGATTTTTCTTTTCTTTAATTTCAGATTTTTACTGATTTATGAATAAATAGACAAACAGCGGATTTCCGATTTTTTTTTATATTTATTGGTAAGATATTATCCTATATAATACAATTACGTTAGTCATTTTGAAAAAAAATTAGCTTATCAAAAAATGTGTCCAATTATAATTCTAACGATTGACTTATTCTGTTTTTTTTAATTATTTTCATGATTTACCAGTCTATGTATAAGGGATATGCCTTCTTAGGTGAGTAATTGTCATTTAGAGGAATGATTTTCAAACTCTTAAGTATTCAAGGTATGCAACATTTTTTAAAATTAAGTTTTTATTCCCAATTTATTCCTTGACGTTGTTTCCAATCCAAAAAATATTATCTATAACATATTTGCATTATTTAAAAAAAAATTTTATAGTACTTAGTTTCGTTAGATTTTCGCAATTTTGCCCACTGTGGTACGGCGACAAACAATTTGTTTGCGAAGCTTGACATTCGTAATTTTGAAACAAAATTGAATAGTTCAAAGAATACTTTCAAGTAAGAAAATAGGAATTAACACACTGAACCGATAAGTTGCAACAAATATGGTTTAGTTAGGTTTCCAAAGAGAAAAGTTTGAAAATCTTTACAAGGCACACCATGCCAAAAATGACAAAGAATTGAGGATTTTGAAGCAATCTTATTAAAATGTGATACATTGTATGACTCAATGAAATTGATCGCATCGAGACCACTAACATCTCAGAGGGTATGATGGTAGTATAAAATTGGCTGGGTTTGGTCAGGTTTATTTTGAATAGAACTTTGAAGTTTTCAGCTTCTGATTGGATTATATAAGTCCATTTCTCGTAATTCACTTTAAATGGAGTTTACTTATCCCAGCAAAAGTTTTAAATCTATCTTTACACACTTACAGATTTTTTTTGGATAAAATGAAAAACCAAATGCAGATTGCCTTAATTGCGCCAAATATATAAGTAATAATATATAAGCCTTAGGTTAGGCCAAAGATTGCTATATTAAGCAAGCCAATTGTACACAATAAATAATAAAAATTATAATTAATGCATTGACTCAGAATTTCTTATTATTAAAAGAAAGTTTTACGGTTTTGTTCATTTGTTCTCACAACGGAAGTTGTAAATAAATTTGCTCAGATGAATATCACTTAAGGAAATGGAAAGAAAGTACAAGTCAAACTATTGCTTAAGAAGCTTTTATGGTTTCCTCTACGAATTGTTTGATTTTAGATGCTAGATAATCTTTTAATTGGCATACTAACCCAAAATTACAGCTGTTAATGATGACCTTCCATATATCGATTAATGCATTTCAATTGTAGGAATTTTTTTAATTATAGTTGAAAATAGTTGTATTGTTTATACACGCATTGCACCAGCTGCTGTTGCAGCTGAAATGTAATAAATTTTTAAGACAATTGCATAAACAATTGCAAAAGTTGCACTCGAAACTGGCTTGTTGTTTACACTTGCTTACTTTTTGGCCTGTGCATTTATAGCCATATAATTTAACAGCTTTATTGGGATATATACACAAACACTCGCATATTATTTTTGCACACAAAAACAACGCCCGCGCGTGAATCTTTGAACGGTGTGCGGCCCACGCGTTCAGGTTTGTCTCGCATGCGGAACACTCTCATCAACTTCAATTGCTTCGAAAGTAAAATACAAGAGATACCGATACCGCGATACCGTGTTACCGAAGAGAGAGAGGTGACGATCGAGTTGTGTGCGGCTGAAGTGTTCAGCACGTATTAATTTCTGTAGCGGCAGCAAAAGTATCCATAAGATACATTCGTTTTGGTCGCGCACAAGCGCATATGTGGGCAACTTCGCTGCCAGCGGGAAGTCGCGTCGAGACGCAGTGAGATTAGCAGCCCAACGTGTTTGACAGAGCATTGTTGTTGTTGTTGTTGTTGTTTACATTTACATTTCCCTTAAAAGCAGAGCACAGCAGACGCGAGAGGTAAAGATGATGATGATGACGATGGGTCATTGTCATAGACTTTAATGAAAAGCCAGAAACTGTTGTGTCTCAAGTAGCGTCTCGTCTGCTTATCTCAATTCCCACAGCTCGCAGTCTCTTTGGACTTTCTATGCGTTTTATTTTTGCCAACTTTGAGTGATTAGTTAAACGAAAGGAAATTGTCTGGAATTATTTTCTACGAGGGTTGACTTTTTCTTTAACTTAAGTGAAAGAAGAACTAAAAATTGAATAATGAAAATGGCTCTCACTTTTGCCAGCATTTAAAACAATTTTGAAAGCAATTATTTCACTCAGAGGGTGGTTCTCTATGGAAATGACAAGGTGAGGCAAGACTAAATAAAACTCTTTTTTCAGCTAAAAACTCTTAAGTATGCAGTTTAAAATGGTTGCGATAGGTTGAGTTCATGTTGCCATTAAAATAGGGCTCTCTCTTCTCAGTTGACATTTCTTGAGTGTGCAGCTGACACATAAGGCGAAAGGTTGTCGCCACGCTGCTTGCCGTCACACATACACACAAAATTTGTGTGCAGTCCCCTTTGCTCTCACGCTCACACTTTTAGCAACAGCTCTCAGTTGACAACGGGGCGATATCGCTCCACTTGGTTATAGATTTGCTTTGGTTGTATCCAAGATGTAATAGAAGGTGTGGCGAACAATAAAATTTGTCATCTCGAAGCTTTTTGCTAAATGCGCAAGAGTGAGACAGATAACGTTTACATGTATAGCAAACTGACTATATTTAATAGTGGTGGAGATAGTTTTTTTAAAACCATCGATAGTCTACGATAGTTTTCGATAGTATGGTAACTTAAACGCTTATGTTAAAAAATGCATAAATTTGAAATAATTTATTAAAAAAACTTACTTAAAAATTGGCTTCCGTCACTTTTGGATTAAACTTTGGCATTAATATTGGGTTGTGGGTTCCGATAAGATATATATATCACTCTGATGCTTGCATTCAAATAATTCTGGAAATCGTATATTTGGAATCTTTAAGTGGCCTAAGCGTCACCAAGCCGAAGCCTGTTATGCGCGAACACAGAGCATTATTATTAGAGAGAACGATTGCTCCTCGCCACAAACTTATCAGGGAAATACTCAGCTTTTCTTTGTTATTGTCGCTCTCGCCAAAGCAATTAATCAAATGTTATTTGTTATTGCCGCTCTCTGAGTACAGTCAAGACAAATGCCTTCTCGCTCTAACCACCGTGTTTTTCTATATGTGTGATAAGACCTTAGCAACATTTTGAACTTGCTGGCAACATTTCAAAAATATCTACCTGCGTAATATCTCTTAACAGCGCCACAAATTAGGAATGTCTGAATTACTCTCTCTCTAATAATAATGCTCTGTGGCGCGAACCCCAGGTAAAATAGCAGCCCACCTCCCGCCTAACCAGCCGTGATGCTCAGCCACAAACGTGTGACACGAAAACGCGTAGAAAAACACTAAATTAAGGCAAACTGCGGGATAAATAAATTAAACAAGGGGTTTTAAAACCAGGAAGAGATTCTTCTAAGCTAATTACTCGATAGAGTTTATTATAATCAGCACAAAGGACACGAAACGGCTCATGCATGCAAGTACAATGTTTTAGAGATTAGGGTTATCCCCTACGAGTCGGTTTAAAAGAAACTCTTAGATTAATTTGACTTATCTCTGATGAGATTATATTTGGTAAATAACGTTTTTAAGCGCAATTATACCTATTTACTGATGTGTAAAGCTTGCAAAAAAACAATTTAAAACTATCGATGGTGGAGGGCTACTATCGATGACGACTCGATAGCGCCTAACCATCGACAGTGCCAATATAAAATAAAAGCTTTTGAATGACCGCCGCACCTGTAATAGAAACACCTTGGTTTTATCCACGCGCAATAGCTTTCAACTGGAGCCTCTTGCCTCACCCTGTTATTAAATAATCCTAAAGAAACTTTTTGAAATCTTGGAAGGCTCTTCAGGCGTCGAAAATGATGGGGAAAGTCGGAAATAAAAAGAAGTCATAAAGTCAATGTTAGATTTTTTAAGTGCTGAATAACCAAAACCGCAAACCTTGGAAATTCTTAAGTAGATGCGGCTTGAAAGCTCGAACTCTTCGCTTAGCTTAGGGATCGGTTAGCGGATCGATTTTAAACTTTCTGTTTTTCACCGCTATTTTTTATTTTCAAGTCGTTTGTTATTTTGGGTGCGTTTGATCTTTAAAGCTTTAAATTTTGATTGTTTATATATTCCGATTTTGGAAGAGAAATAATAAAGCATTAACGTAAATAGAGTGACCAGCTGCTCCAAAGTAATTTAATGCTAATTATGCCCTATGTATTTTGTAAATCCCTCATAACTAATATGTACACCCAACATTAAGAGCAACCCTCGTAGCGTGTAAACTAGAATTTCCGGTTCTTTCCGAATGACTCTCATTATAGCCCATCAAACTCTGATTAATTAATTAAAAGATTGCCAAATATTGAAAACAGGTCAACTTTTGATTTTAACTTTGATTTAAACTCTTATTGACTTTGCGGTATGCGGTTTTCTGTCTGACCAAAAATGGAATGCTTCCGGCTACACAAAATTTTGTGGCGGAAATTGAACTCAAAGATGATGATGCTGCTGCTGCTGTTGGCTTTTGTGGGTGGAGGAGAGTGTGGAACTTTACTGCCTGTGGAATTCTTTTGTAATGTAAACTACTAACAATTTCTGGTCCACAAAATGTGGCTTTTATGTGCCATATTTCCTCAACTCCGGCCCCTGTGGAGTTCATAAAACTGTCAGCTTTAACACCTACATCTAAGTTGAACTTCAAAATGGATGTGTGTGCCATACACTTTGGGTGGCCGCCAATCGAAACTCTGGTCTTGCCTAATGATGGCTAATTATATGTGGGTTACATTTTGTGTTTTTTTTTTTCCTCTGCTCAACTCTATATAATTATAAAATCATTTTAATTGGATTCCCAGCCAAGACAAGTGCCAGCAAGGCCAAGAGCTTGGGCTAAGCCAAATTGCAGATGGCTTTCCGGGCATAATATTCAATTATAACGGTTGCCAAGTGCACTAATTGGAGCTGCAGGTGCCTGAGGCACTTCTCTTAAGCTGCATGGCAGACTTTTATAAATAAGTGGCAATTTGTCTATGTTTCTTAGTTCGTATTTCATGACGAACGGAACTCACACCAAATGGTCGCACATACAATATATTTTTTCCACTTTAAATTAATTGTGTGCCTATTGATAGGTCTCATCTTTGTTTGGGGTTCAGATTTTGGTAATTTGGATTTTCCCTTCTGCATTTATATTTAGCTGCTGCCGCTCTTTGGGAAATTAGGTTTTGCGTGTCGCACGCCACACTTCAGCGTGAAATTTATTAAATTATTATTGTTTTTTTCTTTCGTCTCTTCTGTGTGTTTTCATGAAGTGTCAAAAACAGTTTCATAGAGTCGACTAGACCCATCCGTGTTTGCCCTGGTCGCAGGTTTAATGTTTTCGCCTAAGCAAATCAAGTGGAAAAATTATGCAAAATTATGTTGTTGTGGCATTTCAACGAAAAAAAAATAAAGAAAATGCCAATGGGGAAATTGGTTTAATAAAATATTCAAAAGGGCAAGAGAAGATAGAACTGAACCGCTTTTATATTGAATTTGCTTTGATAGATTAGCCCCAGAGCTATAATCGCTTTTGGAGTTGAATAATGAAATATTAATCGGCTGTCGGCTCAATCATTGAGAGTATACAAATGCCTTGATCAACTGTGCATTGATACGAAGATAGTGCTAGAAAGTACCAGTCTTTTGTTTGAAGACAGTTAACGCTATGGTATTCAGTATTTTCCAAACTTTCATCAACTGTGATTTATCTCATTTAGATAGCTGCTATGTGTCAATTAAACATACATTTTACTCTGTTATTTGTTTATTTGACAGATAGGAGGTAGGAGATCAGAAATCAGCACTAAGTTTATAAAGTCATCAGAAACTTTCAACAATATATCCCACAACACTTTTAGATCTCAGGTACAGAAGACAAAACTATTTGTCAGAAAAACTTAAGATTGCAAAGACATTTGATTGCTTTGGGGTTTTTGTGAAATGTAGTGCAGAGAATAATTTGTATCATTATTTAAAATATTCTTCTTTAAACAGATTGTAGAAATAAATTATATTTATTCAGTAAACACTTGTTTTAGCCGGCTAAAGCTCAAGGGTACATGGAAAATGATTAATAATGCACAAATCTTTTTTATTCTCCAATATATTTCGCAACCCTTCAGGATTTGTCTTCAAAGAATAAAAATATCTGTGTATTTTTATTCATTTTAAAAATTTTAAATGTTTTTTACCTCGAACAGGCTAGTAGAAGAGTTTACATTTATATTTTACATTTTTACCAGAGATGCAAACCAGTTCTGAACCCAACCGAACCGTACCAAACCGCTTATTTGTGCTCGTAAACCGAACTGGTGATTTTCGAAAATACTGAACCAAACCGAAAACCCCCTATGAAAACGGTTCGGTTTACTTATCGATGAGTTAAGTGATGTAAAGCAGGAGTGCCCACTAAAAGCATATGAAAGAGCAGATAGATATGAAGGGATTAGAAGAGATTAGAACGCGTTCTTGTCTATCAGCGGATAGACTGAAGCTTACTTTTGTTTTCGTGAATGCCATTGTAGCTGGGAATCCAATTACTGCGCATCGTTTTCGTAGTGCTTTGGTTTATATAGCATTTTTGCATGTCAAGACAATGTTTTGAACTTCACATCTGTCTTTATATAATACGTAAATTAAATAAGATCAGCTTTCCAAAGCCATAATGGATTATAAAGGCGGTACCTAAATTATGTCTATTTAATTAATATATTTCTATTGAGAATCGAAGTTACTTCAACGCTTTCTAAGAAATCCATTTCAAAAATAATTGTCAATTTAGAAAGTACGGAAATTTAAAAATGAAAATAGTCGTGATAATATACTGTAAACTATTGAACCGACCCAAACCCGCGGTACGGATTGCTACAAAACCATATTATGAACCGAACACGAGGCTTAAAACCTCTGTGAACCACGTAACCGAACCACTTCTTATTTTTCGCGTAGTTTGCATCCATGAATTTTGTCGAATTTACAATCTAGAAAAATGTTGTATTTCATAAAACATTAATTTAAGTCAATTTAACTAATTAATTCTTAACCTACTGTTAGGAGCACTAGCTGCCACATATTTATTTATGCACATAGAATATAAAATGCATTATTATAATTCAATCAAATGACAACAAGGACCCATTAAAAATTCTTAATGAAGTCGAATCCGTTCGAATGGAACTTTAACTAGAAAGATTTTTTAAAAAATAGAGAAACAAATAAGAGGTCTAAGAATTAATTTAATTGTTTTATTCAGCAGAAGTTTCTTTGTCAAATGATTTTGAGATCGCCATTTGAATTTCATAAAAAAAAATAAAATTTTTGGTTTTGATCTGGTTGCTATTTTTCCGAATTTTATTATAATACATTTATTAATTATACAGATAACGAAAACTTTCTTGATAAATTAACCGTTTCTGCTACTTTGATGCTACTCTACCACCACTGGAAGTGGGTTTTGACTCGGATTACAGAATTGCAGAACTCTCAGTAGTTTTAGGAATAACATACGATTATTTTCCAATTTACCAAATATAAAAATCTTTTCTCATTCTTTTTTTAATCTGACGTGACGTTACATAAATTTCACTTGCCAATTTTTTCTTGAAAAATTCAACGCAACAAAAAAATAAATTTTTATTGTAGCTAATGATTTGCCAAAAGAGTGGAATTGCTCAATGACTCTTAAAGCTGTAAATCGAAAAGAGAAAATGCACTGAAAAACTGGCCAAAACGTAAGTTTGAAATTTCTAGCCCGATATATCGCCATCTGTATTAAGGAAAGCTTTAAACTCTTTTATTAAAATAATTTAGCGTATTTACCTTTTCGAAATCAAGTGAGAAACAACTCTGCGAACTTTCTGCGGAAATGCCCATAAGCCACAGAATGAATTTAAAACGGGAAAACGTTTTGGTATTTTATCACGAGTATTAAGTTAAAAGTTTTAGAGGCAAAATATCATAATTTTTATGATCGAAATTAAAAATCAATTAATAGTAATATGTGCTTATATAGAGGGAGATGCCTTTCATCATCCCTGATCCATTTCACAAAGGGCGCAAATTGCACAGGGAGTTAGAACCGAAAATATTTTACTAAAAAAGTGGAGGAAAGATAACAAATAGAGGATAGATTTGTAAAAGATATTTTAATTTTATTTCTTAAAATTTTTTGTATGACTATTTAAAATTTATTTAAAATCATTAAAGAAAACGCAATCTTAAATTTGATGAATATAGAGTTTTTTTTTATATGCAGATACGCGAAATTCAGTTCATTTCTGAATAATTTATACGCAGTCAGGTATTCCTAATGAACAGTAAAAATTTCAGATCAATCGGTTTAGTAGCGGTTGGATTCGGCTGGTTTCGAAACATGTGAAGCATATATAGGATAGAAAAACCATGAGCCAATTTTCATCCAGATAGCAGTAAAACTGTGAGTGGAAATTAATAAGAAGCCGACAACGGACAGACGGACACGTCTATATCAACTCAGCTCGTCACGCTTATCATGAATATGTACATTATGTGGTCGAAGACGCTTCCTTTGATGCGTTACAAACATCTGGACAAAAATATAATGCCCTCTAAAAAGAGCAAGAAAAAGTGTAAGATTTAAGATGCTCCTTAACGGGGTATTCTACCTTTGACGAGTGTTTTATGAGTGTTTTTTACAAAAATTCTGGAGGGAAAACCATAAGAGTTTTTTCAATTTGGTTTTTTGTTTTGTGTTATTAATTAATTAAATAGTAAAATAAAAAAAAAATTTTGGAATTCGAGGGCTGTTCAAAAAGTTATCGGCCTGCCAATTAAGGCCTCAAAAAAAAAGGTGTAGAGGTGGTGGCCATGATTCCGGGACTCCAGGTTATCGGAATTGAAAACGGTAAATGAGGTTATGATCAGAATTGATGTAATTCTGGCCCGTACCTCGATCATAAAAAAAATTTTTTTTCTAAAATTTACAAACATTTAAAAAAAAAATTAGATTTTCGACGTTTTTTTTTTGTTGTTTAGTGAAAAAAAAATAGTAAAAAATTTTTATCTTCATGATTGAGGTACGGGCCAGAATTACATCAATTCTGCGTCGATTGCAATCTCATCAAAATCGGTTCAGTAGAACTGGCCCAATCATGGCTACCAGGTCAAAAAAACGTGGTTTAGAGAAAAACGCGGTTAAAGTTTTCAGCAACGTTGAAAATACTCACATTGGCAAGAACATTGCTCTACAAAAACGGATATATCTGCTAAACTCTTTCGAATAATTGAAAATGGTTTAAAGAAGATGAAAGGGGAATGTTCAAGCTGTAATAATAAGGCAAAACAAAAAAATCGAAAAAAAATATTTTCAAAGGTAGAAGACCCCCTTAAGCACTCAGAAGTTTAAATAAAGATAATGTTATATCAAGAACATTGTTTAACAAATCAAATAAATTTTCTTTAAAGTAGTTAAGTGTTCATTATCCACCGCTTTCTATTCATCCAGTAAGACCGTTTGAAAAAGAAAAGCAACTTAAATTGTAGTTCTCATTGGACTTGTGGACTTGTTTACGTCAGAAACTGTTTTATACAAAATTCCCGTTGGTTCTGTTCCGGGTTTAATACCGATTTAATAGGCAATTTGAAACGGAGTATTTCGGTAAACTGTTTCGGTATTATTTCCTGGTTCTTTTATTCTTATGGAGTACAAATTTTGATTATTGGTAATTTCACTGCCAATATGGCGCAGCAATGTTTTAGAAATGTTTTAATATGGCTTTTGGTGAGTATTTTACAAGTGATAAACCTTGAAATGTCTTCTACCCAGTACGCTAACAAAAAATGTTAAGAAACAAAACGAAATGAAAATGAAGTTTCACAAACAAAAACATTTTATTTGTACACGAATCAGCATTTCTTTCCCACTTACCATTTTTATTAATTTTGCCCAGGCCAGTATAAGTCCAGCTTGATCGCAAATGACATTTCCACACTCACGTATTTGTGCTGAGGTTATGCCAACCTAACCCAACTGTGGTCTTTATGCCCCACTTAACCATTATACTCAAATTTCTGCACTGCACTCACATACATTCACACAAAACTAAGTGCAACCCATACACATAACCCCAGAGCCAATTTCGTACATTTCAATTAGCAGACACCTCTCGGAACTCGGCCACCACTCGGAGCGTGAAATGAACTCGGCCATATTCGACATACAGAGAAAAGCTGTACAAAAGTGGGCTGCAAAAACTGCTGGCCAATATCCTGGCGGAAATTAGTGTTCTGTGGCTGTGCACAAAAAAAAAAAAAGATGGGAGAAAAATTGTATGCCACAAACCGATACGTATGAGGACGAGTGGGGAGCAGAATACAATGCGCTGTTGTCAGCAATTCTATTTTTCTTTTTTTTTCCTTTTTTTGTTGTTGTTCGACAGATAAAAGGCAATCCAGCCTGGGGGCTGGGCGGGATAGGGGCTTAGACCGCAATCCAAGCCCAATCCTCGTCATATTGAACATGCATGCAATACAAGGGATGCCATATAATCGCCATCAATTATATTGTTCAAACTGTGGCATTGTTTTCACATGACGTGACATGAGACAGAAACTTACCTTGCCATCGGCATCGGCATGTGCATGATAACGAACTTCTAGTGAACCACCCAGCACCGCATACCAGAAGCGTCCTTGTTCGCCAGCACGAAAAACTAAGGAAATGAGAGGAGAGAAGTGTATACACGTATATGATTCACTTGTCATATTTAATACAATTCAAACAATAACAATATTTCCCCCAACCCCCAACTCAACCCAACTTACGTGTCACGCCCTTCTCCAGGTCCTCGTAGAAACCGCACATGGCCAATTGCTGCAAGGCTGACCCTGGCAGGCGACATAGAGGCTCCACACGACGCAAACGACAGGATATTAGTTCCACATCACGTAAGTTGCGATCACAAGGACTGGCAAAAGACGAAAGAGAAAATAACAAAAAAAAAGTTAAATTTGCGTATTTTCATTATGAAGTGGAAGTTTAAAGTTTAAGCTTGACACAAGCTTATATATCTACTTACTAGCTGGAGTCTTTCTTTTGTCCTTAACGATTAAGTTAAAGCTAGTGTACTCTAAAGTAGTGTTCTTTGACCTGGTCTCTCTACAGTATTACCTTCCTGGGAAAGCTCTGGATTTAACTTGATATAATTAAACTACAATAAGACCAAATTCTAAAATGCTTTCGATACATCAAAACATTTAAAAAATGAAATAAACTTTTAGAATATCCTTTAGAAAACTAAAAATCGAGAGAGTAAGTTGAAGTCGCCCCTGCTCAGGGAAAGGTTTATTTAAAAATAGATTATTAAATCACTAAACGCCCAGCGTAATTATACGATTTGTCTAGAACTAGACAATAGTTCATCTGATCGTAAAACGGAATACGGCGGATCGATAAGTAATGATGATTAAATTATTTGTCTAAACGGTTCAAACAATCTATTTTCAAAATTGTGGGAGATATGAGTTTTTTTTCCAAATTACGGAGGTGGCAACTCTACTATAGTTCATCTGATCGGAAAATGATGTATGGCGGATCGATAAGTAATGATGATTCAAATATATATAATCAGTCATAAAAATCGATCTTAAATATTGTGGGAGATATGAGATTTTTTCGAAATTGCGGGAGTGGCAACTCTACTATCGTTCATCTGATCAGGAAATTATATATGGCGGATCGATAAGTAATGATGATTAAAATATATGTCTAGAAGGTTCGAACAATCTATCTTCAAAATTGTGGGAGATATGAGGTTTTTCGAAATTGCGGGGGTGGCAACTCTACTATCGTTCATCTGATCGGGAAATGAGGTATGGCGGATCGATAAGTAATGATGATTAAAATATATGTCTAGAAGGTTTGAACAATCTATCTTCAAAATTGTGGGAGATATAAGGTCTTTTCCTAATTGCGGGGGCGGCAACTCTACTATCGTTCATCTGATCGGGAAATGATGTATGGCGGATCGATAAGTAATGATGACTAAAATATATGTCTAGAAGGTTCAAAAAATCTATCTTCAAAATTGTGGGAGATATAAGGTCTTTTCCTAATTGCGGGGGCGGCAACTCTACTATCGTTCATCAGATCGGGAAATTATGTATGGCGGATCGATAAGTAATGATGTTTAAAATATATGTCTAGAAGGTTTAAAAAAACTATCTTCAAAATTGTGGGAGATATAAGGTCTTTTCCTAATTGCGGGGGTGGCAACTCTTCTATCGTTCATCTGATCGGGAAATGATGTATGGCAGATCGATAAGTAATAATGATTAAAATGTATGTCTAGAAGGTCCAATCATAACTAGCTCCAAAATTTTGGGAGATATGAGGTTTTTAAATTTTCATACTGTTCATACTGACGGACGGACAGACAAACAGACATGTCTATATCGACTCGGCTATTGATGCTGACAAGAATAATAAATTAATAGGGTCGCAACTGATGTCTTCTGTCTGTTACATACATTTTTACAAATTCTTGATACCCTTTTGTACCCATTTTTAACGTAATAAATCAAATTTCCTGAAATTGTGGAAATTTAATAAATTTTATGTTTTATCAAAATTTTTAACACTGAAATTGTTTCAAAATAAAAAATTGTTCAAAAACTTAATTCCCTAAATCTAAACAAATAAATTCATAATTGAGTACAAGAAATCCCAAATATTAAATCCCTGGCTTATAAAACAATTTTCATGCTGTGCCAGCTTCCGCCCCCAGTACCAAGAAAAGGCCACAAAAAAAAAAACATGGTGAGTATTTGCAATTTGTACTTAATTCACTGCATTCGTATCTTGTTTTTATAACTAGCCAAGGCCATTTGGCATACCATTAAAGGAAAAGGAAAAGGCAAAGGAAAATGAAAATGAAAATGAAGAGTACAACAATAACTGAAATTAAAAATTCCAATGTCATTTGTGCATGGTTTGTGCTCGAATTAAATATGCAAATACTTGCTGCTTTTTTTTTTTTTTTTTGCTCAAGCTATGTCAATTTAAAAATGCATAAATAAATATAAGAATGAGAGGATCCACGGAGGACAGGAAACGGAAGAAGCGAAAAAATGGAAAGAAAACAGTGAAAGCAAAGCTAAGCCAACAACTAATTGCATAAGCAAGAATAAAAAACTTGTAGCCAAGTTTATGTTGTTTTTTTGGCTGTCCTTTTGGCTGGCTCTTCCCTTGAGTGGGAATGGTGACCAGTTTGCGGTACTCCATTTGTGGGCGTCGATGTTGGTTTTGTGTCTGTGTGAATATTACAGATTGTCTGAAGTCCAAGCAAACTTGGCACTCGAGAAGCGCGCGTGCTGCGAGTCATAGACGCTTATAGAATGTACCCAAATTTAAGCGAAGTTTTATTGTAGTATCTTATAGCAGACACGTTTCTCGTATCAATTTAATCTTAGTTTGTCAGTGTTGCTTTCACACGTTGAAATAAAAATCTTTTCCATAAGAAAAATACATTTTTTTTAAGTAACAAAAATGAGCATGTTAGACACGCTGTTTATTTACACGCGAGTGAATTACTCAAGCGCCTTGTGTAAAATAAACGAAGAACAAAATTTTCCCCAAAATTTGCATTTGTATTTGGGTAAAATTTAAATAACAAGTGAGTCAAAAATGCTCGTGTTAGTTGAAATTTTTTTTTTTATGGAAAATATATTTTTTTACATGAATAAAAATATTTATTTTTTACATATTGTATATTTGTCATTTTGTTATAACACAAGCGTAAGGAAAAATGGGTGTTTTTTAACTAATTTTTTAGTGTTTAGGCAAGGTCTCAGGTTTTTGTTCGATAAGTTGATCTTGACATCTTTAAGTAAGTTTAAGTTCCTGTTAAGAACAACAGCTAAAAGCCGAAAAGCGCCCGTAAATACATAAAAGCGTTTTTGAGAAGGTCGCGATTTTTAAGAACTTCGGGGACAATTTTTAATACAGTTCCTGTCCATAATTTTGTTATTACTTAACATCCCACTTATCCCGGTGTTTTCGAAGATTATCCCACGGGTTCCAATGCACCGAGCGCAGCAGTTTATTTATAATAAGACTAGCTATTACCCACGGCATCGCTCCCACATGAAAAAGGTACCCTAGTAAGGATCCAATTATAAGCAACGTGTTTTCCAATTATAGAAAATCCGCCTACAAAGTCGGAAAACTGATGTATGCGACTATTTTCTTCTTCTGTCTGAACTACATAACACAATAAAAAACAAAGATATCTTTAAAATTGAAAAAACACCCTGCGAAGTCGGAAAATGAGTTCTTTACATGATCATGAACATCACATTAAATTTTTTCTCATCATTTTCCACATTTTATGTAAAGCTTAAAAAATAAATTTATAGCTGATCAGATGAAAACCAAAAGAGTTTCATACAACAGTTTTGCGCCCATTTTGCGAATTTCGTGGAATATTTTTCAAAATTTAAAAGCAACGTATTTTATATTTTTGTATGTGCGGCTTAGAATATGAGTTTAAAGCAAGTCGAAAAACAAGAATATTTCCACGCGGGTGGGTGGTTTTTACAACAAAAGTAAATACAATTTTTATGAAATTTCCATCTAGAGCTTTGGAAGCTGCTGCTTGGATCTTTGAAAAGACAAAAACACATTTTTCCTATTAACTTTTCGCCATTTATCCGGATTTTTCAAAATGTGAATTCGCTTTGTTAATATTTTGTAATGGAAAAAAAGAATAGAGGTGATTGGATTGGGCTGTGCAAGGGTCACCCATCAGTCAGTCTGTCAGGTGGAACTCTTTTATGTATACAGATTAACAATGTTCAGTTAAACATATAAATTACAATCAAGATACATAGCTATTTTAGAAACCAGCAATAGCAAACACTGACCCGATGGGACAAGTTTATTGGCCAGCTATGGTTCGACTCAAAGCAAGAGTTGTCAGAGAGCTCATTAGCGGGTATACAACTTTGATTATTTAAGGTATGATATCAAAGAGAGATAGAGTAATGCATACAAAATTGACCAGAGTGCTCATAAAAGCAAGGCACAGCCAAAGGAAGGGATCACGATGAGTATAGTTTGCAAGGTGCGATGAAAGGTAAGTGGGAATATAATGTCGACTTACTCTAGGTGGCACGGCCAAATTAATAAGGCTTAAACTTACCAGCACTAAGCCTTAAGTCATAAAAACATAATGGTTGCGTTCAACAAAGTCACTTGAACACTGACAGCTTAATAAAACTACTCTTAATATTTATCATACTATTAGGGGGTCTTTATAAATTAACATTTGGAAAAGCTCCATGTAAATATCATATTAAACACTAGAGAAAAAGTGGGCTACGTAAATTAGCAAGAAATATATCATTGATCAGGGAGCAGATTCTTTTGCTGAACACGACCAATGACAATTTCCACAGGACTTAAAATAAAGGGAGTCACTTAAATGTAATCGGTATTCATTACGATCAGGGCTGCAAACCGTCCGGAACCGAACCCTGGTTCAGGTTCTGGTGATCCCTGAACCGAACCGGGAACCGAACCCCATTCGAAATAATCACGAGAACTCGAACTCGAACCCGAACCTAACCCTGTTTTTGTTGATGGGGTTCGGTTCTAAAAATAAAATTGGCAAGCATAGAATTTATATTTGCACTGATGGTAAAAATATTTCATTATTTTGAAGAAAAGAAAACAAAAACACACAAGACGACAAAATTCAATTGTACCCAAAACCGTATTTGTGTATTATTTTGTTCGTATGGAGATACAAGGCACTGGAATACAAGGGAAAGTTGACTTTATTTAAATATCTTCATTTTTTAACCAAATCACAAACAGTTTTTTGTTCACTCACAATATGCCAGCCAAAGTTGGTCCCATGAGTAGAAAAATAATTTGACTGAGTTCTCGGAAACGAACGTGTTCAGCCACACTATAATAGAGGGAGAAGACACGGGGTGTTTGATTGTCGGTCATCAGTCATCAAAACACTGTTACTTTCAAACAGTCATGAAATTAGATGACTGTATATTTGAAGTAACAGAGTGTGATTTGATGACCGTCAGACTAATCACAGTTACGCCTGATATGGTCAATCACAGTTACTAAATCACGGGTACGCAGATAAAGCCCATCTCTTATTTTTATGCAAAAAGTGTTTTTTGCAGGTTTCATAGCCACAAAAATCAACATCAGATTCAGCAATCCCACTACTGTAAGGAAAAATTAACTTTCGCTGTGAGAAAATTGCAGAATCGCTTAACTCCTCTAAACATACAAAACAATTCAATCAAGACAGATCACTTATGTGCTTGACTTCCAATCTAGCAGGCAGCAGATTTCATTTAGAAACAGGCAGCAGAAATTATTAAATTATTTATTAAGTAAAAAAAAAAAAAAAAATCAACCGGGAAACCTGAACCCGAACCGGAACTCCAGGTTCTCAATTTGAAGGGAACCGTTAACCGAACCCCCAGGAGTAGGGTAAGGGTTCGAACCCCGAACCGAAGCCCTGTCAAAATTAGAGGGGTTTGCAGCCCTGATTACGATGTAGATGAATGGCTGGTCAAAAATCAGAAACTCTTGCTGAGGCTATATTTTAAATTTGGTCAAACTAGCGCAGTGAAAAGTTAATTAGTGAATTAATGAATTTCTTTGGACCATCCAATGACACTTTTGGTTTTGTTACATATGACAGTTATGAAGCTCAACTTGGATTCATAAAGTATTCGAAAGTCGTCAACTTTATGATCCATTAATAGTATGGAAGGAGATTGAGTTAACCCCAAGCGATGAGAGAGAATGGCCGAGTTCAGCAGAAGAACTTGCTCCTGATCAATGATATATTTCTTGGTAATTCACGTAGCCTACTTTTCCTCTTGTGTTTAATATGATATTTTTTTTCAATTGTCAATTTAACAAGACCTCCTAAAAGAATGCTAAATAATAAGAGTAGTTTTATTAAGTTGATCAGCGATCAAGTGTTTCTGCTGAACGCGCCCATTGGCCGTGCTCTCTGATCATTGATATATTTTTTGTTTATTTATGTAGCCTACTTTTCTTCTTATGATTAATATGATATTTGCATGGAGAATTTTCAAATGTCAATTTAACAGGACCTCCTAAGAGAATGCTAAATAATAAGAGTAGTTTTAATAAGCTGATCAGTGATCTAGTGTATCTGCTGAACGCGCCCATTATTTACCTGTTTATACACAAAATACAATTTCTGATAAATGCACCTCAAAGTATGCTATATTTATGAATTTTAATAAAAATGGGACACAATTTTTTATATATTTGCCTTAACTCTCATTTATTTTGTATTCCTGTAACCGCTCCATCAATCTAGGTGAATGTACATTATGGATTATGTTCGACACTTACTTACTGACAATCAATTATCTTGTGCAAATAAATATTTATAAAGGAAATAAAATGAGCATACTTTGAAGGGCATTTATCATCAATTTTATTTTTATGAAAAAAAAAAAAAAAAAAATAAAAATTTAAAAAATAAATAAAAAAAAAAGAAAAAAAAAAAAAAAAAATATACCACTGCTGCGAGCAATTATCTAGGTATGACCTGACCCAACAAATAGATATGCTTCTTCCTTTTGTAAATCAGAAATGAGTTCCTCTTGGTTTAAGGAATTTGGTAATTTAGTTTTTCCTATATCCAGTGCAGTGTTGGGATACTACGAGGCACAATGGTCCAGTTTATTGAATAGGTGGTGATGATGTCGATTACTTAACACGAATCAGTTCAGCAAAATGCTCCATCACGGTAAAATTTTATTTAATTTAAGGCTAAAGTTATACAAAATTAATATTTTTGCATCACAAAATGTGATGGAACTTGATGTAGCATATGAAAATCATTTAGAATTACCACCGCTCCTTCTATAAACTGATAAATGTAGCATTTTGTTGTCTTGTGTAATTTATTCTTTGGGGGTCAAGCCATGTTGTTTGTTCAGAAGGACTAGGTACTTTTTAATAACAAAAAAAACCTAAACATTTTTGCTTTTATGAAACACAAACTCATTCACTTGGGGCATCGTTTGCTCTGCAATGTGCAACTTTCTAACAATTTTGATTTTTTTTAAACTAGCAACAGAAAAACCAAAATCCATTCAAGTTGAAAATTGCCTCAACTTTTGGCTAATTAAAAATTCCATAAAATTCTAAAAGAGGCAGAGAGAGAGAGAGAGAGAGAGAGTTGAGTTGCCTTTTTAACTTTGGGTGCAAATCAAAATGCGTGGCCCAGGCTCAGCATCAACATCATCTGCATTGAAGCCACTTTCAGTTTGTTGAAGGTTGGGGAAGACTCCCTTTTTTTGACGCAGCCATTAAAACAACTTTCAGGTAAGGTAAAGAAGGAGCTCATACATAATTCATGTGCTTCAGCAGCAGAAGGGAGCGTAGCAGCAGCCGGAAGCGCGTCGAGGCGCAACCTAGACGGGCCCACCCGCCCACGGCTCGTTGTTTATTATAATGGTTTTCGTGGTTAGTTTAGTTTGGGCTTTGGGGCGTAGTCAAAAATGCCAAGCGGCTTTTTATAATTGCCATATAAGTGTAGAGAGACACAACACTCGTAAAGTTTATAAAGCTCTCTCTGTTATCGGTTGAACATGGCACACGTGGCGTATGATAAATGCGTGGCAGTAACTTTCTTACCTAAATGCCATCAATATCAATTGCTGCTTACTTTGCCAGTCAAGGATTTTGGTACGCGCCGGTGTGCCTGCCTGCAGGTGTGCTTAAGCTCAGATCGCTCTTGATAAAACGAATTACCAGCTAAGGATTTAGTGGCGTGACTTTCCTTTTCCTGTTTTTTTTTTTGCCCATTAATATTGTCTAAATTAAATCATTTATTTTGTGCAGGTAATTGTGGCTAAGTCATTTCTGGTTATAAATTACAAAGCCAAAAAAGTAGTTAAATTTCCATTCCAACAAATATTCTTGAAAAGCAAAACAAAAAAAGTGAACAAACAAAAAGCTTACCATTTTGCCACTTGACCTTTTTTTTGCAAACTCGGCGCACATACGTGTCCGACCATCTGCCCTGATTGATTGTGCAGGCGTTACTCGGCACGCCTCTAGGATATCAGCAAAGCCTTTCTCTGCTTTCTATGAAATATAATGCCACTCCATAATAATAGACTGAGAACGCTTAGAGCCAGCCGCAGAGCCACAGATCCACTTTTCTGCCATTGACTCTAATGATTGCCACTCGACAAGTGATGCTTGAATCCAATTGCAGCCCGTAATGAGCGTCATTTACGCTTGAGGAATCCAAACTTCTTTCCTTTTCTTTACATTCTATTTCTATGGCCAAAATATATTTATAATTGCATTTTAAGAGCCTGAGGGAATTGCGATTTAATAAAGCGTATAATTTTTTCCAGCAAGCTGGGTCCAGCACTTGAATCTTGGGATTTTTTCAAGCAACTTGAGTTTGATGATGGACACAGCTGTTGCCTTTTGACAAATGAATGTCGAGCATGATGTGAACATTTCAAAATGTGCAAACAAAACAAAGCAATCGGAGAAAAGAGCAAAAGCAAAGGAACAATTTGTGTGCATTGGGGCAGATGTTGTGTAAGTATTGTATACTTTAAAGAAAAGCTAGCAAAATGTGGGAGACTTTAAGGATTGAACAATAGGAAATATCTTTCACTTACATGCTTCAATAGTTTAAGCAAAAAAAAAACTTTAGAAGATACTTTTCGTACGTATAACTTAAATAACTTTTTTAAGGGATATTAAAATAGTTGTTGAGTTAAGCGTCCTGTTCTTACTTTTTAAAGAAATTGTTGATGTCGAGTGTATTTTGCGTTATTTATATGGAATTGGCTTAATACCCGGCAACGCTCGGGTTCTTAAAATTGGCAACAGTTTTTGTCAGGAAAAAAATCAACCTACGTATTACGCGCTTACATCAAATATTCAGTTCATACTTAAATTGAATTAAATGAAGATTCACACAAAATTTGTGGAAAGAAGAAGCAGAAGTAATGATTTCTTCACCTTGTGCATTGTTTCCATACGGAGCTGAGAAGTACTGTTGCGCTTAACAGCACATGAAGGCATCCTATGTTAATAGCCTGTGGAAATCAAATTACTTCGAACAGCTGAAGAAATATTGTAACAAACAATGTTACGGTCACCCTTCTTCTGTCTTGACACCATCAGCAAACGGCTTAAATTAAATTTTAGACAAGAATGTAAATCTAAGTCCGTTTGTGTAGAACTTTTAATACAGTCGTAATGCTCGTTTTCACAAGGGATTGAATTACTTACCAAAAATCTTCAAATTTGACTTAATCATACACTGCTTTAAATGCGCATTATGCTAATTGAATAGTCGTCAATGCCAGCTGTACTCAGACACCAATAACATTGTCGCTGCTAGAATTGTTTCATAATTCGAAGAGCGGCACTTAGAGTTTAGGGTGACCAGGCAACAACAAAATGTCTGTCATCAGTCACTGAATACGAAATGGTCACTCTGTTTATGTCAGCTATTGTTTGTTTAAAAGGGCTTTAGCCTTTTAGCCTCTTTGAACATTAAGACTACATTAAATATTTTAGAAAAACTAGATAATTTAAAATATAAATATTTTAGAAGAGAAGAAAGTAACTAGATTTAACAGTAAAATATATATAGATAAATAAGATAATTAAATCATTGAAAATAAAAATTTGATAAAAAAAAATGGAAGGCTCTATGTGAAATGCAGATCGGTCCATGGCGCTATATTCTATAGTTGTTTTCTTGTGTGTTTTCTTGTGCGTTTCATTATGTTGACCAAATTCATATACAAGTAATGTCCATACTTCAAGATTAAACTCACAAATTGTTTTTTTACCGACATTTATGGCGCTTTTGTGTCCTCCGATTTTAATCCATTTTTTAGAAATTGTAAGCAATAAATTCTCACGACTTGATATCTACAACGAAAACAAGTTCACTAATATTCTTGAACAAGTTTATATGTATGTTATAATGTTTACGTACATAGAACAATAGCTTCCAAATTTGAAAACAAATACGGTGACGTCGATAGAAAAAAAATTTTTTCACAATTTGGACGAGAGGAGCGTTGGAGAAAAGAAATGAAAAAGAGAGAAAAGAAGAAGAGAAGAAGGGAGGAATACAATAAAGGAAAATAAAAGGAAAAATAAAAAAAAAAAAAAAAAGGATGGGGAGGGTCCGGAATAGGTTTTTAGGATTATTGTAGAATAGTCGGAAAATAAGAACGTATAGTTTATAAAAAAAAAAGAATAGAAGGAAGAAGAACAGGGGCGTAAGAAAATTATAAGTGAGCTCATGAACGTGGAAACAAATTCTTTTTCCATAATTTGCATTCATCAAAATCGCTGTCTGTAAAAGTAAGCACAATTTTCGGTGTTTTTTTTGAATGTAAGTTTTTTATGTGTAAAGTTTTAAAAGCTTTTTAAGGGGAGTGTCATTTTATTATTTTAATTATTTTATTTAACTATCTCATATTGTTTATTTTAAATAAACTAATGGGGGCTAAGCATTTTCTTAATACAATGGAATATTTATAGTTCTACGAAAATTTCTATACATTTTTTTGAACCTAAACAAAGCTGATTCTGTAATCAACTCCCAGCTTAAAAATAAATTGCAATAATATTAATTTTTTTAAATGACTGCTTTAATGCCCTGATTTGGAAGGGCAGGTACTGAAAACTTGGCTGCCCTTACGTGCTTTTTGGTCATGAATTTACTAAAAAAGAGCAATTGAAAAAGAACAGTTTAGTGAGCAAATCTTTTTTGTTCGCTGACAATAATTATTGTCAAGTTATTCCGTTAATCTATTTTATATAATAAAGATTTTATAATTACTTACCGTTTGTCCATAGCAGTTATCCATTCCATCGCCATTTTGTTGTTAATATTTATTAACCGATTTCTTTGAAGAATTTAAACTTATTTAAATGTAAAACGAAATTTATTTAAAATTTTGTATTTTAATTAACCGAAAAAATCATTCTTAACGCAAGCCACAACTTTTGCTTAGCAAACTCAAAAACGATTGAGAAAAGAGCCCGTTAACTGTGTTGTTCTTGCCAAATGTTTTGTGTTTTTTTTAAATTGTCAAAATAAATATTGGCTCTGCCCGAAAAACGAAATCAAATGATGGAAAAGTTGTGGCCGTCTTCACTTCAATTCGTTTTGCGTTGCTTTCAATTTGTTATTTCTTTTTGGATATTACATGGCACCAAATTGTAAGACACTGTCAGCGGTTTGCCCTGAGCCCCTTGTCGGCTAGGCTTGGAGTTGGCTTAGCATGGCCATCATAAAAAAAGGAGCAGTTGTACTGCTTGAGCAATTTGCGTTTCTAGTCGAGTTAAATCTGCAAAAGAAAATTGATATTATTGTAGAAAATAAAAGTTGTAAGCCAGTGTTTAGTATAAATCAATAGTACCCTCCCGCTTTTAAAGCAAAGCAGGGATTTTAATATAATTTATGTAAAATGTCATCAGCAGATATAAATGCTTTCATTTAGTTTCATTTTTTGTTGCTGCTGATATTATTGTTGTTGATGTTAGCCAAAAGGGTTTTGTTTTCCATCTGTGTGTGTGTGTGTGTGTTGTTAATGTGTGGCCAACTGCTGACAGCTACCCACAAGGCTTTAATGCATGCTGGTTCCCTTAACAAAAGCAAATGTGTGACTACTGAATTGTGAATTTAGACAACTAAGAAATATGGGGGGGAAAAACTAACCAAACTGTCTGGGGTACAGTATGCCAGAATAACAATACGTTTCTTTAACAAACGTTAGCTGTGGGCGTATACTTAATATTTTGTGGGTATATCAAATGTCAGAGGAGATTTGAGATATTTCTCCTTTAATTAACAAATAAGATTCTGGAGTTTCGCTTGGAGACTTTCGAGTTGGAGACTTTTATTTTAAGAAAGAAGAAGTGCCAAAATGATTTAAAAAAGGAAAAATGAAAAGGAAGTTTAAAAAATCCAATTAAATATATGATAAATTGACATATGATAAATAAAACAATGAAGACTCATTTGTAAAATTTATTCGAAATACACCAAAACGTGTGTTTTCCTTTCCGTTATCGATATTCACTATAATCTTTATTTTTTGCTGACTTTTATTGTATTGGTCAAAAATAAGAGTTATTTTTTATCGCTATAATAATTTTCAGTTAATAATAGTTATTTGTAACATATGAAGAGAATAGTTATTGCAAATGTTTTATTAATTACACAGTTAACAACAGTTATTGGAAGACTTGTATAATGACAGTTTTTTTTAAGACTTTTAATAAAAAGTTAAACAATAACAATTACTAGATCTTTTATTTTATTCCTCAGAACATAATTATTGTGAAAGACTTTTATTTTATTACTCAGAAAAAAAAGTTACCGAAAGACTTTTATTATAAAATTCAATAATTAAAAACATTCAAAGACTTTTTTTCTAGTTATAGTTATTATCTCGAACACTATGAGATTTTAAAAATAGTTACTTTTTTATAAAATTCAGTAAGTAAAACTCATTCAAAGACTTTTATTTTTTAAGTTACTAAAGACTTTTATTTTATTACTCAGATTATAATTATTATGCAGGACTTTTATTTTATTACTCAGAAAAAATAGTTTTATCGAAAGACTTTTATTATAAAATTCAGTAAATAAAACTCATTCAAAGACTTTTACATTTTAACTTACTAAAGACTTTCATTTTATTACTCAGATTATAATTATTATGCAGGACTTTTTATTTTATTACTCAGAAAAGAGTTTTATCGAAAGACTTTTATTAAAAAATTCAGTAAATAAAACTCATTCAAAGACTTTTATATTTTAAGTTACTTAAGACTTTTATTTTATTACTCAGCACATAATTATGATGAAAGACTTTTATTTTATTAATGAGAAAAAATGGTTATGGAAAGACTTTTATTATAAATTTTAGTAAATAAAACTTTTTCAAAAAGTTTTATTGTTTAATAAACCTTTTAAATTATTATAGCTTCAGCAGTTTGCTCTCTGCTTAATAGTTTATTGAAGAATTTTTCTTATATGTTATTGTGCTAGTCACTTCAGCGACAATTTCAAAAAATAAAAGAATAAGAACATATAAAATATGAATACTAAATATAAATTAAAAGACTTAAATTAGAAATAAGACAAAACAATGGATTAGGTTATATAAAATAAGACTTACATTAAACAGACTTTGACTTAACTTTGACTTTGATAATATTAATTAAATGGTGCGTAGGTGACTAGTAATTTTTTCTTTAAATTGGGTTGCGCTGGTAATAGTTTTAAAATTGTGTGGAAGCTGGTTCCAAAGACGAACTGCATGAATGAAAATTACAAAAAATTGATCCATTCATTTTATTAACTGTGATAAATAAAGAAGACTTTTATATTGTGATTTAAAAATATAAGTCACTTACTGAGTTTTATTTTCTGAGTTTAATAATAAAAGTCTTTCGATAACTCTTATTTTCTGAGAAATAAAAGAAGACTTTTATATTGTGAGTTAAAAATATAAGTCACTGACTGAGTTTTACTTACTGAGCTAAATAATAAAAGTCTTTCGATAACTCTTATTTTCTGAGTAAAAAAATAAAAGTCTTTAATAATTGTTATTTCTGAGTAATTAAACTAAAGTTTTTAGTAACTGTTATTTATTGACTTTTCCATAAAAGTCGTTCTACAACTGTTATTTACTGAGTAATATAATAAAAGTCTTTAAGAAATGGTATTCTCGGAGTCAAAAAATACAAGTTTTGAATCACTGTTTAGTGTGGAGGTAAAAAATAAAAGTCCTTAATAACTGTTAATTGAAGCCTAAATAATTAAAACCCTAACAATAACTCTTAAATGTGGACTTTAATAATGTAAGTTATAACTGTTATCGTCCCTGGAATATACTTAAAAAAAAACAGATTTGAGGTAGAGATATTAACAAAAACGAATTGTAGATATAAGTCTTAATTTTACAAACTTTTAAATAAAAATTCCTGGCCCTAAGGCAGGCTTTACACTGGTCGACGCATGAGTCATGACATTCTAGTAGGCCCTTATGTTGTCTTGATTTCATTGTGAATAGCTTGTCATTTGACATTCAAAACAATACAACCTGAAGGCTTACTAGATTATCATGTCCAGCCTAAGTGTGTTGTTTTAAATAAGAATTAGATCATTTATACTTCTTTTCGACTTTTCTTCTACTTCACAACCCACGCACAGATTTCTGCTTAATTGCAAGAAGACATTGATGAGAATTTGGTTTAACAACTGAAATTTGATCATGAATCACCCTATCACATGAAAGTCATGGTTGTTTTGATTCCCTAGACAAATTGTATATCAGCCTTTAGCGCTGTTTTGTTTACTCATATGTATGATGCATTATCTATTCATACTACTTATATGGCTGATGAGTTTTTGCGCATTTCATTCTGCGTCAATGGAAACACACATAATTTATACTACATGCAAACGTACTTACACTTACACTTACTGACAGGCAGACAGACAGACAGACAGAAACTGCACTCATAAGCACGCAGTTTGCGGAGCAAGTGAAATATTGTAATTACAGTGCTGACTGACAACAACAAAATGGCCAACGTATAATTTGAGTTAAAAGCGCCTTAACGTATGCTACACTATTTTGTTGGCCCAGTTAATGTGTGTGTTTCTGGTTGCCTTTGTTATCTCACATTCGCGTGTGTGGTTAGCCATGATAAAAACTTTTTATCAAATCATGTTCGATTCAAATGGCAGACCAGCAGCAGAGTTTGAGAATTTTCTGGTTGTGTCAGCACAGCCAAATGCAATTAGTTTGAAATCAAGAAAAACACATCTTTTAGGTTTGGCAACTAACTTTTTAATTAAGCACAGAGCAGACAGGAGAAAACAAATGTAAATGTAAGTTACCAAAAGTAAGCCAAAGTAACTTTCAACTTTTTCCCCCCTGAAAACTAAGGTTGAAGAAATACTTTTTGATTCAATTCTAAACTGTTCATAAGCTTTTACTATTATAATGATCTTTGATCCTAAATTTCAGTTAAAGAATATTTCTTTATAAATATTTAAAAAGTTTGTTTACCGTTGGTAATTTGCACACTTTACACACACGTTCATTGGGTTTAAGAGTTAGCCATCAACTGAATATTTTCCTTTCATAAACCTTCGTCAATGTTTCGCCTTTCCACCAGAATCTCAACACGGAATACGAATTTACCGAATTTTGAAAAGAATTTTGAACAAATATTGAGATTTAAAATGTATTAAATTTTAACAAATTTTGAAATATTTTGAAAATTTTTATCGAATGATTTTTTTTAACTTTTTGGTAAACATTTTATGTTTAGAAAATGTATTTTAGTTTGTATTTAGTCAAGCGCTCGCACATCCGTTTCGTTCTGTAGTCGCGTCGCAACTGATTTGACCGAATGCCGAGCCGTTTTGCTCTTCACCATGGCTCCAGTCCTGCGCTTAACAGGTGAGTTTGCCGTTTGTTGATGATGATGTTGTTGTGGGGTTGGGGTTGGGGTTAATGTGGTGGGTGCTCGTGTTGTTTAGCTGGTTGGGTTGTTTTTTATTTATTTTTTGTTTTTTTTTTTTGGAAATTACTCATTGCCCGACGACTGCAGTGTTGACTGCTGCGATATTTTTGGGTTGTTTTTTTATGCTGCTTCTTGTTGTTGTTATACCGTATTTTGGCGCGTTTTTAGCAACAAGTTTTACAGTGGTTGGAAAGTGATTGAAATAATGTTAAAATAATATTAATTTGTGCTTCAGAAGGACACTTGCTGATGATGTGAACATTTCAAAAGAATCAGTCATCTACATTTTACTACATTTTACATCGTGATTTTTTTAACTTAATAAGTGTTTTAAAGGTTTTGTCACAAAGTCTGATTTTTTAGGAAAAGTTTGTCCTCCTTCGCGTACTACTAG
Organism: Lordiphosa mommai; assembly: GCA_018904225.1. Classification (NCBI taxonomy): domain Eukaryota; kingdom Metazoa; phylum Arthropoda; class Insecta; order Diptera; family Drosophilidae; genus Lordiphosa; species Lordiphosa mommai. The sequence continues at coordinate 748,788 of JAEIFT010000053.1, read as the reverse complement.
CCACACGGAAAACTTCAGGTGTGTAATCCTGTAAATTTTTTGAGGCTTATTTTTCAAAGAAGTTTACTAATTCTCTGTATTTTTCCAGTAAATAAATGTATCAAAAGTTTTTGGGCTAGAAACCCCCCCTATATCCGCCAGATAAACGAAAGCCTGCGAACAAGAATTTCTTTTTTTTTAAGAAATTTGGGGTTAAAGCAATTTGAAATAAACGTCTTTAACCACACTCAAAAAAAGGTGTTATAAAATGACCAAAATCAAGCACATTCCTTAGAAAAAAAAAAGTAATACCGCTTTTTTTTGAACCGTAAACAGTGGCGTCATTTCATGAACGCACAGTGGAGCCATTTGAAACCAACTGAGATAAACGAATAATTTAATTGGCATATGATAGATAACACAGGGCAACAAAATGACCAACTTTGTGAGGTGCAGCCTTGTTGATCAAAAATTATGATTTATTTATGTGCACTGAACAAAACTGCATCATCGGTTTTGTTCCATCAGCTCTTGTTTCCACGATATGACGGAAAAACGGATTTCTTGTAAATTTTGACATTTCGAATTTCTTGTGGTCACAATAGGCATGAATTTCTGAATTTATCTAGCCTATTCGACAGAGCACATATCAATGCTTCTGTAATAAATCAAATGCGCAATATTAGATCATGTAAAAGGGTTCAAATTGGTCTCTGAAGTCAGACATTACTCGATTTACGGCTGTTTTTACAAAATAAATCATCATTATAAAGCTAGAGTGATTGGTGTATTTAAATTTTAGCCATTTGAGCCTGTAGCCAATTATGTTTTCTAATTATGTGAATTAATTCGCATTTTTACCAGTTTATTTGGCTAAGCTACAGCTTGCTTAAGCCAAAAACACACATTTAAATTTATGGGAGGACTACTAGATTCCTATACCATATTTGTATAGGAACTATTGAAAGGCTACCTGATTCCACACAGAATTTATAAAAAATGTACATCTGCTTGTAAATAAATAAAATTCTATGATGAATCAAGTAGCCTCTTCACAGTTCCTATAAAATGAAATATGTGTTTTTTGCTTAAGCAGGCTGTAGCTTCGCCAAATAAACTGGTACAAATGCAAAAAAATCACATAATTAGAATAGATGTTGGGCTATATGCTGAAATGGATAAAATAGAAATCCAACGACCGTTCTAGCTTTAGGGATACGATTTATTTTGTAAAAATTGCCATAAATCGAGAAACGTCTGACTTCAGAGACCAATTTGGACCATTTTGCATGATCGAATTTTGGGCATTTGATTTTTTACAGAAGCATTGAAATGTGCTCTTTCGAATAGGCCAGATAAATTCAGAAATACATGGCTATTGTGGCCAAAAAAAATTCGAAAATGCAAAATTTACAAGAAATCCGTTTTTCCGTCATATCGTGGAAACAAGAGCTGATGGAACAAAACCGATGATGCAGTCTTGTTTAGTGCACTCCATTCTTATATAATCAGTTATAGATAGGGCTGCACCAAAAACACTGTTGCCCTGTGTAATTGTTCAACCTTTAAAATGAGCGATTGAAAAGGGTGCTATGTTTACTGATTGCTAACTTATGGGTTATCAAAGTCAAAATTTGAAATTAAATCAATTTAATAGTAAATAAACAAATTATTTTTAACAATTTTACATTATTGATGTTTCTGTTTTAATGTTATTATGTTTTAAAATTATTACCCATAAAATGAATTTTTTCGAACTTAAAAAAATTAAACAATAATAATATTTTTTACGAATTTGTATTTTTTTATTTTTTTAAGGTTTTTTTCAAAATAATTTGTACTGTTCATAAGACAAGATATATCTAATAGATTAATCATTTTGGACTAAAACTAGTGGATTCGTACTCTTTTCGTGACTTCACATGCCGCAGAGATGTAAAGTGCATCGGAAGATGGGGCCCACGTGTTAAAAAGGCCCTCAAAGAGGCTAACAGTCGCAAAGGCGTCGACGGGCAGCTGAACCTTTTTGAATTAGGTAAAGGAATAATCAAAGAAGAAGAACATATTTTGAAAATATGTCAAATATAAAAATTATGTTAAGAACAATTTGATATAAATTCGCGAATATTTCGGTATAATTTTGTCAGCATTTATGTAAATTTTGGTTATATTTGTGGAGCATCTCGGGCTTATTTTAGGAACATTTTGGTTTAATTTATGGGTATTTTTGATAAGTGACAAACCAGCTAGTTTTAGCCGGCTCGTGGTCATATAAGTTATAATTCTTTTAAAACTTATTAAAAACACTCGTAACATCACAAGGAACGAATGCATGCTAACAGCTGCCTTGCTATAACTACTTGGAAATTTCAAGTCCACAAGAGTGCAAACCCGAATGCATTCGAGCTTAACTATAAAAGTAGTTCGGTTTTCATTACCCAATGATGTGTGAGAGCTCGCATTGACTTGATGTAGAATGATTCGTCTTCGGCTGTTGGTTTTTGCGAATTTTTCCGAAAACTTTCGTCAAACAAATGGTTATGTACCACTCGAAGTTGACAGTCTTACATTGTTCAAGCGGAACAGTGGCCACATGACTCATTCGGCAGAGGAAGCGACCATTTTTGTCTCCTGTGACGATCTTATTAACGTCTTCTTATCAATTTTTTTTAGGCATTTCTATGCACCTCAAGAGCCCTTCTTCGAGGATTGTCAAATTATACGGAATCCAACGCCAAAAAAAAACATTTTTACTGCAAGGTGTTCATGCAAAATTTTACATATGCTAGTGGAACTAATATTTAGAGGATGCATCAATTTCACGGTATGTTACATAAGGATCTTACATTATCAGTTTAGGAACAGCATTGATGTTTTCTGGCACAACAACCGATTTTGGACTATCTTCACGGAATTCGTCGCTCAGAGACGATTGTGTTTTCATTTAATAACGATATACAGAAATTTTTGAGTTATACAGTAAACGATAAACAGTAAATTTTGCTTTAAGTTAGATCAAAACAGGATCAAAATGGATTCTCAATTCCATTTTCACATTTCGGAAATGAAATGATTCTTTTCTTGCAGTCGCAAAAGATTAAAGTTGGTCGCAAAAAGTAAAAAGTGATCAATTTCATTCAGAATGCAAAACTAAACAAAAAAGAAAACAGAGTCAGAGCTGCTTTCGGATTACTATTAAAAAGTGTTAAAATTGAGAGCATGCCTGATAATCTTGCTCATTGCAGTATCGAAAATATTTTAGAATATTGTGATAGGAAAATAACAAACTTACTTAGATAGAATATAAAAATATAAATTCACTTAAAATTGATTAAGAGTTGTCCAAAATTAAGATTTTATCATTCAATTATTTACTATTTCCATCTAAATATTTATTATTTTTTGGCTGCTTGGCAACATGTTGCTGCAGCATGTTGGCTCTCTCGAACACAGCAACAAACTGTTGAGCGTTTGTTTTTTTTGGTGAGTCGTCGCAATTGACAAAAACACTTCAACAGGCAATTCCCCACTCCCGCACCCCCCACACCCCGTTCAAACACCGCACTCACTTGCCTGAATTGCACATAAAATGAAATCGCAATGCGAAACAATCAAAGTGTCAATTAAAATATGTACAATAGCAAAAACAGTTAACAGTAAATTCTGTCAGAATGCGTGTGCTGTCACATGCACATAAATAAACACAGCTCACACACACACACACACATACATACATGTGAGAGTGGTCAGTGGAAATTGAAAAGGTGTGAAAATGCAAAGTTTGCCGTTGCTGTTACCTTTCTTTTTCGTTCCCCATTTTGTGGTGGCTGGCAACAATATTTACGGCACTCCCGAGTGCCTTTATTTCCGCATGAATCATTCCCGGTTCCATCTACAACTGTGCTCTTGGCCGCCTGTCCACAGTGGGCATAAATTCCTGTCGCTGCCTCCACTTCAGTGTATGTGAGTGAGTATGTCTGTAGCATTTTTTTTTATGAGCCATCCCCCATGTCGACAGGACCATCATAGGCATTTTCTTTCTTTTTTCATTGTCGCAATGAAATTCCAGACATTTTACGGTCATTTTGCCTGTTGAATATTGTCATCACACGCTGCGGGCCCCATTCGTAGAGTGCTAGAGTGTGTATGTAGGAACTTGTGCCATGACATGGATGAGACCCTCCCCGTCAGTAATTATGATAAATGTCTTCTTAATAAACTCAGCTGGTGGTGGTGGTAAGCTGTCATCATGCCATCATCTTTGCACACACACAATGCCAAGGCAAGTTAATGCATTTTCCAGGAATACAGCTCCAACTTATCCACCTGCTTCTAATGGCATTTCCTGTCCAGTTGGCCATTAGCAGCAAAATGTTGTTGCACATTGATCGAATGACATTGTCGTTGTGCCCTATCGAGTGGGCGGGACGTGTTTTGACAGCGTTAGGTTGATTCCTTCTGGCACGTGTTTATGTCATGATTGCACTTTTGCCATTCCAGGCACCTAGGCTGATGTCATTAGGCGGCATTGTAAATGTGTGTGTGTGTGCGGCAGTTTACACGTTAGTTGCATTTAATGGTTATTGAATCAGCGTTTAAGCCAAATTGCCTATTAAAATGGTCTCTCTATGCTCGAGTAATTTGATTAGGCCACAAATGAGGCTAACTTGCCACTTACAACAATGCTGCAAATTTCTTAGCATACTTTTCAGCGCTGTCCGTAGCAGAAGTCGTGCCAAGCTGATCAATAGAAGCCTGAGAGCACGGGGAGTGTGGGTAGAGGAAATAAAGTTTGCAACCCTGCCGGGCTATATAAACTTCGATGAACCGTACTTTTTTTTATTATGAATTATGTTAAGGACTTCCAAAATATTGATCCATGAAATTTAGCATAACATTTGAGCTTGAAAATTGGGCCAACTAATTAAAAATAATTTTTGCAGCCAAGCAAAAAATGCTGCGTAGCAGCAAAAGCTTAAAAAAACAGTTCACTAAAATAATTGGGAGAATGCAGAGGAAATTAACATTAACTGAACTCTTGGACAACGAGTGCTGCATATTTTTAGTCAAACAACTTAACTCCTTCCATCTACCTAGCCATCTTTCGGACAGAAAAAATTTTAATAAACCTGATTTCGAGTCCAGATCTACGTTTCATTCCTAAGTCAGCAAAAACAACTGCTCAGATGTAGTTTGGAGGTAAAACACTTACTCAGGAAGCGGCGACTAAGTAAAAATTTATTTAAAATATCCTGCGTATGCTACTGCCAATGTCAATAGGCCCTCTATCCCCTTTTGATTCACTGCTTCATCTTCTTAACATGTTGAGACAAAGAATATCTAAGGGACAACAATTTAAGCTCAAATATATAGCTAGTGAATATAAATTGCTTCGTTCGCTTTTAGCTGGAGTTGAGGGACACCTTGGAACGGCTTGATATATTCCTGAAGGATATGCGATACGCATTTTCCAGTGGCAAAAATATTCTCGACCGCCAAGGGACTATTCCGCTCCTAAGATACGTACGTTACATTCGTACGCATATTTTTGCACATTTCTGGCAATCCAAGAGAAATATCCTTCACATAAACATAGTAGTTTATTGCGTTTGGAGAGTACTTTCAAATATTCTATAACATTTTGGCAGTTCGCTTTGGTAAAGAAATAATGGCTGTACAAAGTGTTGTTCGTAGATTACTCAAATGGGAAGTCATATTTTCAGCAGTTTTAGCGGTATAGTCCAAAAAAGGTTAAGGCATAAAAAAAGAGGAATATTGAACTTGGTCAGCTCTGTAGAGGGATTCATTCGATCAAAATGTTTGACTACACAGAGGGAAAAAACCGAGAACATTGGACTCAAGATGAGCACAATCGTTACCAAAAACAGTGTAAGAACGGGAAATCTCATATGTAGTAGAATGTTCTCACTTCAAGAACATTTTTTTGAGAACGCAAAAACTTGAATTGAGTTGTTTTTGTTCCGTTTTCAAGAACACTTTTAACTTTATATGAGAACAAACAATACTCATTTTAAGTAATTTCGTTCTCACTTTGAGCAGATCAAAGAGAGCTAAATTTCTCTCTCTCGCTCGCTCTCTCTGTTTTTCAACCCCCGTATAGTTGCGAAATACCATAACCCAAAGCCAATGTGGCACGCGCTCACGGAATTGAAAGTCAAAAAGGCAATTATACTCCGATTGAGTTGAATTTTGCTCATTTCAAGAACATTCTGAACATTTGTTCTCAAAAATTTTGAGAAAAATCTGTTATTGTTTTGAGTTGCCGGCAACTTAATTTCTGAACAGGTTTTTTCCCTCTGTGTACATTTGCTCATACATTTCGTTATGACCGTTGCATTTTTTTCTACTACTATAAAACTAGCCAACAGGGCTAGGGTAGAAAACCTTGCCCACCTTATTAGCAGCCCCTCGCTGACGACAGTAATTTCACTATTTGACCAGTTTTAGCAGAGTTTCCCAGCCATTGCCCCTGGGGGCCGAACACATTCGGCAATTCACACAGACACAATCCAAACACATGCCAAGCCCTTTGCAAAGAGAGTAAAATAAATCCTCAAAATCTTTCACGAGATAGGTTAGAACCGCTTTGCCTCGTATTATATTCGCACACCAATACACTCTCACTTCTTCGCCTTGCTCTTCAAGCACTGCTATGCATTCAAGTGCTTGTTCGGCCAACTGCGATTTGAATAACGCAACCACACAGACAAGATGGAGTCTGATAAGAGATATGTTTATTTCGATACAGTCTGTATTTCTTTTAAACTAACTCTATTTCTCCTTGCTTACGAGCAAGCTACAGTGTGGGTTGATTTGTAATCGTCTAATTGCATTATTTCTGATAGTAGAAACCGGAAAATCGTTGCTCAATCTCTCAACAACACCAACACTACTTATTTTCTACATTTCTTATTGCAATGACTGAAAGAATCATAATACTTTTTAACATTATGATTATCGAATCACATTTTAGCATCTTTTTTAGTGCATTGACATGGGGCACTGGCTATCTCTGTCCAGTTTGTGCCCAAATGACTCTGACTTATTTCAATTGATTTCTAATCTTCCAGAGGCTTCAATGTCTTTCTGTGAACCAAAAGCTAACCATAGCTAGCATTCGTACCGGGATAAAAATAATAACACTTTACAATACCAGATATGAGTCTACTTCAAAGACTATTCGAATTAACGTCGCAAACTGAATAGTTTTTTAAGGAGCAAAACTAAACCATATATCCCAAGGGTGTATAAATGCTAGAAAGACATTGGACTTTATATAACACTCTGAAGAGTAAATCAAGAGATTGTTCTATTTCTGTCCGAGGACTTATTAAACCAAGCTGTATTAATCTAATCTGCTTCCATATAATTCCGTAAATTTTAATAAAAAGCGTATGAATATTTCACATAGCTTTTTCAGCAACAATCGTAGCAAAATGGACGCCGAAAATACTTGAATTAAAATACTTAATCCGCTTTTAATACAAAAACAAACCCACACAAATCTCCAACAAAATCAAAAGTTAATAAACGCCATTTTATTTGCTCTGATTTGCATTCAACCATTCAACTAGATTATTTGCGCAATTTACATAGCGAAATTGTCAGGAGGGTGATGGTATGAAGGGGTGGATGGGGGAACCTGCTTAATGAGCTCAGTGAAATGTGTGTGCTTAAAATTAACTTTCGAGAACAGACTGTCATCAGACTTTGCTGATGCTGCTCTCGAATGTCCTTAGTGGCAGCTGTTGCTCAGCCAGACATGCTGTCATAATTACGCAAATAATTTGGCAGAGTTAGCTTAAAGGGTTCCCCTGGTTACAGCCAAAGAGATGGCTTTAATAATTACGTACAGCACAAAGACAGGGCCATGAAATTTGTCCAAACACTGAAAATTGTAAATGTCGTCATCTGCAAGCCAAGCCAGTGGAGATGCAGCCAAGCTAAGCTGGATGCTTTGTGCGGAGGTGGACTGGGGGCCACTTGACACCGTTGACAGCGCAAATGTTGCTACTAAAAAACTAATTTCTCGCTTTGTTGAGCATAATTTTATGCAATTTTCTTTAGATTGAATTGCAAAGTGAAATTTTTCCTTGTGTGTGGGCGAGTCAGTTCCTTTTGCAGTCCATAAAAATGAATGAATAATCAATTGTCTGGCACTGCATTATTATTATTATAATTATTATTGCTGTCGCCACTCATGGAGTTATTCAATAAAGTTTTTAATTGTTTTTCAATTATTTTTTAATTAATATAATGAATGGCAAAAGCTGCGGAAAAGTTTAAGCGGCGTAAACAATTATTAAATGCCTTAAATGTAGATGCAGTTCATAATTTCTAGATGAATAAGAAATGACAGTTCAAGCACCTTCCCTTCTGTGAGTGTTAAATCTTGTTTCTTTATATTTATTTTTACAAGATAATTTTATATAAGCCCGCTGGCGGGATGTTTATTTTCATTACCTCATTTTAAGTGCTGCTAAATTTTATGTAGGACAAACAGAAAAAAAAAATGGAGAAGAAGTTTAAAGCTCAAAAACATCAACAGCAGCTTTCAAACGCCTGAGAACTTTAGCACCTGGGCGAAAAATAACGGAAGGGAAGAAAAAAAAATACATACCAGCAAAGTTGCCTCAAGAGCTGGTGGGGTTTTTTAATTTAAATCAACTCAAGGGCTTAAGCTCTTGTAATTCAAGGAGGAAAAAAAAAAACTATTTATCAACCTGGGACAAAGTTGTTGTCAAGTCACACGGCCTGTCCAACAAAACACAAACAAGTTATCAAAAGCGCATCAAACGCAACAGTTCGAGAGAACAGAACAGAACTAAAAACTGGACATGGACATGGTTATACTTGAGGCACGCACAGGGCTCAGTTAGCAGCACGTACAAGGCTCTTTTCCAGTTTTTGCTCCTGCTGCTGCTCCTGCTGGCGTAGGCAGAGCACGAGCTGTCTGAAATAAAGCCATGGACATGAACGTGAACGTTGACAGTCCACAAAAGGAACAAAAAAAATATGCGGCATACTAAAAAAAATACACAAACACACACACACACACAAAGGAAGGAAGGAACTTTAAGGCTCAGCTACAAAAAGTTTGATTCTGCATAAAGATGCGAGAATAGAGAGCTTAAGAGACTTATAACTTTTATGTAATGACAGTTTAATAAAGCAAAAAGTTGGATTTCTCAAGTGTGTGTGTATGGAAATTTTACAGGAAAATAGCAAATCCAAATTAAGTTTGACTTAATTGAATTTGTAATTTATAAACTATCTAAAGCTAGACAATTTCAGTTCTAAGTTTGTTAGCTATTTTTTAATATTTAACAAACCCAAAAAATAAGACTCCAAGTGAGCGATGGGCAGAACTTTGCCCTTTTGGCTTAGCCAGCCCACTCCGTTATTTCTCGCTCAGGCAATTGCGACGCTTTGGAAGAATAAAAAAAAAAAAAAAATGTACGCAATTCTGGCGCCAACAAACAGACTCAGTTTGCGCGACCGCAACTTGGGTAGACAGACGGCTGCTGAACTCGAGCCTCGCTTATATGGGTTGTTTTATTTCTGTTGTTGTTGAACTCCTCCCAAACTCAAATTTTATGCCCATCACAGCGCCAAATGATTCATTTATAGTTACAACTGGATAAGAATTCTTTTTTTTTTCCTAATATTTCTGTATTAAGGCTAAATCTTACACCTAATATATGAATATCTCTTAGGCCACAGTCGAAGTCGCTTAACCTATATATCGAGAACTTCGTTAACGTAAGTAGAATTATAATATTCTAAATACTATAATAAGGAATTTGCGACTAGATAAAATTTTTGTAAGATCCCAATACCCCCACCCCTGAGAATATCTTGCGTACGCTACTGAAGCACGCACTTTGAAGGTTCTAAAAATTCTACCCCGAAGTGGGTAAAAACCGAAAAGGTTTGTCAGACAAACAGGGCTACAAACCATTTCAAAGCCAAACCGCTTCAAAGTCGAAGTCTGCGGGTTTTTATGATTGTGTGAACCAAACCTGAACCGGATTAGATTTTTTATTTCAACCCGAACCTGAACCGTACGACAAAAATGCATTATGCTCGAACCTAAAATCTGATGTAATGTAAAATTGGCTGTTACAGCCCTCAAGCTGAGCTTCTCTCAATCTTTTTGCTCGTCTGTCTTTTAAAGTAGTAGTCTGGTAACTTATGCCTATTTTCATGACTTCTTTGGAGGGTGGTTTTTTATAGGAAAATAAAAATGAATTAACTTGAATATTTAGAGTGTTTTTATTTACATATTGAAAATATAAAAGAAAATTAATTTGAAAAAATTTAATAGTTTATTACTATTATTATTGTCACTCGAAGTTGGAACCTCAAAAAAAATGCTCGTGGATGGCCCGGGTGATTTTGGCTCTTGATGTTATCTGAAATCAAATATTATTGATTATTCTTAATCTATAGACATGTCATTCTGGTCGTAACTACAGAAATTAAATTTCAAGGGTAAATAACAAAATGGCGGACTTTGATAAAAAAAAGTCCTTTTATTTTAGCAAAGAAAGGGTTGTAAAATAAAAAGTTATGGGTGAAAAAAATTCTCGTTAGTTCCGACGAGAACTATAAGTGTGTAGAACAGCCTGTTAAAATTTGAAAAAGTTAGGACCCGGGCCGACCAGAAAAACAATGTTTTGAGAAAAACGCGTTTAAAGTTCAACAACCTTAGAGGTTGGACTCCGAGGCGCTCTAGGAAACTCGTTATAACTCCCGAAATATTTCGAATTTCTGTCTGAAATTTTTACAGTATATTCTCAAGACATTGTACTTTCAAATTAAGCAAAACAAAAAATTTCGATTTTTTGAACCCAAGTTACCAGACTACTACCTTAAAGAAAGGGACCTACAGTTTAACGCCGAGTGTCCGAACGATTAAGTTTTTGAGAAGCTTTTTCATGGCTACATACTTCACAACTGGCGCCAACAGCTGCAAAGGTGACCTCATGTGTAAAAGTTTTTAAAGAAATAACTTTTTTAATTAGATGTTCCGTGGCGGGATCGAACCCACAACCTCCTGCTACCCACTGGCCCAAACAAGGCTGATGTGTCCCCGCCAAAAATAAAATAAATTGAAACCCTTACTTAAAAAATCAAAATAATATCATACATCAAAAAAAGACCAGTTTCCAACCAGATTGAACCAGATTAAAAGTGGCTTAGTGCCATATCTCGAATATTTGTTAAGCTACTTTTACTTTTTGTTGTTTGCGTTGATAATGATAATGATAAAATATAAAGTTATTTATTTTCCCGGATAAAATCCAGTTCTGAACCAGTACAAAAAGTGGTTCAAAAGTGGCTCGAAGCCATATCTCAGAAATTATTGTACGCTAGAAACTTGAAAATTTGGTGTGAGACCAAAGACCGGTTCCGAACCATATTGAACCGGTTTAAAAGTGGCCATATCTGGAATATTATTTAAGCTGTGAACTTACAATTTGGTGATTGTGTTGAAATTTTCTTTATAATTGTTTAGAATTTGTAATTGTTTAGAAAGGGCGAAATTCCTTTTCTAAAAATTTCATATTTCATTAGCATCTTTGTTTCTTAGAAAAAATTTTCATATAACAAAATTTCTTAATATTGAGGCCGATCTTAATCAAAGAAGTTAATTTATTTCTTTCTAAAAAAAACAAAAAAAAAACCTTTGAATGTCAGCTATGAATCGAACACGCAACCTTGCAGTGAACACGAATTTAAATGCATCTCAGCATGCAATGTACAAGAACGTAGACAGGTTAGGCAGTGGGGGCAGTTACTCTTCCCTGCATATGATATTTGTGCTTTCAACATTCTGTACATTGTACCACCTGGCTACTCCCTTAGCACTGCACCATCTCACACGCTTGTTGCCGCACATCTAAGCCGTTACATATATTTTTTCTGCTGTGGTTAATTCGAGTTCATGTTTTATAAACGAAAAAATAGAACAAAATCATTTACATCCCAATTAACATGTTTCAGAATACGTAAAGGAGTCCTTTTCACACAGATGCACACAAACGCCATTTGGTGAAAGCAATACATATTCATAAATTCATAATTAAATAAAATAACGTACTATTTCTAGAGCGTAAAAAATAAATTATCCAAGTGTAACATTCAAAACTTAATGTACCTAAAATTTTTATTAAAATCACCTCACCCTCTGTCTCTCTCTCCCTCCTCAAAAAGTCATAAATTTGTCAAATAAATTTGCATATCTTAAAATGAACTTCACACAGGGAACTTGTCATGAAATTCTCATAAATAAATGAAGCTGTAAGTGGGTCAAAGATTAGCATCAACCAACAACAACAACAACAAAAGCAACAACGGAATATTCATTTCTCAAGACTTAACCTTGAATATCTGATTTATGCTCTCTGGTTTATTTGACCAGGACAAACATGCAGAAGGTTCTGGCTAAAACTAATACTTGCACATTTAATGGCTGCTGGGGCTTGCCTTGATTAAATAAGTAAACAGAAAAGGCCATGGCACAAACACACAAATGCGATATTTGCACAATATTTGTTTATCTATGTATTTGTATGTATCCACCTTGAAGGAGGAGTGGGGTTAAGGTCCTGGCTAATCAAACAACCACAACTGTGCGTATCGTTAAACGTTGTTAATGCGATTTTTATGCGATAAGCAACAAATAACCAGCAATCGGACAAAAATCTTCGTCACACCTGAGCAACGGCACAGAAATCTAAATCCGATTCCGCCAGGCACATAAAAACTTGAGGCAGCGCCAAAGTATGCTACGTTTAATGGCTTTAACGACTGCCAAAGTTGTTGTTCTTGTTGTTGTCTGTGAGAGAAGCGAAGCGCAACCAAGCGAAACGTTTATTAACCTGCCCCGCACAGGTTTAGGGCTCTCTTTATGCAAATGTATGTAAACCATCCAAAATGAAGTGAGAAAATAAAATTAAAACTTGCACGCACAAGTTTATTTTTGCGCTGTTTGAACGAGTTAAGCGATAAATTTCAATGAATCCAAACCAAACATATACATAGATTTTTTTTTGTGCGTTTTGGCCAATGCCAATGTCGCTGATAAAGCGCAGATGTGCTCGCCGTCCAATGCACTTAAAATAAATGGAAATGAGTTTTATGTACGATAAAGTCGAAAACCCCATTAAAGCGCTGAACGCTATTGAACTTGCCTCGGGGGTCTTCTGTGTGTGTGTGCGTTAAGGTGTTGTCTTTTAAGCAGAGGGGATGTAATCTGAAGGGGGGAATCAACTTTAAGGGCTGGTAATAGAAGCAATCGGAAATCTGTTTACAGGAAAAAATGTGCAAATTTGCCTGTAAATTGATTATCGTATAATTAAATCTCCTATAGAGATGATAATCTAGTGACCAATTTAAATTGAAGCCCCAAAATCGCAGTTTACGAAAAATCACACTCCAAATAATTTAAATAAATAAAAAATATGAATTACTCCACAACTATTTGCAGCTTTATACAGTAAATTCCTGGATACAAGACAAAATTTTGAGAAAAAAATTGAGGAAAAAAAAACATATCTTTTTGCGGCAATTAATTGTAGTGTTCACATTTTCGCGATTTGGTTGACAGAAAAAAACACATAATAATGACATAATTTTAAAGTGTGAGTATCTAAGAAGTTTGGGATCGGATGCAATTTTACAGATTTTTTGCATATTTTTTTTTTTAAATGGTTTAACGTAGTAAGCAATAATAAAAATTTAACTTTTTTAAATCTTCAATTTAAAAAAAAAAATTTTGACCTCGAATTAGTCATTTTTCGGGAAAACCCTGAAAATACGTACCCCCTACTTTTCAACAAAAATTGCAAAATAAAAATTTATCAACCTAAAAATAATCCATATAAATTTTCCTTATTTTTGTGTTTTTTTTTTTAACTCACAAAACTGTGTGTCTAAAACTTTTGGGAGCTCTCTTTGTTTGCATTACTCACCTTTAACAAAAGGTCTAAAAAAAAAATCTCGAATTTACTAGATTCGTGGGTTAAATTTGGGTTGAATCAAGGTTCGAACTAGGCATGTCGGATACTTGAAAAATATCTATATTGATATTTTTTCGATATAAAAAAGTTTCATTTCGATATCGATATTTTGTTGACAAAATAATCAATATTATCGATATTTCGATATTTTAAAGCTTTATCTAAAGAATAAACAGGTCCTTTGAGGTGTCATTTGAAGCGTATTAAAAACTGAATTCTGTCAAAAAAAGATCAAAATCTACAGATCAGAGATCCCAACCGCAAAAAATATAGATAAAATGTATTTTTATAAGATGGACAAAGATATCTATTTTATTTTATTTATTACATAAGATGTTGTGAAAACTTATTCAAGAATTTATAGTGAAAGAAGACGCTGAAGTTGAAAAGTAAACACATCAACAACATAGAAGTCATAAATAGAAACATAAGTAATCCAAGAAACGTCAGAACTTTTTTTTACCAATAATCGATAGACCAAGATTTTTGAAAGACGATTTAAGTTATGTGCTTTTCGGTTATTCGTCTTCTTAAAACTTAAAACCAGAACCGGAACTGGGACCGATATATAGATTTTTTTAAGTACCGGTATTCGAGAATCGGTATTGTTGGAACCGAAAAGAACCCACATATCATACCGGTACAGTTTCGGTTTTTCTCAGGGTATAACCTTATAAAAACTTAGAAGAGGAACCTAAATGGTGGTCGATAAAGTTCTCTAAACAGCGTGCTGTGAATTTGATATTCCATAAAATATCAAAAGTTCATCTTGATGTTCCAGCTATTATATTCAACTATACTTTTTTTTAATATGGCGACACTGCCACAACACATATTAATTGTCTCTTTTCTAATTTTTAATTTAAATACCGCTTTGTTATGAAGGGCACTAAGCTTAAACAATAAAGGCTGCTAAATGTCAAATTTAATTAAAATTTACAAATTTTTTAGATTTAACTGTCAAAAATTTATTTCATCACCCCCGAAATAAAAAAAATCTAGCTACGCGCCTGCAATGGATATGTCGATTTAAAGCTGGTCAAACTAAAATTGTCCTATTCTCGAAATAAAAAAGGCAACCCTAGTAAACACACCTTAAACAGCATTTTTCTCATAATATTGCATACCAAACTTATGTGTAAACGAAACTAAACAAACATAAAAGTTTCGAATCAATTACAACGCGTTGTGTTTGCTTTGCTTACAAATCATTAGCCGCTGTAAAATCGAAAAATAAGCTTTGTTCACTCATGCCGTTGTTTGCCTAAAGCTTTAGCATTAACACACCAAAAAGCGAATTATAGTTTTTGCATTAAAAATTATGATCTTCATAAGAAAGTGTTTTTAATCGAAGAAGTGGTTTCTTTAATTGTTAGAATTTGTTTTAAATATTATTCTGATTCTCTAAAGTTCTTAGAGCTAGTATACTAGAGAAAGTAACAAAATCGACTTAGTAAAAAAAAAAAATAAAAACAAAAAAAAAAGGATTTTTAAAAGAGTCAAGAGAGTGTTTTGACAATATTTCAAAATTGTTTTATTCTCAGGAGAGGAGCTCAAATGGCAAACTAATTATTCACGCTGAACCCGAATATGATCTCAGAAATTACATAATTCCTAGGGATTAAATTTGACATAAAAATGCATAGAAAAGCAGAAAATCATGAATATTTCATAGAAAGCAGTTTTTTTTAAATTTTTTTTATTAAATGTTGTAATACGTATTAGTTTATAAACAATATAATATTTACTTTAAACATTTTATTAGGTATAAGAATTAATTAATTAATAAAAGAAACATGTGAATTTTTTTCCCTTTGTCAAAACACTTTCTTGACTAACTGTAAGGGCAGCAAGGTTCGGTTCGCGGATTCCAACCAAAATTTACAAATGGTTAAGGTTCAGAAATTTAAGGTTCAAAGTTTTTGAGCTAAGGTTTTGGTTCGAACCTTGGTTCGTCCCAAGTTTTACCAAATTTTGATAAAAAAGCAATTATTTTGTTAAAAATATAAAAAAATTTCGGAATTTCTATATTTTTGTTTATTTAAAGATACGATTTCATTTATTTGGATCAAAATTTTGGCAAATTATTTGCTTGTGGGACCTTAGCTTAAGACGTGTAACTTTTGCTGAACCGAACCGAAAGTTTTGGTTCGGAACAAGTTCAGGTTCAAATAATTTTTTCACAAGTGGTTCGGTTCAAGGATCGGTTCAAGGATCGGATCACAGTAAAACAAAAGTCGGAATTCCGCCCTGCTTACTGACTGATGATAGGACCGGGAGGTTCTTGACACCTGTGATGCGAATCGAACCAAACCAAACCGCTAATATGTGAACCAAACCACTGTACTTTCGAAACTTATAATCCTATTTGAAAACTGAAAAAAAGCGGTTCGGGTTATACATATTTAAACAAATTCAGAAAAAAATTTTGTTTCACGTCACGAACAAAGTAAAGTCGTGCATTATTGAAAGATGATTTTTATACTCTGTACCAGTGTTGCCATTTTAGTGGTAGTAGTAGTAATGCTATTAAATTTTTTAAAATGCTATTAGATATAACTCTGGCAACTTTTAAATCATTTTTAGCAATATTTACTATTTTGATATTTATGAAACGTAATGCGAAATAATTCCTAATAAAACCGTTTAAAAGTTAATCATTCTTTGCAATAGATCTTGCCTTTTGTACAAAGCCTTAGAAGTGAGTTTAGCAGTAATAAATTAAGGCATGAGTCTTAGAATTAGCACCAGTTCATCAGTGATTTCAGTACTGTTGCATGTACTACCCATGAAATTAACCCATAAATTTAGTATTGAAATGTATGTTTACAAAATCATGAAAGAACGCCCTGACTTTGTTAAATTCATGAACGAAAGCATATAAAGGAAGCCCTGTTTTTAATTCCTGTCCTTTATATTTTAAGAGCTGAAGGGTTCTTTGTCTTCCTTGGTCCAATGAACCGGGTAAAACTCAATTAATTACTTTTTCAATATTAAGGTTCATTTTTAGAATTTTACATGTGTTCGAAATAATACTTCAGTGTTTGTCAACAAGAGCGAGGCCACAACTTGAGATTTTATTGGTGTGATTTACACTTCTTAAAAAAGACGAATCTTTTTTATTGTCACATTTTTTTTTTAATTCGGAACTATTTACTATTTATTCATGGATTTTTTCTTCCCAATAAATGTATTCTGTATCAGTTTTTTTTGCTCATTGTACATTAGAAATAATAATAAATAAATCGAACTCAGGCCAGCGACTGAAAAATTGTTTGCTCTTATGGCATAAGCCTCGGCATGCGTTCGGCTCGTGTCGGTGTGAATATATTCGTCTCCAGGGACTTTGGTTGACAAACCCTATACTACAGTTTGGACTGCCACAGCAGCCAGTTGCTTAGCACAGAGTTGCCATACCAATGTGTCACTTGGCATTGAAACACTGAACAAAAAAGAGCAACAGAGTGAACAGTCACTAAGTAGAGAGTAACTGAACTGAATCAAAGAACAACTGAGACAACAGTTCACTGATTAAGTCATGATCATGCTCACTTGTTCAGTTTAGAGAGCAACTCATTTTTGTTCACTCACTTCTGAACAATCCTACTCAAAGCCAGGCTTAAAATTGCATTTATCTTATATTTTTGTAATTTCTCTAGCGACCTTTCTAATAAATCCAAGCTAGTTTTGAGGGTTTGAGACCACGAAGTTGTGTTTGCACAAATTATGCATTCTACACCAAAAGAGCAGGTACAGTACTGTTTCAAGAACCTCCCGGTTCCATCATCAGTAGGTTTTTTGCTGGAGACTAGAGATTTGCCAATCGCCTTTCCATGCAATTACCAGATTCGACATTTCCCTTCAACTATTCAACAATCCACAAATAATGAAATTTTCTTTGACCACAGGGCGTATGAATTAGATTTAATTTGTTAACGAATTGTTAACCAATTTGTAGCAATTGGCCCCAGTTTGTGGTCTATTTTAATGGCATATTAAATGTCAAATACATAACAAGTGCTCATCCAAGTGTTACAAGCAAGATTTTGCCATAATATATAATTCATTGAAACATGTAACAAAAAGTGCGTCAAGTGGCCTCACTCACACACACACAAACACACACACGTACACAAAAGTATTGAATTACGTTGGACTTGTCTGACTGCGTCTATTTTTTTATGGCACCCCGGGGAAATGACGCCATATGAATGTCATTTTAATACACAAAAACTTGGACAATATTGTCACGCTGTTAACACACACACACACACACACGTACACAAAGGCAAAAAAAAAGAAATCCAGCTAGACAAATGTGCGAATCGAAATGCTATTTTTGTGTTGCTTGCGTCTATTGATAGCGCTACATTACATGTGCTCAATATGTACAAGTATGTGTGTGTGTGTGTGCGTCATGAAGCCAGCAACAAACATTTATCAAGTGGTTGCTCAATTTAGCATATAAGCCATAACATTTTGTGAACCTATTTTTCAATGGATTTGGTTGGAAAAGTTTTACCCTAAAAAGTAGGCAATGGTTTTTTCTCAAATCATTTGCTCGAAAGTTTTATGGCACTTGATTAATTGCTCGCCTCCCATTTGACGTCATTCACCAGCTTAAATTGAAATCAAAACAAACTAAATTCAATTCACTCTGTTTTTATTTTATTTTCCTGGTTTTTATTTGCCTTTAATGCTGACGAGAGCGGGGGGGGGGGGTAGGACGGCCACTTTTGTGCCTCGCCGCACTGTTTGCATTAACATTGAAAAAGTTTTGCTTTCTGGCTGCAAAACGAAAGAGACCCACTTTTCAACTTTTCCACTGAGGTTTTTCTTTGTATATTTTATTTTTCTTTCATTTCATTTTTGCCTAGGTGAGCAAAAGTTTCACTTTCCTTTTTTTTCTGGTCAACAGCAACAAAAGGTCATTGAACAATTGACAAAGTCGCTTTGGCCATTGTCTTTGCTCTGCACAACAAATGCCATTAAAAAAAAAAGTTTATCATAATAGTTTGGCGCCACGTCCAGTGCAGGCTGTCTCAAGTGTCCATGAAATTCTATCAGTGAAACGAGCAATTAAAAGTTTGCCATTAAAAGCTACGCACTCATTAAGCCCGGTAGTCCTGGGTAAGTCTCTCTCTCTCTCATTACTTAAATCTCGAATTACCTGTTTTACAATTTATTTTTAGTTGCAAAATTTTGGCATTCCAAGTACCTGCCTTCAGGCATAAGATGTGAAATAGTAGTCCAAAGTATTTTAGTAGAGAGATGAATCTGTTTCTGGAATTATGTTATTTGCATTTCATTTGGCAAAAGTGAGGAAGATGGAAATGTGCAAAGACAGTGCATATAATAGATGGCGCATCTGTGTAACTAAATAAAACTATTTTTTGGACAAAGGCACATTTACACTTGAAAGTTTAACCATTTAATTTAATGCAGAATAGTTTAAGAAATTCTTAGTGTCACAGTAAAAACGAGAACATAAGTTAAAATCGACCCTTGTCTGAGTTATATATATATATAATAAGTCCGTTACTCAGTAAAGGATTATTAAATAAAATTTTTTTTAATTACAAAATTTTAATTTTAACAAAAATTGTTAAAATTAACAAAAAATGTTAGTATAAAAATTAAATGTTAATATTAACATTAAATGTATATATTAACATTAAGTATACAAACTGAAGGCACAGTGACCCCAAATATATGACAAGAGTTCATTCTTTTAAAGCTCCGCTCAATATTATCCAGAGCTGTAAATGAAATTACCATTACCATTACAATTACGATTATTAAGGTAATTAAATATTTAATTAAAATGTAATTAAAAGTAATTAAAATGTAATTAAAAGTAATTATAGTAATAAAGATAATGCAAATTATGTAAATGTAAATGATATTACCATTACAATTACGATTTTTTAGGTAATTAAATATTTAATTATAATTACAATCTGAAAATATAATTAAAAGTAATTATAGTAATAAAGATAATGCTAGTTATTTTAAAATTTTTTACGTAATGAAAGTTGCAACCGAAATTACTATAATTATTTTTAATTACCAAAAAAATTAAAATATTCAGATACAATTTTTTTAAATATTGTATTTGTAATTAAATTTAATTGCGAAAAAATCGTAATTGTAATGGTAACTTAAGTTTTAATTACCACAAAAATCGTAATTGTAATGGTAATGGTAATTTCATTTACGGCTCGGATATCCAATCTTCTGATAATTTCATAGATTTTAGTTATTGGGCATATTCATTTAAATGGAATTAGAGCTTAATATGTGTAATGTATTCTAGGATACAACAGAGCGTTCATTTTAATGCAAAAATGGAAAATCCATTAAAGGATTCTTTTGGTTATATGGTTAATAAATTTTTAACATATAAATTAAATTTCGTCATATATGAATTTAAGGTGGGTCTTAATTGCTGAATCCGTAGTCAATCGGGTAGAACGGTATATGAGACCTTGTCGTTCGAATACGAGAAACGATGGTTCGAATCCCAGTGTTTTTTCTTCTTGTATCATCCCATATTTTTTACAAACTTTAGTTAAAATCAAAGTTTCCTTTTGGAGGTGAAAAAACAATAAATCAAGAATTGCGTTGTAAGCAAGGCTGCAAACCTCCCAAATGTCGAAAGAGGTTCGGTTCGGAGGTTCGAACCAGTGAGGAATCTTTGGGTTCGGTTCACAAACCGGTTTCTGGATCCTCTGAACCCTAGGTTTTGGTTCGAACCTCGGTTCACTTCAACAAACAAATTATGATGCTTGTTTTTACGATTAATTTATACGATTCAATTATTTTGATCATATAATAT
Source organism: Lordiphosa mommai (assembly GCA_018904225.1). Classification (NCBI taxonomy): domain Eukaryota; kingdom Metazoa; phylum Arthropoda; class Insecta; order Diptera; family Drosophilidae; genus Lordiphosa; species Lordiphosa mommai. The sequence continues at coordinate 727,923 of JAEIFT010000053.1, read as the reverse complement.
AATTTAGGCGACATGTATTTTTTAAGAAGCGCCTTGTTTAAGTACGAGACGAACCTGATTGTACTTTGGTTTCATAAAATCTGGAATCCACCTTCACCTGACATTTATTGGGATTGATTTTAGTACAGATATCTTTTTTCGTTTGTGTAGGCATTCTATACTTCTGGAAGAAGGAACCTAATTAAGTGTTGAAAATGCTTTAAAGACCTTTAAAAAATTTTTAAAACATTTTCGATCTATGTTCTCTTGGACTATTTTCCAAGGAATCCATAACGTCATTGATAGATTTTATATTTGACATTGGTTCATTGCTTTCTATTGTTCTAATAAACTTCCCTTCTTTTCAGTCAGTCGTAGTAATTTAAAGTTAAATTTTCGAAATTCATATCCAGAATTTATTCCGTCTGAAAAATTACTTAATATGGTGAACCGAACCTCTTTTTTTTAATAAGTGGTTCAGTTCGGTTTCAGGTTCAAGGGATAAAAAATGTAGAAGGTTCGGTTCATGGTCCGGTTCGGCCAATTCAAAAAACCCGAACCGAACCGGTTCTTAGGGGTTTGGTTCCGGACCGGTTTGCAGCCTTGGTTGTAAGTCAGAGTAACCTTCAATGCCAACTATAAAATATATATATATAAGAGTGATAACAAAACTTACCTTTTTGAAATTTTTTTTCCACGTTATCTTACGAATAAAAGGGCGGCAGTATGACCTTAAGTTTTTCATACAAAACGAGTAAGAAAGTCAAGCCTAACTGTAATATACTCTGTACCTGTTTGTATATAACTGATAGCTTTAAAGTGTGGGGTCACACAAACTGTGCAAGTGCTGCCAATCACGATTACAGCCAGAGCTACCCAGCGTAATTATTTGGTTTCCTTATACCTCGAATATCGTTTATCTGATCTGGAAATGGTGTATGGTGGATCGATAAGTAATGATGATTTAAATATATACCCAAAAGGTTCGAACAATCTACCTTTAAAATTGTGAGAGATATTAGGTTTTTTCAAAATCTGGTGGAGGCAACTCTACTATCGATCATCTGATCGGAAAACGATTTATAGGTTCTTGATAAGTAATCATGAGTAAAATATATGTCTAAAGGGTTCAAACAACCTAACTCCAAAATTGTGGGAGATTTGAGGTGGTTTTCAAATTGTGGGGGTGGCTACTCTACTATTGTTGATCTTATTGGGAAACAATGTATGGAGGCTCGATAAGTAATGATGAGTTTAAAATATGTGTAGATGGTTCAATCAACCTAAATATAATATTGTGGGAGACTTGAGGTGTGTTCTAAATTGTGGGGGTAGCAACTCTTCTATCGATCATCTGATCGGAAAACAATGTATAGGGGCTCGATAAGTAATGATGAGTAGAATATATGTCTAGAAGGTTCAAACAACTTAACTCTAAAATTGTGAAAGATATGATGTTTTTCTCAAATTTCGGGGGAGGCAGGGGGCGTGGCAAAAATCCAAAATAAACTGGAGCTGTCTGCAAGTAAAAGAATTATATGTTTCATACACTTCAAAGCTCTAGCTCTTACCATCTCTGAAATCTCTTCGTTCATAAGGACGGATAGACGGACATGGCTATATCGACTCGGATGTTGATGCTGATCAAGAATATAGATAGTTTATAGGGTCGGAGATGCTTCACATTTCAAACGCTCTCAAAAAGCTCAATTTTGTAACAGATTCTAATTTATAAAAGTAAATACTTCCCATCTGAAATCTAGAAGCACATGTCTAATTATTTTACACTCTGAGGCCATCCGCACACGACTAGTATCGTTATCGTAGTAGCGATGTACGAGAAACATACGATTTGTTGCTGCACACGTGTGTTTAAACTTTAAAGGGAGACACGCACACGACTCGTCCGCTACGCGTAATCGTCGCAACATGCATGCAGCATGACGACTATCGTCAAGCAGTGGCAGTCGCCTCTCGTTGTGTACGAGCGTACGCTTGCTGTTTGCTTACATTTTTTAATGAGTTTCATATGTTTTAATGAAAAAATATCAGTCCAAATTATCAAATTTGTGCATTTTAAGGCTTTACTACCATTATCAAATCCTTAAATGTATTTTTATGACATTCAGGAAAATGTGTGAAATTTTATATCGCCTTCTGCTAATTCTTCAGTGGCAAAAATAATCTTCTGGTTGCATTTTTGCACCCAAGACTTCGATGACGAAGATATGTTAATTAGTCTTCATCCCTTTACATGTTTACGCTTTGTGTTTCGCCGATTGAAAATTGCTTCGTGTCACAGAAATTCGAGAGATTTCATACTTTGTAGCTTAGAAGGTTTGTGTCTAAGATAATAGTTCCTCTCATCAAACAGATTGCGTCTTTCTCAAATAAAATTTCCCATTATTAAGTTAAGAGTTTATTTGAAGTTAAATTGAAATTTGTTTATTGTTATTTATGTTTTAAGATTTATATTTGAGTAATTTTCTCCTACTTGGTTCAAGCAACACTTGCATGGAGAGACCTCTGAAACTCTGGAGATGGCAGCAAAACACCGCTGATGAGGAAATCTGGTGATTTCCGAAACAGCTGTACGAGGAACCCTGCTCCCTTTGGTGTTGTTGGTACACTTTTTGTTTTTAATGTTATGGAGACATAAGAAATACATGACCTCGAACCGGCTAGTCCCACTTCTTTCTCCAAAAATAAGATGGAAAATTTAAAAATATTTTTGTGCCAATCATAAAGTTATACTTGGCAACTTTAAGCACGATTGTTGTCGAATTTTCAGGATGTCGCCTGCAACGTCTTTGAGTGGCAAGCTGATTTTGGTTGATATTGCAACTTTCATTTTGTTTTGCGAATAATTATTAAAATGCAATTTTCAATAATAAAACAAATAAAAAATTTAATTTATTTGAAAAATATTTCAGAAAAATAATTATAATTACATATCCATAATTACTTTTGCTTATAAAAATTCGTTGAGTGCATTTAGCTAAATCTCTACTCAAAACACGAGTGATTAAAAACAAACCGAAAGAAATTTCAGGGACACCGAGAATTGGTTTTGTGCTGGAAAAGATTTCCGTGACACTTTGTACAAACTTTTTCGAAAATTTTATCCATTTGAAGGTGAAATTATTGTTCTCGTTGTGCTTAGTTTTATTACAAACTAGCTATATTCCCGGCGCCACTCGGGACCTACAAAATTGTGTTTATAGTGGTTGACACAGAAATATCTAGAGATTCATTAGTCACGGAAAATCCGTCAGAATTTCAAGAGATTTTAAATTCTTATTCGAAAGCCTTTTTCAATTTTGTTGTACCAGATTATGGTCTAACTGCAATAATAGCCAATTTCTATTCATAATTTGTTTTGATGTTTAACATGAGTTGGTAGAATATTTTACGTATTAATGAATATAAACATTTAGGTTTCATTATGAATTCAAATCATTTTCTCCAAAAATGGTAAAATTTAAAATTATTTTTGAGGCAACCCTAAATATATTTTTTGTATCAATGCTAACTGAGGTTGGTTTGTGCATTCTCTTTGGTCGGTTTGTGTATTGGATTTCTGGGGCTCCAAAGTATTTGAATTTGGGTAAAATTTTCCTCTTTTCTCTGTTTTAGACAGACCCTTCTTTTCTCTACATTTGTCCACGCTTAGATTTAAAATTTGGGGGTCCCAGGCTAGAGAAGTAAAACTGGCAAAATGTAACGCTTTTATTTTGAAATAAGAAATGGTGCTGCCAAATCTTCTGAAAAATCGATTAAGTAATTTCAAATTCAAATTCCACCTCTACCAAAATTTTGCCCTTAAAACATCTCCCAAGTCTATTACAATTTCCCCTTAAAAGAAGAATTTCCCACAGTGTTGCCAGAAATTTATTGGTCCTCTGTTTACTATTATTAGAATGCCCACAATATCGGAACCAGTTGCAGCCACTCTAATGAGTTTCTAGTTCAATTAGGGCGACCGCACTCCATTTATTGCCAAATTAGGGCGACCATACTTCATTTTTAGACAAATTAGGGCGACCGCAATCTACAAAGAAGGCCCAGCCATTTCTAATTATTTAAACAAATTGCAAATTGCGAACGCAGTGCCGTTTCAATTGCCCACAAACAAACCACACCACAGGCGACAAAATGTTGGTCAACGAAGCGAGACAAATTTTGAGCCGTGCCAGCTCCTTGGTAGCACGCCAGCAGGTAATATTTTGCGGCTTTGGGTTATATAAGGAGAGGGCAAAAAATAGATAAAATGCCAACACCCCCAACAATTCGAGAAAGCCCTAATACTTGGCAAAATCCATTATTGATTATGTAAACATGAATTGCATTCGGATGACGTGACTAACTAACAATCATTACCTGCACTCTCCCCCCCACCCCTCTTTGCTTTTCCGTTGTAGTTGCGTGCCATTAGCAATGGCACCGCCCAGTTGGATCAGCAGGCGCAGCCCAAGGAGGCCAAGGAGCCACAGATTAAGAAATTCGAGATCTATCGCTGGAATCCGGATAATGCGGGCGAAAAACCCTTCATGCAGACGTATGAGGTGAATCTGCGTGAATGTGGACCCATGGTATTGGATGCTCTGATCAAGATCAAGAACGAAATGGATCCCACTCTGACGTTTCGTCGTTCTTGCCGCGAGGGTATCTGTGGCTCGTGTGCCATGAATATTGGTGGCACCAATACCTTGGCTTGCATCAGCAAGATTGATACCAACACCTCCAAGTCACTGAAGGTGTACCCATTGCCGCATATGTATGTGGTAAGGGATCTGGTGCCGGATATGAATAATTTCTATGAGCAGTATCGCAACATACAGCCCTGGTTGCAGCGCAAGTGAGTAGAATGTGGTTAATCATTCGGCGGCATTTAGCATTTACCCCCTCTTTATCCCCAACAGAAACGAGGCCGGCGAGCAAAAGGGCAAGGCTCAGTATTTGCAGTCTGTGGAGGATCGCTCCAAGTTGGATGGCTTGTACGAGTGTATTTTGTGTGCCTGCTGTTCCACTGCTTGCCCCTCATACTGGTGGAATGCCGAGAAGTATTTGGGTCCTGCCGTGCTAATGCAGGCCTATCGCTGGATCATTGACTCGCGTGATGAGAACACCGTGGAGCGTTTGAGCAAGTTGAAGGATCCCTTCAGTGTGTATCGTTGTCACACCATTATGAACTGCACACGCACTTGCCCCAAGGGCTTGAATCCGGGACGGGCCATAGCCGAAATCAAAAAATTGCTCTCTGGTTTGGCCTCCAAGCCGGCACCCAAGCTGGAAACGGCGGCGTTGCATAAGTAAATGTCTGTGCTTGCTTGCTTACTTACTCCCTCCTTAGTTATTGACCAGTGGGATTTGTTTATAGTTTATTTAAGCCTAAAGTCTCCTTGTCCTGCTTCAAGAATATAATAAAAAATAACTTCAATTGTTAAGCCGTGGTGGGTGAAGTCTCATCGTTCATTTGTATATCATCTGCAGAGTAGAAATCCTGGGTGACGGGTATGACGCGATCGTTGGTCTCATCATCCTCCTCGTCATGGCTGTCGGTGTCCTCGCTGTCATCATTGGCTGAAAGGGAAAGATCGTTGTCAGGGGATCAAACTTGGCATTTGCAACACTTACCATCCTCATCATCCGTCTCTATGCCGGGTATGGTCAACACCTTGCCCAGGGGCTGCAAATCTGTGGCGGCTGTCTTGAGGCTCTCCCGCTATAATTTCAAGCATACATTTTATATTGCGGCCAGTTCTCTCCCTCTCTCTCTCTGCCTGCACACTCACCCAATTTCGGCGTTCATCCTCATAGCGATTCGTTTGCGCCTCCTCACTTACAGAGGCGGGAGCCATTTCAAACCAATACCGATTGGCCACCGATGGCTTCAAAGTGGGAAAGAATGGTATCATGGGCATTTTATAATATGTAATTCTGTGTTTTCACAATTTGACTTGTTTTTCTTTCTGTTGTTTACTACCCTCTGCCTGAACAGTCTGGCAACCCTGGGGTAAGTATCGATATTTTTGTATCGGTTAACTGAGTATTTAATTACAATTCAAAGGAGTTTTGTTTATATATATTAAGTTTATTTAATTATCAAAAAGTTTGTTTTTATAAAAATGTTCATCCTTCAGCCTATTTATTGATAATACAGCTCCAGATTCATGCCATCATGGATTTCATCTGCCAAAGACAAAATATTTTATTTAAGTTCCATTTAATTAAAACTACAGGTACCTACAGTCAGATAGGCGTATGGGATCCTTGTAGATGGTGTACCACTTCTTTAGCACAATCTTCTCATGCTTTGTGCCCGTTTGTGCGGCTATCAGTTTCTTGAGGTCGCCAATGGTGTCGTCGGGATTGCATTTGACGCGTACCTGTTGGTTTAGTTTGTTGTTGGTAGAATTGATGCTATTAACCTTTCAATCGACTTACCTTTTTGCCCAAACGATCGTTGCAAGTGATTTCTATCATTTTAGTTTTGATTTTTGGCCAATTTCAACCTCAACCACAACAAGTAATATATTTTGAGCTGCCAGACTGTTATTTGGGTATTAGAGCTGAGCGATACCACTGTGACCACTGCGACTGCTACTTTCAAATATCAGTGATTGTGCAGAAAAATTTATTGTAAATGAGAGGGGCTAAGTGTGTATTAAAAGGGAACAACATATTTTGATAAGTCAATTTTATGCCTTGAAATCCAACAACCGCTCTTGCTTATGGGATTTGATTTATTTTGTAAAAATAGCCATAAATCGAGAAACGTCTGACTTCAAAGACCAATTTGGACCCTTTGGCATGATCGAATATTGCGCGTTTGATTTTTTACAGAACCATTGATATGTGTTCTGTCGAATTGGCCTGATTAATTAAGAAATTCATTCCTATTGTGACCACAAGAAATTTTTAAGGGCAAAATATACTAGAAATCCGTTTTTCCGCCATATCTTGGAAACAAGAGCTGATAGAACAAAACCGAGGATGCAGTTTTAGTGCACTCCATACTTATATTTAGTACAGGTTCAAATCTATCCAGATGGCAATATATCTCTATTTATGGCAAGATACAGCAGATTTAAGGACAGATTATTTCGAACCACATTAAGAAAACAATTTTTTCTGCGATTTAGAAAGATTTAGTTATAAGTTTAGGTCCAATTTCTCATCTCTTAGAAAGCAGAGCCTGTGACAGAAACAAACAGACATCAGAAATTAAAATCTGTCAATATTTTCTATCTTGATGATAAAAATTTGCCCTAAAAAGATAAACTTACGTAAGATTAAGTGACAGATAGTTCTATGTGCAAGATGAAAAATCGGCGAGCTTGCTGGGCAAAAGGCTCAACCGGGTAGTATTTTTGGTGTGGGGATAGGATTGGAAGCCGGGCAGAAGCGTTTCCGAGGAACTTTTTGTTCAAAAATAAAAACGGATAGAAATCTGTATATTTTTAAAAACGTTGTTTTGTGTGGCATGTTCTTAGAATCCAATTTTTTTCCATTTATTTTTTGGATATCGTGAAACAATTTTAATTTTTTATTATTAAAACAAATTTTACTTGTACCTGTACGTAAAGGTATACTGAAATAAAAATCTGGGTACCGTATGGGAACCGAAAACCTAAATTAACTCAATACCGAAATATAATCTTTTACCGATGTCTCATTTCGGTAGGCCCCGGAACCGATACTAATTTCGGGGTTACTAACATCCCAATTTAATAATACTCTCTACAAGTGTTAAGTAAAATTTTACTAATATTAGACATCTTCTGTTGGGGATAAAGGCCTCGATCTACTCTAGCAGCTTATACGCTGTTTAGACCGGCCGCATCATTGAAATTTTCCGTTAAACGGAAGGGTGCGGAATTGTTTCCATAAGAAACCTGTGGATAGAAGAAGAGCCGCATGTTTAATGATGCGGCAATGATGCGGAAAGTGTGACCGTATATTGACGAGTATCGAGTATTGTTTCGCGGCATCGATTGCCAACAGCTGATTTCGCCATCGAATTTCAATCAGAAACAACAACATATTTGGACCGCGTAATTTAAAAAAATAAATTATTCGCTAAAGCAAGCCCCAATTTCATTTTGGTGAACGCAGTGCCGTTGCCAAATACAACTCGTGCCACATTTAACATATTATCGCTCATAATTGTCTCAATCAGGCTCAACGAGTAAAAATCATCAAATTGTTCGGCTCTCTTCGCTGTTACTAATTCGGTTTGTTTACACGTGTTGCGAACTTTAAAAGCTGTTTTCTCTCAACTGGTGCGGCGCTGCGGTCTAAACGCCACCAATACATCATTTTTTGCCTAGCTCTTCTGACTAAGTTGCTTTCCAAATTCTATGCGCCCTGTGTAACTCCGGTATTAGTGCTATTTAACAAAATAAAGGTCTTTTTCGAGATCAACATAAATTTTCATGATTTTTAGCGATTTTTGCGTTTATAAAGCAGTAATTTTTATTTTGCTTAAACATAGTTATGGAAAGTACTTTCATATCAGTGATATTTTATAACCAACTATTAGTCACAGTGACTGAGTATTGAAGTCACTGCTTGTCTCCCGTGACTTCAAAGTTCGCAGGTATCGCTCATCTCCGTTCTATAGCGGCTACTCAATGAGTATCTACTCATTCGCATTTTTGACGCCGCTCGGAGAGGACGTGTTTTTTTCGTATTTCTCTATTTGGAGGCTATTTTTAAAACAGCGGTGTTTCTTATTGTTGTAAATGAACTTATAAATTGTGTTAAAAACAAAAATCAAAAGGAATTTATACAGTTGAATGTATAAAAGTAAGTGCCAAAAAGTGAGAAGCGAAAGGCAGTTGATCTGCAAGTGTGCGAGTGTGTGTGTGTGTCTGTGTGCTCTGCTTTGGTTCGACGCTGTGCGTATGTGTGTGTGTTTCAGCAAAGCCAAGACGCGGCGCTGCTATGACGCAGCAGCGACTGCGGAAAAACTTGTTTGGGTTTTCATTTCACCCAAAAAAAAAGGATGAAGAATTGCATGGCGTGTTGGGCGAACGTAAACGCAATTTTTATTGATTAATGATAAGCGCGCTAGGGGGTGGGAAGGGGAGGGCAATGTTTGCCAATGGCGTGGCCCAGGACTAGACGCTCGCGCTCCCCTTGAACATTTTTGCATTTTCCACGGTCAGTGCCTGTGGCATTTTCTGCTATTTTTAGCCTGATTTTCTTCTCGGGGGCAACCTACCTCCTCATTGCATTCTAATTAAAACCGCAGCACTGCGCTCATTTCCACACACCGCATTGCATAATTTTTGAATGTTAATTTGTTCAACTCACAACATAAATATAAAAAGCACTCAAGCATTGAAAAGAAAATTTCGTAATTTTTATGTGGGGTCCCCGCCCCCCCCACTTCAACCAAGTACAAATATTTACTTTCCAGCTGCCCAATTGTAAACAACCCACGCACACACACACACACACAAATTTTGAATGTTTTTAATGAACAACATAATTCTTACAGAATCTAATCATGAGCGAGGATACTTATCAAATAGAAACGCGTCGTCGTTCACGTTCCAAAACACCTTTCCTACGCTCAAGCTGCGATCATGAGAATTGCGAACATGCGGGTGAGGATGGACATGTGCATCATAAGAAAAAGAAATCCTCTTTGGCCCCCAATGTGCAGTAAGTATTAAACTATATAAATAGAACTAATTACCACATTTTTATGTATGTTGTTGTTTTGGCTGCGCCTATCATTCTACAGATAAGAAGGGATTTATAAGGTAGTTTGCTTCAAGTCTTCCCCCTCCACATGTGTTTGAAAGGCATGCGAGAGGCACAATCGTCATACATATGTTTATATGTGTGTGTGTGTATCTGGCCCTGACGTCATCTGCTTGTTATTCACACTCAACGCAAAATTTCAATTTCAAAACTGGGCAAACAAATAAACAGGGTGTCTTCCCTTGGCTGGCTTTTGGCGCGCTTTTCTCTTCTGTTTAGTTAATGATTCAAACAAACTCTGTCGTTGCGACGACGTTTCATTTGTTGATGACGACATATCCAGTTGGATTGAGGGCCATACATATAGATTTGTTTTCACGTTTCACGTTCATAGCCGCCGCAACAACAAATTCCAGTTGGGGCGTCGCTGGCGCTGTTTAACAATTTTTTGAAGGTCAGCCTATGTAGACGCGTTTCTCTATGCTCAAAAACGTTTATGAGCGTATTTGTATATTTTTGTTTTGATACGTTAAACAAATCATTACACTGTTAAGCAAAAAAAAAATTATACCCAAAAATATGTACAGACATGGACAAACAAATAGGGACAAATTAACACGACAGAAAAAATATGGAATTGAAACCAAAGTTATGTAAGATTTGGGAAGGCCAATAAGGAAAGCCAAAAATTGGAATGATCTGATTCTACAAGTCGGTTCCGAACCAAAAACGACCCAATTCCCATACGATTTCGGTTGTTTTGGGTTCGTACACGATTTGTAGAACACATGGGAATAATATTTTTATTTTAATAAAGGCTGCAAACCTCCAAAATTATTAAAAAGGTTCGCGAATCGGATCCCCAGGTTTTGGTTCGAACCTTGAATCACTTGGTAAAGAGGAAAGACAAAGAAATGGCGCTACGCTCATTCAGATTATGACGCTTCTCTATTTTGAGTAAATTTTTGGGATTACCATCACATTCAATACCAGAGGTCGCAAAAAAAGGAGCTAAAATAAAACTAGTGTTTTTGAAATAAGCCCAAGAATTTCGGAATTAAAGAATTCGTACTTACTTGGTTAGAAAAAAATCCAGACCTACTTCTGACATCGGTTGTGATATCTTGGATTTTTGGAATGTTTAGGATTTCATCTCAACTAGCTCTTAGGTAATAAAGAACAATTCTTAGAGTTTAAAATGCTTGTACAACTAATACCTGGAACAGGTTTAAAGACCTTTCCAAAATTTGAATACTGTTTTATGTCCTCTTAGAAAATTTATAAATAAATCTTTAATAACATTGACAGAGTTTTTATTTGATATATCTTTATTGCTTTATGTTGCTCTCACAAACCTTCTTTTTAAATACTTTTATTTAAAATATCTTTTGTTTGAAAAATTACTTAATATTATGAACTTCAGAATTTCTTAAATTTTCAATGTAAAATATTCAAAATACAGTCACGGAAATGACGTCACAATGCCGGAGTTTTGAATATTTTCCTTTGAAAATTTCAGAATTTGTTTTAAATATATATTTTTAAGACAGTAAAAAGTTTAAATAAAATCTTTTATATTTTATATAAAAAAAAATTGTTAAAAATATACCTTTTTTTCCCTAGTAAAACCATGTAACCCCTTAATAAGTGGTCCGGTTTGGGTTCATGTTCGTGGTGTCAAATATGTTAAAGGTTCGGTTCGGGCACTTCGAAAAACCCGAACTGTATCGGTTTTCAGGGGTTCAATTTGCAGCCTTGATTTTAATCAATATAAACTTGAAACACTTGCTATAAAACTCAGATAACTCTAATCTTCATAAATTATTAGGCAGCTATATTATATAATGGCCTGTGCCCGTTTTCAATTTCGTTCGAAAAACGATCTGGTTTTTGGGTAAAAAGTAAACTGCAATTTTCTTGGTAACGCAAATCAGAGAGAAGCCAAATATACTAGAGCAGCAGCCGTGGACATGAAACTTAAGTTCAGGACCATTTAAAAAACCAGAAAAATAAACAACCCCTTACAAGCGAGGCTTGTTACAATAGAAAAATCCTAATTAAATACAATATCATAGTATCAGAATAAATATACGTAAAGTTTTCAACTTGATTTATTCTCTATAAATGAGGCCAGTTAACACCAGTTCTCTTTGTTTAAAAGTCTCACAGTATCCTCTATTGTTAATGTAGCAACCGAAACTTAACTAAGATAGGATTTTTTGACAGGAAGTAAACAGGTGGCTTTCCAGTGGTCCATCTCATCTAAGCAATTTGCACCTGAATTGCCCTTATTCGGAAGTTGCCCAAATCACATTAAAATAATTATTTTGATTCAAGTTATGTGCCAGTGATTTGATGAACCTTCGCATATTTTCCTTGAAATTTCAGCATCCGAGCGCTGCCACTGCAAGGGGTTCTCCAGTTGTATAAGTTGAACTAGTTTTTCTTTATTTAAAACTGGCTATAACCCGGCGTTGCTCGGGCTCTAAAGAATTTATTAATTTTTTCTTTGACAAAATTCTATTATATTTTCCAAATTTCATATCAGTTTCATATCGGAAAAGTTCTAGATAGTTTTTTTATCTCCAAATTTTTTGAAATTTCATTAACATTCTAGAGCTTTCAAGAAAGTTCTACAAAAATCGGGAAAGTTGTAGATAGTGTTTTACTTATCTCTAAACTGCTAGTAATTTCCTTAACACTCTAGAGCTCGGGTCCTAAAACCTTGTAATGATGTTTTTTTTTCACAATATTATAAAAAAAGTTAATGTTACGGATACCATTTGACATCAGGAAAATATCTAACTCCATATACCCGTAGGTTTTAAGTTCCTATCTAAAAAAAAATTGTACAGATATTGCTCTGAATTACTATTTAAACGGTTCCAAGCCTACACATCTAATTTTACGTTCCTAGAAACTTTTGAATAGGTGGAGATATGGCTTGGGACCACTATTAAACCGGTTAAGCAGGTTCGGAAACGTCCATCAAACAGTGAAATATCTAGCTCCAAATTTCTAACCTGCACACCAAATTTCAAGTTCATAGCTTTAATCATTTCTGAGATATGGCTCTGAACCACTTTTGAACCGGTTTACGGCGCTTTCGAACCGGTTCACAGACTTTACACATAGCCTTAACTCTTTCCTTTTCATTAAAATTTGGGCATATTTTTTTATCTCTGTGAACTTAGCTTTAGAAATGCTGACCAAAGCATTTGTTTTCCCATTTGTGCTATTTGTATGTCCATAGCTGTATGGACGCATATTTCTAAAGTACATATCTCTTATCATTGACTTAGTGAGTAAGCCATTTCCTATCTCAGACATAAACTAACCAACTTGCTTCTACTTTTGCAGAACCATTATCGAGGAGCATGTGGTAGAATCATCGAGCAGCAGCAAAAAGGCAGCGCGTAGCAAGGCCTTTGCCCATTTGACCTCGGACTATTCAAGCGATGATATGACCCCAGAGGCAAAGCGTAAGCAAACTGCCACCACAACCACCACGGTTACCACCTCATTCTTTAGCAAGAGGCTGGGAGGCGCTACCACATCAACGCCACGCAATAAAAGTCAACTGGAGACTACACAAAATTCTTTGAATGCGGCCCAAGAGCATTTAACCAGCACCAGCAAGCGCTCAAATGGCAACCTCAGTGGGGGCAATGTCAGCGATCACTTGGCCTACATTGAGTACAGAGATGCGGGCGAATATTGGAAGTAAGACACTTATTCCCAAGTTTTGAAGACTCTTTCTAATCCACACTTTTTCTCTCAAACAGCAAAACACCCAAAACGGATTATACCTACTCAGAGCTATCGCCACATCGGCGCCATTTGGCTCCTGGTATCGTGGCCATGCCAAATATGTCTCGTCGCAGCCTAGAGAATCATGATGAACGTGTCAATTATATGGTTCAACAGAATCCAGCCCAAGAGGATTTTATACGTCGTCGTTATCAGTCCCAACATTATGCTCAGCATTTGAATTACGATTCATCGGATGAGCTCGATGCGACCAGATTTGGCCAACAGCAAAAGCAAGGCTGGTCGTTCCTACGACTACTGCAAGTTGTGGTTACCACAGTAACCACCGTTTGGTCGAGGATCACTAACATTTCGGAGACGGAGACAAATGCATATCACAATTATTATGCCAAACAACAGCAAGAGAAACGTGGAGTTCTGGGCAGTATGGCTCATGCCATTGGCGGCGGAATTTCCAGTCTGCTGCGTTATGTTTATGTATTTATTGCTTCCGTACTCAGTCTGGACACGTGGCTGTTGAAATCTTCAAATGCGGAAAACAAGTCCAAAAAACGGTTTCTTTTATTTCTGCTGATTCTGTTGCCTTTGCTGCTTTTGACGGGTGAGTAGATTGAACCACAGTAAAATATATATATGTGTGAGAATGAAAACGTGGGCCCTGACCTTGATTTTTGATGATATATAGTTCACCTCTATTGGGTTTATTTATATTCACACACACACTCAACCGGTCGTTGACAGGCCGTCTACGTGTGACGTCAGCGACCATTTGTTTGTGGGAGAAAACAAATAGGACACATTTGTAAGATAATTAAGATAAAATGACTAATGTCATATTTTGTCTTATAAAACGAAAGTGAATTTCAAAAATCGGTTGTGCCCGATTAAAAGAACTACCATAATAGTCAAATAGCCATCCTTTCGAATAGCCAAGCAGCGCTTAATCCACTGAGCAGCAAAAAGATCACCTCCAAATTGGTCTTAGAGACTAAAGAACAACTGAACCAATTGGGCAGCAGAAACAATGTTATTCTAAGCTGGAAACCAGGCCACAAAAATATTCCCGAAATGAAATGGAAATGGCCGACTAGCTAACGTGCAAGGGTGCTGGTTTCAACAGGACGGGACTACATGCCCATACAGCTAAAGGAACAATCAATTTATTGCGACCATCGATCCCCAAGCGGTTGATATCGAAAAGTGGTGATTTTGACTGCCCAACGAGATAACCATATTATTTGTGGGTTCATTTCAAATCCAATGTATACGCTCATAAGCCAAAGACGACCATAGAACTGAAAGCCAACGTTCGACGAGAAATAGGCGCCATATCGTCCGGAACATTAGCCAAAGTCATGAAAAATAACACAATTGAGAAGTTGTTTTAAATGTAAAGCTGAAGAATTTCAGCGGATTCTTTTGGAGTGTACTTTTCCATGGTATAAATTGTCTTCGAATGACGCTTTCAACGCGGTATGATATTAGTCGATGTCAAAAGTTATAGGATTGTCAGATGGGTCAGATGTAAATGGCCTACCCTATGGATACTACAAAGAGAAAAGTTTAACCTTCGTAGAGATGGACGGGTATAAGATTTGAGTTGTTCACTATACGGATCAAGTGAACATGTTCCTCTTCAATTGTTCTTTTTTGTTCCGAGACTCTTGTTCTGTTACTATTGTTCCGTGACTCTGGTTCGGAGGATCTTGTTTCGAGACTCTTGTTCCGTGACTCTTGGTCCGTTACGCTTGTTCCATGACTCTTGTTTCGTGACTCTTGTTCCGTTACTCTTGTTCCGTGATTCTTTTTCTGTGACTCTTGTTTCGAGACTCATGTTTCGAGACTCTTGTTCCATGACTCTTGTTCCATGACTCTTGTTTCATGACTCTTGTTCCGTGACTCTTGTTCCATGACTCTTCTTCCGAGACTCTTGTTCCTGAGCAACGGAAAGAAAGGAACAAGTGAACATGTTCCGTAAAAAGAACAACCTTTACCCAACACTAGGGCGTATCGAGTATTTTGAACACGAATGGCATTCTTCAAACAAGCACACCACACGCACGGTCGAAATTTCGTAAGCACAACTCGATACGCACGACTTTATTAATAGTGAACAAAAAACCCAGAGGAATCACCCACTGAATTTCGTTTTTAATTTGGTATCAACGAGTCGACTTTCAATAAGTGTGACCAACAGCCGATAATGAAAAATTGTTGATAATACCAGTATATTTTGTCCGCTTGATTTATTGGCTTAGTATTTTTTTTTTGAGCAAATCAAACCGCGGTTTCGGTTCGGTTTAGAGAGTGAACTCTATTTTTGAGCACCATACTTGCTCATAAAAAATTTGATACTTTTAGCTATTATTTTCTAAATTTTAGTCGGAAAAACATTTCACATATACGTAGAGTCGGATATACAAGTTTAAGGATTATCTTGGGAGCAAGAATGCAGTATATATCGTTATCACCTAGAAATCGGTGTGAATTTAATTGGATTGTCAGCCACCGGGCTTCCATGAAAGCAAAATGTCAAATATCTAATTAAAAATATTAAAAAACACGTACTTATATCTTATCATACGTTATATAAAGCAGTACAAAATACATTCCCTGCTTAAGTGAGATTTAGTTAAAGAAACACTGCAAACGCATAATTAAACAGAAATTAGAAAACTTACACAATTTCATCTGCAATATCCAAGGAAGAATGCAAAATGTTGCTAGATATATTTAGAAAAGAAACAACAAATGCAGGATATCGACAAAATCTGGAACTACTCTAACCCGATTGCAACCCGACAGCTTGCTGTCCTTTAAGAGGTAGTTAGAAAAACTATACAACGCTAACACGATGCAAGAATTTTCGTATTGTTGATTTTCCTAATAAAATTTACCACATTTTGAATAATGTTTGTCTTAAAGTAGGAGGCGGCTTATGATATCAAACTCGTCCATGAAGTGAACTAAATCGTTGTCTTTTGCGGTTTTTTGTTCGGTATTTTATTTTTAATAATGTGGGTTTACGAGCTCGAATTAGCGGTTTCGTTTGGTTTAAATCCGGTTTGCATTCCTGGTTTTAAGCAATTAACTAACCTTGATATAGTAAATCACCTGGATACTGAGAACTGACCTTTCAAAAATTTGTTCACTATATCTAGAGTCTAGATTCTAGACACGACTGTTATATTCAAAAGATCTTCTTATAAGTGTAAGACAAATAAATAGTTCGTCTAAAATGCTTTTTTAATCAAACAAAATAAATTTTATTGTGGTATCGACTAGATATCAAAAAAATATCTAGGTTGTAGGTCAGATTTAGTATATATTAGTGGTGCGTGCGTGAGCGATTTTTCCTTCACGTAACGCACAATTCACGCAGACAATTTTTTGAGCGTTTTGGGACACGCACGATTCATGCACGATTAAAGAAGGAATCACGAATGATCACGCACGATCAACTACCCCCGAATATGTGCGTTTAGGGACCTAAATTCTATATTGGGTTTCATGGCCACACTGCGCCTTTTGTATGGAGCAGCTGCGAGCAGCGTATTCACGAAATCAAAAGCAACTCAGTTTTAGGAATAATATTATTAATCAAATATAATGAAAACAAAATTTCGCGAATACTGCATGACTTATATATATATATATATATATATTACACGCACGAATCACGCTCGGATGCTCACGGACGAACGACTGTGTTTTCTTACGATCACATCGTGAAATGTCGTGATACATCGTGACACGTTTAAATTCACGTCACGCGCGCATTTCTACTATATAAGTCCAGAAAGTCCGGATATTCTTCGAATTAAATTGTTTTTTTTAGTTTATCTGCATATAAGAAAATCCAGAATCAGGTTAGGAGATCCACTTGATCAAACATACATATATATATTTTACTTGTCATCAACTTTTAAAACATTTGCCTAATTCATTTTAACCCCCCTTTTCAGGTGTGTTCTATTATCTACATCCCAATGAAACTTTCCCCCCCAAATCCCTTACTGATTACACCAAAACAATCACTTTGCCCGAATTTGAATTGCCCAAGATCAATGTTAGCGAATATCTCAATCATGAACAATACGAATCTATGCGCACACAGGCTGTCGAGCAGGCGGTGCGTGTGCGTGACTGGGCCGATGATTATATTATATATCTCAAGACTATAGGCCAAAATGTGGTCAATAGAGGACGCCAGCTATTTCAGGCCAATGATGAGGTCTACTATGAGCGTATTTAAAGAACAATTTGTAGAAATTTCCTATCGTTTTGTGTTTGAACTGCTGCAGCAGTTACTCATTTGATAGAGAGAGAGACATCACAAAATTCGTATATTTAACATTTTTCTTATGAACAATTCAAGTACAAAAATCTAGCATTTGTTTGATCACAACATTTATCCCACCCAATCCCTTCCCAAAACCCACAAAAATGCAACATGGAGAAGGATAGAGAGCTCGCCGTATCCCACATTTCATAACTTTTTTTTTTATTGTTGTTAAACAACGTTCAATTTATGTAACAATTTGTTTAATATGTTTGCCTTTTGTAATTGTCTACAAAATTAAAAAATAAATTTTGCAAACACAAACAACAAATTGTCATTTTATTTGGAATTTTCCTGGTAAGTGAGAAGAAAAGCAATATTTGTTGGCCAGGAGAGAACTCTATCCTTCTGCATTTGTGTGTGTTTGGGTCTAACAGTTTCCCCTTTGTACCTAAGAATTTCCAAAATTATACAAAAAACAAATGTAGAAGGATAAGCCAACTAATAATGTTTTTTTCTTTTCTAAATTTTATTATTTATTTTCTATGCCAGCCTGGTCGCTGTTGCAGGAGGATCAACGTTTGGGTTATGTGCAGAAAGTTGAGGCTCTTTTACCACTACCCGGGGCGGCTCTATGGGCCAGCTGGCGCCACAAAATAACCAATTTTAAGTCTATACTAGCGGGACCGCCACCAGAAGCGGCGGAGGCTTCCATCAAACTCAATCTGGTCAATTTAGAAGGAAATATACAAAAAGCTTTAACGCACGAGGAATATGAGAATATATTGAATCATGTGAATAGTTATGTACAACAATTGGTGGAATTGAAGCTACAAAAGCAACAGGAACAAACGCAACAATTGTCACCGCAACAAATCCAATTAATAGTCCAACTAATGAGGCAGAATCTACAAGAATTTACCACCAAAACTCAGCTAAATGCAGACGAATTAAATGAACTGGCCTTAAAATTGAAAAACTCGGTTGAATGGCAACCAGAATGGAAACTTACACCCGCCAATATTGCAGAGATTACACGTTTAATCAAAACGGAAGTTAATGTCCAGCACTCACACTATAATCTCTTACTGGAAAACTTGGATGTGTCAGCTTTATTGGACAAAATTTTAATCACTCCCAAGTTAACAGAATTTGTAGATCAACGCCTGGAATTGAAGCTTAAACAGGATCTAGCCCCTCAATTGGATCAATTGAATAGTGAAATAGCTTTTATTAAACTGGCTCTGTCCGATAAGCAGGCCGAGTATGTTGATCTACAGCAATCCCTGGGCAACCTTAAGGTATCCCAAGCAGATCTCTTGGAGCGTATGCAACAACATGAACTGGCACAAGATCAACGCTTTAGTGGTTTATTAGCTGAAATAGAAACCAAATTGGCTGCTCTCAAAGATTCTCAATTTTCATTGCTCAACCAGCATATAAAACTTAGTTTGGTGGAAATTCTGGGATTCAAACAAACCAACGACAACCAATTGAATGATCTAGATCTTCAAAATTGGGTGCGTAGCATGTTTGTGGCCAAGGATTATTTGGAGGAGCAGCTGTTGGAGCTCAATAAACGCACCAATAACAATATACGCGATGAGATTGAACGCTCTAGCCTTTTGCTTATGAGCGACATCAGCGAACGTTTGAAAAGGGAAATTTTACTTACCGTTGAGACCAAACATAATGAGAGTAGCCACTCATTTAAGGGACAAATCAGTGAAGAGGAAGTGCGCCAAATAGTCAAAACGGTGCTGGCCATTTATGATGCGGATAAGACAGGTCTGGTGGACTTTGCCTTAGAATCGGCTGGTGGACAAATACTCTCCACACGCTGTACCGAAAGTTATCAAACCAAATCGGCTCAAATATCGGTGTTTGGTATCCCTTTGTGGTATCCCACCAATACGCCCCGGGTGGCCATTTCACCCAATGTCCAGCCAGGCGAATGTTGGGCTTTTCAGAGTTTTCCAGGTTTTCTGGGTAAGTATCGAATTGATTTTTAGCAAATAGTTTATATTAATTACCACATTTTATAGTGCTTAAGCTGAACTCGTTGGTCTATGTGACAGGATTTACGCTAGAGCACATACCCAAGAGTCTATCGCCCACGGGACGTATTGATTCTGCACCCAGGAACTTTACTGTATGGGTAAGTAGAGAAAGTGGATAACTAGATCAGTAATGGGCATTTAGTGGTCGCACCGCGTCTTAGCGGCTAAGCAAATGTAAAAAAAAAAACAACGTAAGAGCGCTGCAGTCGCACACACACGCCGCTGTCACGACGCTGTTCCGCTGCCAGTTGAATGGCTGAAATTCATTTTATTTTCAAATCTCCCGTGTGTTTTAGCCGATCTGATTGTGCATTTCAGAATAGAAAGATATTAGGTCTAAGTAAATATATTTAAAGACAACAATTTATATATTTCTAAGAACTAAGTTTGTTAAGTTGATCGAGTTCGGCGGTGGGCACCAAAATATAACTTAAGGGAGCAGCTACAACAAAAAGCATTTAATTACGCTTTAAGTTGATTAACGGGCCGGCCTGCAAGGGCGCATCGGGCTACTATATGGCCTCCTGATCTAGTTCCATAGTTCAGTCGTATTTTTTTTCATTTTTCTTAGTTGATCGTGTAATCGCTCTTCGTTTTAGAGTTTTGAGTTTAATAGTTCATCGTTCAATAGTCTTTAGTCCAATTCTCGTTAATGTAAGGATGGAGAGTTCTTAAGGTCGCCTGCAGTGAGTCTGAAGGTTTAGAGATTCACGTCTGTTCAAAAATAGACCTAACTCATTATCAGCAATTTTTAGAAAGAGCTGTTCGATGATTCCGTAAATAAGAACACAGCTAAAATAGCTTAAAATCTTTTGAACGATTAACTATTACTTTGACACGATTAACTTTATTATGACTAGCACATTACTTTTCAATTTTACAATATTTTACAAGTAAGTTTATACAATATTGGCTAGCCTCTGACAATAAGATATTTTTTATTAGATCGACTTTAATCTGATTTGTATACCTTACTAGCTAACTGGTTCCGAACTGGTTTGTCAAATATTTTTAACACGACACGACTCTAACACGAATGGCATATTTAAAACACGCACACCACACGTACGGTCGAAAATTTCCTAAACACGTCTTAAAAGTTATGTATGTATAGATTTAAGAGCTTATATGGCGACTGTTCTGATGGTGGCGTAGCGAAGTGCGCCGGGTAATGTGCTAGTCATAAAAAAGTTAATCGTGTCAAAGTAATAGTTAATCGTTCAAAAGATTTTAAGCAATTTTAGCTGCGTTCTTATTTACGGAAACATCGAACAGCTCTTTCTAAAAATTGCTGCAACTTTGACAAGAATTTCGAAATATGATGTAAGTGGGAACTGAGCCGTGGTTTTGGAAAATTCTACACGTAAAAATATGAAGTACAGTTTGGGCTTAGGTTTAAAAGTTCATAAGTGTAAACAGTTCGATATATGGTTCGGTTCGAAGAACTCTTTAAGTACGAAATAATAACTATAAACCTCATTAAAACATCTTTGGGTTTCCTTCTTCCTTTCTCCTGTTAGAATATCCATTTTATCTAAAATTCTATAAAAACTTATTTAACTTCGAAATTGCTTCCTTTAATCAGGGTTTGGAGCACGAAAAGGATCAAGATCCCATTTTATTCGGTGAGTATGAGTATCGTGATAATGACGCCTCGCTGCAATACTTTGCTGTACAAAATCTGGACATAAAGCGGCCCTATGAGATTGTCGAGCTGCGCATTGAGACGAATCATGGCCAACCCACCTACACCTGTCTCTATCGGTTCCGGGTGCACGGCAAGCCAACACCCACATAAATTCTAAGCACTTTCAGTCAGTTGTACATAATATCTGTGTGCCTTAAAAAGGAAACTCTACAATATTTACGCAATTTATAACTTATGCTAAATATATATTTACTGTGTAAAAATCCTAAGGGCTATATAGCTGATAAGTGTTTATTGTATCATAAGGTTTGAAAGTGTTTACAGCCTGTTAAGGGACCAGTTTGTACATATCTAGATTAATGTTCGCACACGTCCTACTTTACGCGTACTATTTATTTAGCATTAGTTGGAAATTGAATTCCTACCTACGTCTATCAGTTCCCGTATAGTTTTTAATCTGTTTGCCATAGTCATAGGCATAAAAACTAATTTGCTTAAGCCATTAGCTTGCTATAAAACTCGAATTAAGTTATTTACGAAATTGCCATTGGAATTGTTTGAAGTCAAGTCAAAAGAAAAAAAAATAAACTATCGAATGCACATTACATATCTCAATCAATCCTTATCCCAACTTAAACCGTATACGTTCAAAATATTTTAGCAAGTGAGCCCAAAAATAGTTTGTAACTAAGACTTAAACTATATAAACTATTGTTGTTACTGATAAGTTTCTTTAAGCTCTAAGGTTTCACAATTGTCTTATGTTTTTTTCGAATAAATGCGTTGCACAAAGGAAATGGAACAGCGTTTTGCAATTAATAGAGAATATGTTGCATGCTGCAGTTTATAATCTTCTTTGGCAGCAAGCCTGAATGATTTTGAAGACATTTGAAATGCGTACATTTGTCATTTGTGGTTTGAAGGATTTGCATAAATAATGTTAAATTTACTTGAATGGTTTCTTGTTTGAAAATTCGTTCAATCAATTTATTAAATGCTTCAATGCAACTGTACACCAGTTGTGCAAGTGTCAGTAACTTGAGGGGAGGATTCACAAACAGCAGAGGGAATCATCAAATTGGTCAAATGCTTACAATTTACAGAAGGATGCACATAGGCGTCAAATGCATGAGGGCTGCACATGAGTGTGCATATCAAGTTAACAAAGCAAAACAGTTGATGTAAATCGATGAATCGTTCAGAGAAAATGGCAAAGGACTCCTTTTAGAGAACGGCTATTAATTACTGCCTTCCATGTCCATGAACTTTTTGAGTAAGAGTGGGACCAAAATATGTACAATACCAAGAAACGATATCTCATCCAGCAAATTTGGTACAAAATTGCAAAGCTTTCTTATAAGGAAAAAATGCAGGCGTGTGACAGGTAGCTCAAATTATTCACACGCCTGTAAATAATAATCGTGTTAAAATGCCCTCCCCGGGGCCCTAAAATTTTTTTTTTTGGATTTTTTAATTAAATGTTCAATTAAATTATCAGTTACAGATTTTTGCTACAAGATTTTTAAAAACGAGCTACTTAATATGTAATATGTTTATAACAACAAAAAGAGTTCCATACAAGGATAAATCCCGAAAGGAATATCGGTTTCGGCACCGGTTCCGGTAAGTACCGGAATGATAATTTCGGTTAAAGGTTCTATTTCGGGTTTCAGCTTATTTCGGTTTTCCGTTCCGATACGGTACTTAGATTTTTATTTGGGTATACCGGCACGTACCGTTTAATTATTTTTTTTTTTCAAATTGTTTCAAGATATCCCAAAAAAATAATGTATGTAATAGAATTGAAAAATTGTCTTCTAAGAAAATGCCAAAAAGAAAAGTTTTTTTAAAATATACAAAATTCTCTATTCATTTGTCGCCCAGACAAGCTAGCCTTAGGGTCGATTTCTCATCTTGCACCTAGACTATCTAAAACGTTACCTTAGAAATAACAGAGAAAACGGTAAGTATATCTTGATCAACTCATATAAAATCTGTCTAAAAAGCACAAAAATATTTCTTAATTATTATTTTCGAAATAATCGGACCTAAAATCTTCTGTATCCCAGTCAAAAATTGAGATCTTTCGCAATTTTTATGGATTTGAACCCATGGTAAAATACTCAAAGGGGGATATCAGTTCTCAAAACGCCCTAGAACAGTGGGAAACATAAAAATCGTACTAAGTTTTATCTTATATTAAATTTTTTTTAATATTCACTCAAAACTTTGTTAAAATGGGAAATAATAGTTATAATTTGATTAAAATAAAGAAATTTCATTTCTTAAATTTATATTAATATTTTTTGTAACATTTCTATATTTAAGGGAGAATTTTTGTAAGACTTAGAAATCCTATTCTTATTTAGAGAGTTTATATTTACAAAGAAAAGTTTTACCGCTTTTTAGAACATTTTTTCCAATATCTTATGTATCTTAAAAAATAATTTAATTCTGGTTTTTCTGTAGAAGCGAATTTCTCAAATGTAAGACTTTATCCTAAGTTCGTGCAAATGTATATAACAGGCAGGAGGATGCATCCTCGACCCCACACGACTATACGAGCTAGAACTACCATTTTTGAAATTTTTTGCCACGCCCCCTCCCGACCCCGAAATATGAAAAATACCTCATATCTCCCACAATTTTGAAAATAGATTGTTCGTACCTTCTAGACATATATGGGCATTTCCATGATGTCGAACGCGGACGTTCGTACGACATAAAGTAAAAAAAAAGGCAAAATAAAAGGCATTTTCAATTCGTTTTTTACTTTATAATGAAGGTATTGAGTAGCACTATAAATAGTGCTAAAGCGAATGACAGGTGAAATACTGATTCCAAAATAATGGCAAAATAAGAAGCGATTTGAACGGGACAAAAACAGAAGTTGTTTTCGGGGCCACCTACATATACCCAGAACTTAGCGAAACCTGACGCATTTCTAAAACCCAAAATTTTTTAGAATCTTATGCATGAATGGTACTTTGAAATGGTTTTTAGTTGGTTCAAAAATCTTCAGTACTTTTTTTTTTTAAATAAATAATAATCTGATTCGTAACGGGACATTGCGAACGGGACATTTTTTCTAATATGATTCAAGTGGGTATGATTATGAATATATTTATGCATTTTAACTATAATCAATAACTAGCACTATTCCTGATGTTGCTCGGATCTCTACAATTCCATTGAAATGTTTTTTGCACAAAACACAAAAAATTTTAGAATGAATTAATTTTTAACCACTAAACTTTACCCTTACGGACGCGAACGGGACCAACTTTGAACGACATTAAAATATAACAAAAAAAATGTTTAGCAATTGGGATTTTTTTTATTAAATTGCTTATAAAAAAATCTGTTTGTGCTAAACTTTCCATGCATTCACTTATTCAATTTGTGACACACTGATAACTAATGTTCTTTTTCGGTATCGAACGGGACATTGAAAAATGGACTAAAGGAAACCAAAAATTTGCAGTTAATCGCGATTGCATTGTACCCTTTGCTTTTTTTTTAGATAAATTATAATGTAAGAGACATTTTGTAGAACAGTCTTTATCATGTATGATCTTTCTTAAAGAAGATAATAACAAATAAAGCATGCAATTTAAAATGGCAAAAAAAAAAAAAATGCACTTTTGCAACTTTGCTGTCGATTTACTCATTGAGGTTAATGACCATATGTTCACTTTAATTAAATTAATTTAATTTGAATGATTCTTTACCATAATATGAATAAACAGAGAGATTTCAAGAACTTTTAGTTTTTTAGCCTCGGTGGACATTTTGGCGGAAATGCCCATATTTTAATCATCATTACTTATCGATCCGCCATACATCATTTCCCGATCACATGAACGATGGTAGAGTTGCCACCTCCGCAAATTGGAAAATACCTCATATCTCCCACAATTTTGATGATGGATTATTCGAACCTTCTTGACATATGTTTTAATCATCATTACCTATTGATTTGCCATACATCATTTCCTGATCAGATGAACGATAGAAAAGTTCCCGCCCCCGCAATTTGAAAAAATCCTCATATCTCCCACAATTTTGAAAATGAATTGTTCGAACCTACTAGACATATATGTTAATCATCATTACTTGTCTTGTCTTGTCATTACTTATCCGTTGTACATCCTTTTCCGATCAGATGAACGATAGTAGAGTTGCCACCCCCGCAATATGAAAATACCTTATATCTCCCACAATTTTGAAGATAGATTATTCGAACGTTCTATACATATATTAAGATCATCATTACTTATCGATCCGCCATATATCATTTTCCGATTAGATTAACGATAGCAGAGTTGCCACCCCCGCAATTTAAAAAATACCTCATATCTCCCACAATTTTAAAGATGGATTATTCGAACCTTCTAGACATATATTTTTATCATCATTTCCTATCGATCCGCCATACATCATTTCCTGATCAGATGAACGATAGAAAAGTTCCCGCCCCAGCAATTTGGAAAATATCTCATATCTCCCACAATTTTGAAGATAGATGGTTCGACTTTCTAGACTTATATTTTAATAATCATTCAAATATAAGATTGTTCCAACCTTCTAGAGAAATCACCTCCATACATCATTTCCCGATCAGATGATCTATAGTAGAGTTGCCACCCTCGTAATTTGGAAAAAACCTCATATCTCCCACAATTTTTAAGACAGATTGTTAGAATCTTCAAGACATACATATATTTAAATCATCATTATTTATCGATACACCATACACCGTCTCACCATCAGATCAACTATAGTCGAGTTCTAAGCAAATCAAATAATTAAGTTGGGCATTTAATAATATATTTTTAAATACACCTATACCTGAGTAACGTTTATATCGAAGTCCAGCAGGGTCGACTTTAACTTACGACTTCAACAGTACCGGTATTAGCGTTTCGGTATGGTTCTGGGTTTTTCGGTTGCTATTATAACGGTAAACGGTTCTCAAAAAACTTTTAATATCGCTTCCGGTTTTGATACCGGTACTTGGTTTCGGTTAGCGGTTCCGGTAACGTTCTATATTTTTTTTTTATTTTACTGAGTTTTAAAGTCCACAAATCGATCAAGAAATCACAGAACAGAATTTATTTAGTTTTCTTTGATACTGAATATTTTCTCAACTATTGTTTGCTTAATTTTGTGACAGTGTAAACAAACTGCCCCTAAAATCCCTTGGGATTCAATTTAGTCCCTTAGACCCCCCTAGTTTTAATGTTGCTACTGTCCATGTCAGGCTAAGTATGCATGGACCGAGCTCTTGTACGAATGTATGCTTAATTGAATATTGAAATACCTTTTGTAATTATGTGCCCAACTATCCAAGCAGCTGCAAATTTGTCATTTATATTGTTGTTATATATTGCAACATTGAAATCTATGCCCGACTCAGTGGAACGGGGTGGCCCAAAGACATAAATACATGTGAAGTCAAGTCAAAGGAATTCATATTTGAATAGCAACAAGAAGGCACGAACTTAATTAAAAGCCGCTGCTTCAGCCCTTAGAGGGCGAGAGATTGACAGACTGACAAAGTGAGTGAGTGAGTGAGTGAAATGTGTCCTGGCACACACTGGCAAGGAGTCACCTTGCCCTGCACATAGCTGAAATTGCAGTCGGCACAAAGGGGTCTGTGTGCTAGCAGGAGAATTCCTTTAGCTTAGAGCCAAATTAAAGGCATTGCTCACGTGTTTAGCTGTAATTTGCACACACATAATTTTGGTTGAATTACTCACTTTTAATTTAAATTAATTTATTTTTTGCACCTGCCTCGCACAAATCTTGCTCGGAATGTTCACTTTCAGCGACGCGAGTGTGTTACAATTAAACTGCAGCTAAAAATAGTGACTAATGAGAAAAGTTTTGTGCGAAAAAAAGGGAACAGCGGAGGAGAGTGTTTAAGTTGCCGGGAAACTTTACTTTTTTGTTCTTCCTTGTATCGAATAGTTGCCAGCGGCCATAAAG
Source organism: Lordiphosa mommai (assembly GCA_018904225.1). NCBI lineage: Eukaryota > Metazoa > Arthropoda > Insecta > Diptera > Drosophilidae > Lordiphosa > Lordiphosa mommai. The sequence continues at coordinate 700,475 of JAEIFT010000053.1, read as the reverse complement.
AGAGTTGCAATTGCTGTTAAGACAATAAAAACCAAGCGTCAGCCTCCATCAAAAAAACTTTGACACAACTTGTTTAGCCTTCAGCTGATAAGTAAATACTTGGGCTCAAGTATTTTCCTGTAATAAAATATGGAAGTCTTGACAATGACTTTTATGGGTAACTGGGGAGCCTGCCCACATGGTTTAAGTTGCTCTTAAATTTACTGCAAATATGATTTGAGTTCACGACCACAACAAGCTACACAAATTAGATATGCGCATACATTTTCCAAAGTTTCCCCATTTGCCAAGCCGACACTGCCACATGAGCTGGAGTTCAGAGTCAGAGTTAGAGTTGTGCTGAAATGCTTAGTTAGAGACATTTGTTTGAGTTGCTGTTTCAAATTAAATTTGAGTATAAAACACAGTGAAACAAACCATGAATTTGTAAGTGAGAGTAGGAGGACGGAAATCTTGCTGATTTGTTAATTTGATTAAGAAATTGAAAGATTTATAAAGAATATGTTTATTAAATTCGTTTATTCAAAAAAAGTTACGGGTCAAATACTAAGAATTGGTTACTTCCAAAATTCAATATTTAAAAAAATTAAAGAAATTGAAATTAAACAAGAAAATATTTAGTCTCTGGTGCGAAAGTAATGTAAAATGTAAGAACCGTGTGACTTGAAACATATAAGCGTAGGCCTAATATCTATCTAATCTGAAACGCCGAATAAGATCGGTTAAGAAACGCGTAAGTTTTTTAGCCATCCAACAGGCGGCGGTGCTAGCGTTGCGTCTGCAGCGTCGCGGCTGCGGTATCGTAAGCGATGGCAGCATATATGTACGTAGGTTGCTATATATATTTCTGGCCTAATAATGAAAATGCGAATACTTATGATCAAAAATGGTTTTATTATTTTTCAAAGTATTCTTCAGCAAGATTTATACACTTTTGCATGCGCTCAAACCAATTGTCGAAGCACTTTTTCCACTCCGATTGAGACACCTCCAAAACATGGTTTTTGAACTCTTCAACAGCATCTTCTGGCGACGAAAATCGATGACCACGCATTTTTCCCTTGATGTGCGGGAATAAAAAGAAGTCATTGGGTGCCAAGTCAGGGCTGAATGGCGGATGACTCATCAATTCGACGTTTTGGACGGTCAAAAAGGGGCTGGCTTGAGCTGATGTGTGAGAGCTCGCATTGTCATGGTGCACAATGATCTGCCTTCTCTTGTTCGTTTTTCGAATTTCTCCGAAGACTTCAGGCAAACAAATTGTGGTGTACCACTCAGAATTGAGCGTCCTTCGTTGCTCAAGCGGACCAGTTTTACCGAAGAAACAGGCGACCATTTGCTTCGAAGTGCTTCTTCCACGAACGACTTTCGTTGGATTTGGCTCGTCTTCGAAGACCCACACGATCGATTGCTGTTTTGTTTCGGGCTTATAAGAATAGATCCATGATTCGTCACCTGTGACGATCTTATAAACGTCTTTTGAAACACCGCGATTATATTTTTTCAAAATTTTTTTTGCACCAATCCACTCGAGCCTTTTTTTGAGCGATTGTCAAATTGTGCGGGATCCAACGAGAACAAACCTTTTTTACGCCCAGGTGTTCATGCAATATCGAATGTATGCCCAAGGATGCCTCTATCTCACGGTATGTCACATGACGATCTTGCATTATCAGTTCACGCACGGCATCAATGATTTCTGGCACAACGACTGTTTTTGGACGACCTTCACGACCAAGCGAGCGTCGCCCGCGATTGAATTCATTAAACCCATTTTTCACAGTGCTATAGGATGGTGCTTCATCGCCATACAAAGATTTAAATTCATCGTTGCACTCTGGTCGTGATAATCCACGTCGAAAGTTGTGAAAAATGATTGCACGAAAATTTTCACAAGTTAATTCCATTTTTTTGCCGAGGTAAGTTTTTGATTAATCGTTAACCGATATCAAACGTGGTCACACATGAAAGAGTTGTAAGGAGCTTTTATCGATAAAAGTCCAAACTTTTTTTTGGGAAAAGGCCAATTGGCCCTAAATGGCTAGAAGTGACCTAGGCCAGAAACTTAAATAGCAACTCACGTACTTTTTTCAGTAACCCAGGTACCAGTCCAACAAGCATTTTTAACTCTAAAGTTTGTTGCTTGTAATCAAAGAGCTACACAGAAAAAAAAAAAAGATCAAATATCAATTTAATCTTGGCTGATCAATATGATATTTTATCAAATATCAATTTTTTCATATCATTTTGATGATAAATAATATTTAATTAATCGTACTAATATCAAATTGATAAGATAATAAATAAAATGAGAAAAAGGAAAGAGACAAAAAATGCTTATTATCGAAAACTTAGGCACCGTAGAAAAAATATAAATAGTCCCTTAGACGTTTGCCCGCACGCGTGTGCTGTGGCTCACTGCGTTGAGAAGTCATTCCATTCGTGTAAAGTGCGAGTTCCCGGGTTCGATCCCCAGACAAGGTAATGTTTGTTAACTAACAAAAATGTTTAAATTTCTTTGCTTTCCAAACGGCTATGGCGCAAATATTACATAATCATTAAAATTCTGAGCGGGGGAATATATATAATATAACTTATATAAATAATATATGCGCCCAGCCATTTCCTAATATTATTTTTTTTATTAAAAAAATGCCACTTTGATCTTAAACATATCATTTTGATATGATCGAAAATATCAGTTTGATATTTTCGAACAGGTCAATTTCATCTGCATCTTATCGACTTTTTTTTGATATGAAAAAATGTCATATTGAGTCCCAGATCATATCATTTTTTTTTTCTGTGTACACAAACATCGTCAGGAAGATAAAATGCCTATAATCCCAAACTTAAACTGTATTGGATTAGATTAGATTAGAGCGGTTTGACCCCTTGTGATGTGTCCAAAATGTGTCTGAAAATAGATATTAACTATATTTTGGAGGCTTGGATGAAACCAGATATATAGGTCTATGCGTAGTTTCAACTGTTTTAAATTGTTCCTGTTAGATCAGTGACGTCTATTAGAAAATTCGAAATATTTTGTCTCTGTTGAATTGGGGCGGAAACAGACGAAGTGAGACGGAGACGGACTTTTTTTCTTCCTTGTCCCGTACCCTGTACCCTGTAATGGCCATTTTCTAATGTTCCCTTTTTGTAAATCCAGGTGCTTATTAAGAAAATATAGGTTGCCTACTTTTTGGTGCATTTTAAATATTTTTTAAGCTAGATTAGTTTTTCTAACCACTGTACACAGTCTGCAAAATTGTGGTCAAAAGCATAAACTGAAAGTCGGAAGTGTTTTGCTTTAGTGGCTATAAATGTTACAAACTTGTCGCATAACGACATACATCTAAACATATGTACGAGTATTACTGCCAAAGCAGCAGATTTTCATAGGAAAATTTAATTATGCCAAAGACTTGTTTACAAATCCAAAACGTTAAGCTCGGCTGTCAGTCAGTCAGTCAGTCAGTTAGTTGTTGCACATTAACCTTAATTAAGTGACAAACAATTTCCCAGCTTAGGCATCAACTTCAATTTACAGACAATTGAATTTTAATGGGATTTTTGTGCTTGCCTTTTGGGGGCCAAGTGTCCATTTGCATATTGCGTTGGTGACAACTCTTTTTCGGATAATTTAATTCATTTACAAAATTTTGTGTTGCGCAAAAGCCTTGCTCCTGCTTTCATCATTCCAACAGAGGGGAGGCAACTTGCCTTGACTTAAAGTTCTTTGCGGTTATACGGCCCAGCCCACAAGCCAGTTTTGTGATCCGTCCTCAAGGACTTAACGCATCATTTAAGCTCTCGAGGTCAGATAAAGTTGCCTTTAATTAAAGATTAAATGTGCTAAATTGTGCAGGCTCTTTGCTGGCTTTAACATCCGGCAATGAAGGATGTCTGTGTATGTCGTGGTCCATCAATCAATCAATTGCGCGTCCCGACAATAAAACGTGCCTGGCCAAATTTACGATCAACTCGTATGAATTCTAAGAGTTGGAAAAGAAAAAAAAAAGAAATAGAGTGCAAAGTTTGCCCAACTATTAATAACGATTCTATGTTGTTTTTTTTTACATGAAATTCCCTTTCAATTTGATTGACTTTGATTTTCCATGTTGTTGTTTTTTTTTTAAATATCCATTTTATGCTCATATTTCATGCTTTTTATTTATTTTTTATGGCTGGCTTTTGTTTGGTTCTAGTAAACATTGCTAAGCTGGAAAAAGCAATTATTTAACTAAATGGTGGGACTCACGTGTGGATTGTCTGGCATTTGGCATAAAATGTGTTGCATATTCACAGGCGGACGGATAGAGACAAAAGACAAAACCAAAAAAAAAGAGGAACAAAAAAAATTCGAAAAGCAAACATGAATGGCCCAGTGGAAGTTGCATCACAAGAGGGATAAGGGCAAACTTTTTTAATTGAAAATCAACAAAAATATAATGCAAAAAGTGTGCATAAAAAAAAATGAACTGAAACTGTACTTTAAGTTGAACAAAAGTTCTGTAAAAGTGAATGCAAATACGAAGGGAATAGTTTGACAATATTTCTTGCTAGTAGAACTAGCCTGGAATTTATGAACGCTCAATTAATAACTGGGTCAAAATTTAAAATCCATAGTCGAGTTCATGTTACTTATGAAACGTTGAGGGGTAAGGTAATCAATAACGTTACTAGTAGAGCAAAATAAAAAAAAAAAAAAAAAAACCTCATATCTTCCTTAATTTTAAAAATAGATTGTTCGAACGTTCTAGACATATATTTTAATCATCATTACCTATCGATCCGTCATACATCATTTCTCGATCAGATGAGCCATAGTAGAGTCGCCCCCGCAATTTGGATAAATTCTTATATCTCCCACAATTTGGGCATGTTGTAATCTAATAAAATATTCTTAAATAAACCCTGAGTAACGGGTATATCGAAGTCGAGCAGGGCCAACTTCAACTTACGCTTCGTTTTTTGATTACCATTGTTTGTTTTTAAAAAAATAAAAAATAATCAGAAGATTTGCATTAGTGAATGAAATATTTATTTGAGGCGATACAACAATTAATTTATATTTATACTACAAAATTTTCTGGTGCTACAAGTATAAACTTTGAATTATCTCACCATTCTCAAAATCAAGTTGTTTGAATAACAATTGACTTATACTACTTAATTCTATAATTTGTTGATTTTCATTCTTTAATTTTTTAATTTTAAACCATTAACAAAAATGAATAATTTACTGCAATACTAATATTCTTTATGGGTACAAATACCTAGGTACTTCCTAACACTGGTGTGAGTATATGGCCAGTTCGCCTTTTCTTATAAACATACCTAGCTATATTACCAAATATAACGTCGTCTTCTTTGGGAGGCAGCATCACAGCATCACGTCAGGATTTTTGGCAATTTAAGCCAATTTAAGTGACTTTTGGAGCATTTTAAGGCATATTTTGTGGGCAACCTATTCGATTGTGAAAACCCCCATTTATATTATCTGAAAGATATATTCTTTAGCTTTAAAATAAATTATCCCAAGCAATTCTGCGGTTTTCTTCAACTAAGATATATTTTGGATTGCAATTGTACTCGAGCTGACTAAATGTTCCCTTGCCCACAAGTATGTTATGGGTGTCGTTGAGAACTTTCATCAAAATTTAATAAAAACAAAAATAAGTCAGACATTATTTAAAATCTAACACATGTATTCAAAATCATATATCTTCGTTTAAAAAAATCGCAAAACGATCTGGGGCACTTTATTTTAAAGCCAAGGAATAGTACTTTAAGCTCATATCAAGGAAATTTAAAACAGACGTTTTGGTTGCCCACAATAAATGCCTTAAAAGGGTCAAAATAAGCCCTTTTACTAACTTTAGGCTCAAATTACAAAAAAATCCAGACGTTTTGAAGCATTTTTGCAAACAGATTCGTGTTAAGCACTTGAATAACCACCACCCATTCAATAAACTGAAAAAAATTTAATTTTGTTTGTAATCTTAAGAAATTTTGGATTCATATTATCCAATTCCTCTGCATTTGACTTAACTTTTAGAACACACTCATCCTTCTATCACAGCTATTACTTGGCATCAATTCAAAATAAGGATTAAAAATCATTTCAGGTACTCCAGATTGCACAAATTTACTGTTGAGATCACTTACGTCAGCGTTAATTTCCAATTTCTAGATTTCTAATTTCACTCCATTTTTGACTAGAATTTATTGCACTATTAAATTTCGACGAGTTATACGAGCTTTAAGCAGTCATAATCAGTTCAGAAAGTTTTCCTTAACATAAGATAATGTTCAGAAGTCCTATATATTTTCCATTTATTATATGCTGAATCTCTTAAGGTTCCATGTCTGGTAATATGCTCGTTAAACCTGGGTTGATTTGCTTTCTTTATTTTCCTCTTAAGTGGTATGAATAATTAAGAATAAATTTGTTTAAACTATATATTGTGTCCCAACTATATTTTCCAAATTCGACGCTGAGTAGCTTTTTGTTCAAATTCTTAAAGTCTCTATATCATATTATTTCTTCAGAGTGATAGGGCCTAAAATATGTTAAGGGGTTACATCTTGTTAAAATTTTCAAAAAATCGATTTTTTGGATTTTATTTTGGTAATGTAAAAGTAAACACTCTTAAATTTTCAATTCAATCCGATTGTTATTTTTGAAGTTACACACAAATGTAAGACGCTACAGTTCATTTGAAAGTACATAGTAACTAAAACTTTAACCTTGTTTTTCTCAAAACTGTGTTTTGAAAGTGGGTGACCAAGATTTCTCGGAAACGACTGTACCGATTAGTCTCAAATTTTTTCACAGGCTTTTGAACAATATTTTCTACTACTAAATCGAAGCTATTTTTCTCAACACAAACACGTTTTTTTTCCCCATTTTAGGCCCAAAAATGGGCAAAAATTTTTTTTTTTTGAGCAGCCGCCATTTTGTCATTTTTTCTTTGTTTATTCCTTTGATCAATTACAAGATTGTACATTACTTAACGAAATCCGTTTGATTTTTCATTTCGGATCATCCACTTCAGAGATATAGTGGTCACCCCACAACACACCTTGGGGGGGTGGTGGTGATCGGTGGTGGAGGCTCAAAAAACATTATTTTTACAAAAACATTTTTTTTAAATATTCTAAAAAGGGCAAAAATATGTTAAAAAAAATAAATAATTTATAAGTTTTCTAAAAAAAAAAAAAAAAAAAAAAAAAAATATCTTATCTTTATCATTACTAAAAAAATACATCGAGCAAGGTTTCAGAGATATTCGTGAACTTTGTGGGTATGATTGAGTTAACAAGATCCATTGCTATTGAAGTCATTTCGTCTGCTCAGTTAACGTATTACTATTGAAATCATCAGCTATCATAATGTCTGTATAGTAAAAAGTTAAAGTCGAAATTACATAAATTACTTCTTGGTAGTCAGAATATCGATTTGTTAGATTTACCTAAAGGCAACCAATTATCATTTACCTTTCATTTTGCAGTCCCATTATCTGAAACGAAGATACCCAGTTACACTTTGAGATCACTTAAAGATTATTTCTTGTAGATGTTGACCGGTGCTAACGCTGCTAAAAAAATAATCATCGCACGGTACCTTGCTCAATTGACAGTAACATTCCAATTTTCATACTTTTTAAGAAGTACGGGTCTAATGATGCCGCCGGCCCACAAAACGGCACTTAATAATTGGTGCTCATATGCTCAGCTTTAAAAATCTCCTGCATAAATTGAATTCATACAAATCTTAAGACCATTGAAGGCTTAATCCTGGCTGCAGTTAACAGCCGTCAGAAGCCACAACGCACTATTATGCAGCTCGGTCATGATACTCAAATATGTATATATATATATATATATATAAGTAAGTACATATATACACATATTATGCTGGGGCTGTTTGCATTTGCTCGTAGAAATGCTGAGTACTTTTTATGGCGAGCGATGGCGAATTGCTGTTGACACAATTCCGTGTTGTGATTTCTGCCGTTGAATTTTATTTACGCCTCTGCAATTTATCGAAGTTGGCATATGACGCTACGTGATGCAGATTTTCTTTTTCGCCATTTTTTTGTTTGCACTTGGCCAATGTTGCTGTGGCAGTATATTGTGGCATTGTCAGAAGTTTATACAGGCGCAACTTCGCCACTGTTTGTCATTTGCCCAGAGCTTAATTGAATAACAACAACAACAACAGCATGTAATATGATTATCCTGACTTGTTTTGCTCGCAATTAAAAACAATTTGTCCCTGCTGTGTGCACTAGAACATCAACAACGCCAGCTGCTTGTCTAGTCAACAATTGCAATTTATTTATGCATAAATTGCTGTGTTAAAATGTTAATCACGATTTAATTAAAAAATGGAATTCCGATTATTTTAATTATTTTAAATTTAATTTGATGGCGAAATTCATTACAAATAATAAAAAATCAATTTAACAAGATTTACGTATCAATTTCTTTAACAATAAAAATCACAGCAGTTTGTGTGTGTGTGCGACCCATAAGCCGGCTTAGCAGATTTGTTGGCAAAATTAGCCGGCTCTCGGGGACAAAACATTTTCTTGCGTAAACCAAACCCATCTCTATTTTTGGCATAAAGAATTTGCGACATTTGCACAGATTTATGCGCCATAAAAGTGCGGCTAGACATGGATCAGGGGACTTGCTTGGATGGCAGAAAAAAAAGAAGAACTTCGTTTATGGTAGCCAATAAAAAAGAGTCGGACTGTAATAAAAATAAGCAGGAAAAGGTTAGCCTTTGCCTAAGGAAATCTCAATGCCCTTTCAATGGAGCGGTAAGTTGTGGGGGAAATGATTTAAGACATTTCCTCACCAAAATACGAGGGTATGTCAATAAGTCTTCTCCAAAGCCAAGACTAACCTTTAATCATTGGATGAATGAGTTTGAGTGTGTGCAGCACTGTTTTAATATCAACGAAAATAATGCTCATCTTTGGCTCTTCTGCTCCAAAAATTGATAAAAGCAGAGCTGTAGCCTAAGCAGAAATAGCATTCAAAAACTACTATAAAAAACTTTCTTTTCATATCAAACACATAAGAAAATCGGTCAAGCCCGCACACAAACTGTGTAAGTGCTGCCCATCACGATTGAGGCCGCTGCTGCCCAACGTAATTATTTGATTTGCTTATAACTCGGCTATTGTTCATATGATCGGGAAACGGTGCCTTCAAATCTCTTTTTATATAATCAGAATGCTCCTATTTTAACTTTCGTAAAAATTTTGCGATTTGAAACTGGTTGTTGGAGCAAATTTGTTCTCTAAATCGCAAAATGTTTGCGAAAGTGAAAATTGGAGCATGACTAAATAAGTATCTTTATAAGAAGATCAGCTCAAAGAGGCAATAATGGATTTAATAAGCGTTACCTGATTTCTGTCTATATAGTAACAACATGCCTATTGAGAATCAAAGAAATATAATTGTTTTCTAAGAAATCCATTTTAAAAACAAATGCAAAATGTCGTAAGATTTATTTTAGAAAGTTCGGAAATGCGGATACGGATTGGGCGTTCTAATATTATAAGTATATTATGCTAAACAAAAATAGTCAAACAAATGTACAATAATATTCCGGCAGTACTAGATTTAAAAAAAGTGGTGATATACTGTTAGGTGGACCACAAAAAAAACGATTATTGAATCAAATTAAACCAAAAAAATTTCAACTTTGGGGAACATTTTTTTTAATCTAGTACTGCCGGAATGTTGTTGTACATTTGTTTGACTATTAATTTAAGAACTATGCTAAATCGAGTAGCCTTTTCATATTTCCTATACACATTTTGTGAATTAATCAATTAATCAAAAATTTGCTATAAATTGAGAAAAAATTATCTTCAAGGTCCAATTTAGTCACTTTCGGGTTTGCTGATGCGGCTCGCTTGATTTTTTATGGCTGCATTGATGTATGTAGTACCGCATAAAACTTATAAACCTACAAATTTGTTCTTGGTGTGACCCCCATAATTTTCCATAAGCTAAAAAAACAGCAAAATGGTTTTTCAGCGATTTCTCGTAAACAAGAGCTGATGGAAAAAAACCGAGACCACTTTTAGAATCAGGGCGCAGAACAGGCATAGAATTTTGCATCGAGAAGGCCAGACCTCACAAAAGTGGTAATTTTGTTGCCCTGTGTTATTAATATATTAAGAGTATCCAATATTGCCCTTAGGAATATTTGATCCAAATTTTAAAAACTTTTTCGATTTTAGAGATAATTAAAAAAAAAACACTGAAAAGAACACCACAACCAATTATTTATTATATTCAACATTTCTCTTTATTCCTCAAAATTAAGTTTTCCTCTTCAGGTTGCACAATTCCCTATTATTCATATTGTGCGCTTTCATTTAAACAATTCGGATTCATCGCAAATATCGCATCAATCAACTAGTCAGGTTGACAATACGTCACAAAGTGATTCTCAATTCTTGTGAGGTGTGCTCGAGAAATGAACATTTGGATGACGACAATGACAATTTAAATTAGTCATTGCCGAAATTAACGGATATTCTTCAAAGCTTATTGATACAAATAAGAATATATTGAAATTTTGGGAAGACTAAAAAATTGATATATCCTGTATCAATTGGCTCAAGTACTGCATTGCGTGCCAAAAACCCAAGTTTCAGTAGAAAGGTAATTTTCTGACCTTAAATTGGTTCTGTCAGACTTAAGTTGCAATTAATTGTCGGAATATATTAAAAAATGATTGTTCCTCAAATTGAATAAATAGTAAGCATCCTGGTAAAATTCTATCATTGCATTTTGTATTTTCAGTTACCTTCTACAATGCGATGTCTTATTTTAAAATTTTAAAATTTTGTGAACATATTAAATAGGAATTAAATCGAAATATTATTAGCGATCCTTAATATTGATTCTTAAAGGACAATTAATATATCAGTGGATAAGTATTGAAACGTAGATCCTGTATATATTTTAACTTTTGTGATGCGCCGCTTGTTTCTAAAGATATTTAAAATCAATTTTTATTTTCAATTTTTATAATAAAAACTGAAAAAAACTTTTAAATTCAATTTATAAAATTAAAATTAAAATTTATTATAAAAATCGAAAAAAAGTTGCACTTTAACTTTCTTCCAAAAATAAATAAATTTTGGCGCGAAATTTTTTAGTCGCCCCAACGTGCGATGGTTTAAATCTCTGTGAACCATAGATCCAAACCACTACGTATTTTCGAGCAGTTTGCATACCTGTTATATCCGTACAAAGAACAAAAATGCGGTAGTAAGATCTTTGTTCTTTATAATTGCGGATGCGTTGTATTTTGTCTATGAATATAAATGTGATCGATTAACCTAATAAATATGTTTATTTTAAGGTGTCAAAAAATTTTGATACACCGTCTGTAAAAAATCCATAAATTCATTTATCCATCCAGCGGATTAAGCGACTCTTCTGTGTCCAAGCTTTAAACAACATCACTGAAACAAACGCCTAATTTAAGGACCTTGAAAAGACAACTGGAAAAGTTTTGGTAAATAAAACTCTTTCGTGTACAAAAAATAACTTTTATTCAAAATACACTGAAGTCATGTGTCGTAAAGTGCCGGAAAAGTCAAACTAACAAAAGTTCATCTCCAGTTCAAACTGCTCTATACACTGGTGAATGAAATGTTTATTTTTCGTATATACACCTAGTGGCTGGTCTCATGTAAATGAATAGTTGGCGAGTTACTCGTTCAAATGCAGCCTTTAAATCCACAAAGTAAGCATAAACCATTTTGTTATCTTCTAGTTTAACTCCAACTTTAGAACATTGATACTCTGGCATTTGCACCTAAGTCCTTATGCCCTTTAAGTAGGGTATCAAATAAGTATACGACCCATGTGGCAACTGTTTACATATTTATGTGCGGGCAACAGAGAGAGAAAGAGTCTTTTATTTTATATATTTTTTATTCTGCCACTCGGCAATAATTGTTGGCCAAACACATTGCGCAGTTTTGTTAATTTGGTTAATGCAAAGTCAACACCCTAAGCCAAATCCGAAACGACCTTTTGTAGGTTTCAGGTAATTTGCGGATTGTTTGCTTATTTGTTTATGAACCCTTCATTAATATGTGAAAAGGTCAACCGAGTAGGCAGATAAGAGACTTGTGACTTTAATTGTGTGGTGAATGCATAGTAAATAAGTCAGGCTGCTGTACTTGGACTTGGCTGTGGATATGCCTGGCCAAGTAGCCGCCCGCAGGTGCACTCTGGCTGCACTTTAATAAAGTTCTCAAGTAAATGCATCAGCGGCGTCAGCAGTAACCGAGATGATGGGACCTTGAGGCTGTTGTCTTGGCTTTCCACTTTTCGCTCAGCTTTTACAGCTTCATAATTGCCATGGCAACAACCATTGGCATTTTCTGTTCTCTTGTTTTCAAATTGCTTTTTGAGAATCTATTAGACTTTAATGGGCGAATTGCAGTTTATTTTGAAATGTTTAAAAACTCAAATGTTTACTTTAATCAAGCTGCTTGCAGGTCATTGCCAAATGCGAAACTTTTTGCACTTCATTTCTCTGCCAGTTATTTCCATATTGTACTAGAGTGTAAGTATGGGTGTGTGTGTGCAGTTTGTTGCCCAACTTCTGTTGAAAACAAGCAAAAACTTTCAACATTTTCAACACTCGCATTTTGCCTTTATCTGGGCAAGTGTTTCGGCGACAAACTGAAAAACCCAACAACCTCGTCTATTTTTGTTTGGTTGAACTGGGCAATCGGAAACCATAAGTCAATGTGGCTTTTATCCCATAAAACCAACACATTAATTAAATTGAAAGCATTTCATGCAGTTCAAAAATGCAAAAAGTGATTTTAAAGCAAACGCCTGCCCTATACTTTTGCTTAAGTTGGCATTTTTAATGTTTACATTTTTGAACAGCTTTTTACCCAACCCTGAGATTAGGCCAAGTGCTGCTACCGACAGCTGTGCCCTTAGAATTCATAATTGTAATTTAATTTGCATAAACTTAAGTCCATTTTGAGGCCTTGGCTTACACACAAAGCAAACAAAACACATGTCCATTTAAATGAATCATTTTTATGGGCCCAGCAGCTAGAGAAACATTTTGCATTTTTTGTTTAATATTTATGACCAAAAAGTTTATGACACTTTCCTTTACGCAGAAAGGGGGATTTGCCTTACAATAATCATAATAACAAAATGCGAGACAAAAGCCTTTGACAGTTTTATTAAATTATTTTCGGGCCTTAGGCAGCTGCTTTTGAGGGATTTAAAACAATTATTTAGGAAATATGACAGAAAACAATGACAAAATGAAAATTCAAATAAAACATTAATTTATATTCGAGATAATTTATAAATTTTCAACTTGATATATTTATTTCTCATAATTAAATGCTCATTTTTCACATATTTACTTAATTGCTAGATATGTAATTGTTTATGCTATAGCAGCTTAACCATTAAATATTCATAATTCATGCAGTTATCAGATAGTGACTGCGTGTGCGCACAGTGGGAAAATGTAAAGGGAGGGGAAAAAAGTAAAGGCGGGATTTATTCATAAGGAAACACTTCCTAACCAGACAATCTTAAAAAAAGGAAATCCAAATATTTTTAATTGAATTAAACCATTTTTTTTGTTTTGGGGCCGATTTCTTATCTTTTAGATAGCTTCTGTGTGTCAGATAAACACACATTTTACTCTGTTATTTGTAAGTTTATGTGATAGATAGTACAATGTAGGAGATGAATTAATATACTTATAATTCTTTTAAAGTGCTGTGATGTTCTATTAAAAGTGTCGACATAGTTAATGTGTATATTTAGGTGTCTGACTAACTCCCAAAACGATCAAGTTAAAAAGTCGGTCAAGCCTGACAGTAATATACTCTTGACCTGCCAAAGTTTGTATATAACTGATAAATTGTAAGTGTGGGGATACATATATATTCTGTTTAAGTGCCCATCACGGTTGGGGCCAGTGCTGCACACTACTCCACTATCGTTCATCTAATCGGAAAAGAGCCGAAGAAATCTAGAAAAAATCTTAAAATTTCTTTATTGAATACGAAATAGACTATAGCCGTCATGGTAGATAAGAAGTTCGAACAATCTATTTTCAAATATTCTGTTGTAAACTTACGTTCTTATTTGTAAACTTTCGGTGTATTTTGAATGTTAATTCGTCACGAATGTTGTGATTTCTGTTACAACATGCATGATAAATATTGCCATCACTGTTACAACATTCGATATTCGCCCGGTTACGTTTACATGTTTTCCGAAATTGACATGCTATCAAAGTGCCAAGTGTCAAAATTTAAATAAATTATTGTGAAAAGTCGAGGTAAGCACCAAAAATTCAGTTTTTTTTAAGAATATTAACAAGAAAATGTATCTTTCAGAAAAAAAACAAAAAACTGGCCATAACGTGGGAAGGACTACCAAAATTGGCAAGATCTTAACCATCAGGAACGACAAGGGACGCCTTTCGCAGTCGGACATTGACCGCGATATCAGCGAGGCCAAGCAGTATGCCGAGGAGGATGAGAAGCATCGCCAGATAGTTTCAGCCCTACCAAATTTTTTTAAACATGAACAAGATGCAAAAACCTTCAATCTTAGATCACTTAATTTAATAATAAATTTTAGAATTTAATTTAAAGTCGCCAGTGTTTCTAATGGGTATGTGGTGCAGATGGGATTGGGTCAGGCCTTCGTTTTCGGCCCAGTTCAGTCAGGATCTTAGGTACTTTTTGACATATTAAACCCTTAAGCGAAGGCTACCTCGGAAGCTTTCAGACTGGTCTTGCCAATCTTGCAGTGGGCAATGATCTCAGTAACGGTAAATGACTTCTCATGTCCGTATTCCCATTTATAGGCGGAGAAACTATCGGCCAGCTTCTGACTGTCTGAGAAAAGTATTTTCCAGTTTTCCTTAGTTTTTTTTTTGCAACCAACTCTTCGAAATGGTAATCGCACTCTTGAATCCGGTATATGTATATGCAGTCTTGATTTTTGTCACAAATCAACAGCAAGGCATAAAAGTATGTTTCAAGTATTTTTGTAATTTATTTACTTAGTTGTCAATTTGACAGTTCACGTGTAACCGAGATGAACAAGAAAACATTCATATTCTTGAATTTTGTTGAATGATTGCCATTGGAACAAGGTTATTACATGTCATACATATCAAAGCCAAAAAAGTTTGCAATTCTTTATGCAAATTAAGTCAACACCAATTTGTTCCCAAAATTCCCAACTAGTTCTTAAACTTAGCTTATGAATTGATATTAGAATTCTGACCTACTGTTGTACCCTCTTGGTCTTTGGTTAATTAATGAGTTTTGGATCATTGCATACTTATTTGAGTCAATGCAAAGAATTCGATACAAGAAAAAAATTGGGAATAGCTTAATAGTTTTATGGGCTTAAACCTACAAAATTTTGTAAATTTTTTCTGTACTCTTTATTTGTTTTAAGAAAATATTGAAGTTGACATTGATGCAGAGTTCGCCAGCCATAGCCCCTGGGGGCCGAACACATTCGGCAATTCACATACAATCGAGCCGAACGCTTACCGAAGTTATGACTGACTGATTGGCAGTGAGTCAAACTGAACCTACGCTACACCGAAAGCACATCGGAAGCACATCGACGTCGGATAGCTACCAGGCAACACTTTCACACTTTTTCCCTCCTCTCTTCTTGACGAACCTTGATTTGATGCCCTAAGGGCCATGTTCTCATTTTTACGGATTTTAAATCGAGGTGATTTTTAAGAAAATTTTGTGTTGCCTACTTTTAGGACGCCTAAAAAAATATCTGTGCTTGTGTTTACAACGACCCACGCGCATCCTAAAACCATGAAGATGAGGAAATGGCCCCAAGTCCTATGCCCCCGCATTGAAAGAAAATTAAGAATTGGTGTTGATTTTAGAATTTAATAAAATTTAACGAAGAATATTTTGTACTTATAATAAGTAAGCACATTTTTGTTTTAAGAGTTTAGCAGGATTGATTTATGATCAAAACAATTAAAGAATAGTTTGAATATACTTAATATTGTATATCCAAAACTGGGCTAAACTCAAGCATTACGGAATTCAAAAATTGGTACTTAGAATAAAAATTTTGTACTTGAATATTGACACCGCTTGTACTTGATACAAGTACAAAATAAGGTAAGGTATAAGTGGTCAGATTAATCTAAAATGTTCTTTGTTTCTAAAAAATTGTAAGTCAAACGGCTTTAATTCTTAAAGGATGTCGATTTGAAGCAGCGGTGGGCAAACCCTTGCTTTCAACTGCTTCTAATAGCTCCGTGAGTTATTTTTTGTCGTTCGCGCAATCGCGTCGTTTCGGAAGAAATAACAAAAACAAAATGCATGCAACAAAATCGAAATGTCAGTCTTTTTTTTCTGAGTGTTGTTTAAAGTTGGGATAAGTTCTAAGCTGCATAGCTGAAAATTGCACATTGCTATAATTTTGGGACTGTAGATCTAGGGGGTTCAGTTTTATTTAAACTATGAAGACAGAGAAGATGGCATTTGGTAATGCAATAGAAAATATCCCACTGTGCACAGCTGACATTTAGAATTATTATCTACCCATAAAATTCGCTCTCTTAAAAAAAATATACAAAAATATTGGAGGGCCAATTGACATTATTCATATGCCTGCCATTTGATTTCCGTTTTGCTTTGGAAGCGGAAATAAATCGATTCACTTTCCTCATTCCACAATCTATGTGAGATATGGCATATGTCCAAAGCCAACTGTTGCATATTTAAAAAAAAAAAAATATATACAAATAAATGAATATATGAGCATTATGGTTATTTTATGTAAATGCCTGACATTGTGAGGCAACTTGAAAAATTTACACAAGAAATTAGCAAATGAAAAAGAGAGCAAAGTAAAAGAAGGCAACTGTTGACAGTTATCCTGACACAAACACGCATTGTAATGTCTAACAAGCTTCAGCAGCAGCAGCCAGTCAAACCAAACATCGCATGTCACTCAGAGTCCTGCTGACAGGCCAACTTTTATGTGTGTGAGTGGGAGTGTGCGTGCCATTGTCATCATTTACATACTACAACAGTTGGGGGAAGAGGAAAATCTTTTTTGTTTAATTTCAGCCCAAAGCCTAGGAAAATGCAATTTCCTCAATAAAACGAGCACATAACTGATTCATTTTAATGCAATTTGGCAGCAGTAAATTCTCAAACCAAAGACAAGCTAACAGTGTACTGTTACAGCTCTGTTAAGTAGCGGCTGTGTTTAGTGAGCACTTGCAAAGACGAGAGAGAGCACGTGCGAGAGACGTGAGAGAGCAACGCTGTATCATAAATACAAAGGACTCAGCATCCCAAAGCAACAGTAGACGACCAAACGTTGACTCTGTCAGTTATCACGTAGCCGCCGTGTGTGACCAAAGCCGACTAAAAATACATTTTTGACAGCTAAAGTGCATTTAATTCAAAAACAAATAAAAAATTACATTTAAAAAATTCAAAATTAAACTTAAAACTTAACAAATTAAAGTGAGCTTACTCTAAAAGCTGAGGACTGTCTGACTGTGAACTTTAGTGCTTGCCTCCGGCCTAGTGTTAATTTCTCACACTTCAAAGTTTCCTTTATGGGTCTGGGTTGAATGAATTTCCGTTTTTGTTCTTTCTCTCCAACTGAAGCGGATGCCGCTTTTATTTTTTCCTCCCCTTCCCCTTCATCTTTCATTTGCGATTGTGTTGTGTTTGTGCATTTACCTTTTTCCCATTTCCCTGCCCTTTTATGATTAGTTAATTGGAATTCCATTTAGCTTCTAAATTGGCTGCCGTGTGTCTGATTACATAAACAGGCGAAACACTTGTTGTTGTAGTTTTCACATTTTCATTTCCATTTCCACTTGCCTCATAGGATGTTATAAATAACTTGGACCCAGATAAAACTGGCCAACTAACAAGTGCAACCACTGCTAAGTGTAAGAAGCCACCATTTGTGTTGAAGGTTTCTTGAGTGAGCGTGTGTGTGTGTGTGTGTGTGTAAAGTGCAACATGACCCCTCATCAGAATGCCACCAAGCTGCTCATCTGTCTTCTGTTTAGCCACCACATTTTTGGATTACTTAACGGCTCGGAGGGTAAGTCCTGCTGCTGATTGCTTTGCCCAAATTATGAAATGAAATTCATTTTACGAGTATTTCTTACTTATTTTTTTTTTTTACGTTTTCCATTTGCCATTTCGCTGGCTTTTATGGCCTAATGAGTGCAGCCTTTTGATTTAATGACAACTCTGGGCCATAAATGTGATTTATTTTATGGCCACAGCTTGCTGATCAAATGCTCATTGAAAATTTCATTTGCATATCTATATAAATGTATATTTACTTTTTGGCACTGGCTTAGCCCTGCCCTTTGAGTATTTAGATGAACGGGATGAGTTTAACAACTACGATTTGGACACGGTGCAATCCCAAGCGAAATATGATGCTCGTCTTCTATCCCAACAAATGCTCAGCGATGCTGAACTGCTAAAGCAAAGAGCAGACAGTGAATCAGACTTAAACTCCGACACGTCGCAAGCACAGACTGGGGAAGGTTTACCGGCTGTTGCTGCCGGCACGGCTGAAGAGGATTTGGAACCGCATAGCAGAGCGGCAGCCTGCATTACCAATGGCCACAAGTATACACATGGACAGAAGGTAAGAAGTGTAAAACGAAAAGCGATTGAAAACAAAATGGAAATGGGTTATTTCTCTGTCCGTGTGTGTGTGTTAAGTTGACTGTTCTGTGAGGGGATTTTGGACTGTCGGGCAAACACATGTAAGACTTTGCTGATTGTTACTTTCAGTTGGGGAAAGTAGTTAATTGGGGTTTATGGAAATGTTGAACGAAAAGCTGAAAATATACAGGGAAAGAATAAAAGTTTAAAAATCAATCCGATATGTGCTGGTGAATTTGATATTTTATAAATATGTACTTTTATTTTAAATAAATAACGAAAATATTTAATTTTTTCGAGAGAATTCATATTCTCATTAGCAAATCTAGTTGGAAGGTTTGAGTCTATGATAAAGATACCATCAGAAATCAAATATAATTTCCAATTTTTTAGTTATGAATTAATTTACAGTTTATTTGTAATTTGTTTTTTAAATATTTTTGTTCAGCATTATTATTATAGCTGAACATTCCCCTTTCATCCCCTTTAAACCATTTTACCAAATTCTAAATAGTTTAGCAGATATAGCCATTTTAGTGGAGCAATGTTCTTGCTGAATTGAGTTTATTTTACGTTGCTCAAAACTTTAAACAGGGCTGCAAACCCAAACTTATTTTTCGGAGGTCCGGTTCGCAGGTTCGAACCAAAATGTACTAATGTTTATGGTTCAGAAATTTAAGGTTCAAGGTTTTTGTGTTAAGGTTTTGGTTCAAACCTTCGTTCGTCCGAATTTTTTTCCAAATTCATAGAGACGAGTAATTAAATTGTTAAAAATAAAAAAAGTTACAGATTTTCTGAATTTTTGTTTTCTCGAACATACGAATTCAATTAATTTCAGTTTAAATTTTAAAGTATTATTTCTTCGAGCAATTTTTGATGTATACTAATTCGTTTATTAATAGAATTGCCCGCTTAACTAAGATTTGTAACTTTTTTTGAACCGAACCGAAAGTTTTGGTTCGGAAGAGGTTCAGGTTCAGCTATTTTTTTTTCAAAAGAGGTTCGGTTTAAGGTTCGGTTCACAGTAAAAGAAAAGTCGGAATTCCGGGTTCGAACCGGTTCGGTTCAAAACCGGTTTGCAGCCCTGACTTTAAACGCGTTTTTTGACCTGGTAGCCATGATTGCGCCAGTTCTACTGGACAGATTTTAATCAGCTATATTGCAATCGACGCAGAATTGATGTAATTCTGGCCCGTACCTCAATTATGAGGAAAAACATTTTTTTACTATTTTTTTTACAAATCAAAATTTTTTTTTTAAAAGGTTCCCATTTTTTTTAAAAAAATATTGAAAAATATGATTTAGGTTCGGGCTAGAATTACATCAATTGTGATCATAACCTCATTTACCGTTTTCATTTCCGATCACCTGGAGTCCCGGAATCATGGCTACCACCTCTTTTTTTGAGACCTTAAATTGGCGGGCCTATAACTTTTTGAACAGCCCTCGAAAGCCAAATTATTTTTACTTTTTTATTTAATTAATAAATAACATAAAACAAAAAACCAAATTGATAAAGCTCTTTTGGTTTTTTCTCCAGAATTTTTAAAAAACACTCAAAAAACCATGTGCAAAAGTGAAAGACCCTCTTAAATTTTATTTAAAATTTTAAGTTATTTTCTTCATAAAATAAAATACGAAATTTACAAATACTTTTGCTCTAATCATAAAGTTATACTTGGGAACCCTAAGCACAACTGTTCTTGTAACATTTTCAAAATGGCGTCTGCAATGCTAATTGAGGTTAAGTAGCAAACTGAATTTGGTTGATTTGGTTTTTGATTTTGATTTATAATTAATGAAATTAAATTTTTATTATCAAAACAAATTTTTTTTTCCATTTTTTATGCAACATATCTAGAAAAATAATATTTTGTATATTTCCAAAATCAGGGCTGCAAACCAAAATTATTTTTTGCGGAGGTCCGGTTCGCTGATTTGAACCAAAATTTACCAATGGTTAAGGTTCAGAAATTAAAGGTTCAAGGTTTTTGCTATAAGGTTTTGGTTCGAACCTTGGTTCGTCCGAAGTTTTTCCTAATTTTTAAAGAAGAGTAATTAAATTGTTAAAAATATACAAAAAATTACAGATTTTCGAAATTTTTGTATAATCGAACATAGAAGTTCAATTAATTTAAATTATATTTTCTAAGTATTATTTCTTTACTACTTCTCTTATCAATAAAATGCCCGCTTACCTAAGACTTGCAACTTTTTTTGAACCGAACCGAAAGTTTTGGTTTGGAGCAGGTTCAGGTTCAGCTATTTTTTCAAAACAGCCGGTTTGCAGCCCTGTCCAAAATTTCTTTTGCTTAACTAAAATCCCAAAACATAAGAGATTTCAAAAACCAACCGAAAGAAATTTCCGTGAAACTACGAATTGGTTTTGGGTTGGAATTTGGTTAAAAGAGTCTTCCGTAACATTCGATTCATCTGAAATAACCAAATGTCATAATATAATTTTTGTGTTATAAAAAATATTGTATCAGGCCTGTTAGTTTCCATTGATAAACTAAGGGAAAATTGATAAATGTTTTAGTTTTCATAAACAATTCTTATCATTTATCTGACTATTATGCAAAATATATAACCGAATTATAACTTTGAAATAAGATCTCACAGAACAGATTGTTAGGAAAAAGAAAACATTCATATCAACAGAAATTGATCATAAAAATATCATTAATATAAAATACTATTTAATGATAGAGAAAATATCTTTGACAGATCATTCAATGGTTCTAATAAAAATTTAATTAAGGGCTGAAACCAATGAGGGGTCGTCGGGGTCGAACCTTACCACTCTGGGGGTTCGGTTCGGTTTCAAATGAGAAGTTGTATTATATATTTATACAAAAAATAATAAAGAAGAAGACGAGATATAAAGTGGAAGTAAAAAGATTATATGTGTATAGAGAGTTAAAATTAAAAAAAGTTACAGAGTGGATTAGATGTGGCTAGAAAGCAAAAAACGCATAAAAATAGGATATATAGTAATGAATAGGATAAATATACAAAAATATAAAAAAGATTTAAATAGTGAATAAAAAAGGTTCAAAAGTGTCAAAAAGTCGAGATAGTTATTTTCACAAAGGGACCGCCAAAGGAATATGGGGTAATTTAAGAATTATGATTGTTAAAGAAAAATAAAAAAGTAATGTATTAAGTATAGAAAAAAAAAAATTAGAAAAAAGATTTTGTCAGTATTATAAGAAAAATCAAATAAAAAATTAAATCACAAAGTCAAAAAAAAAAAAAAAAATAAATAAAAGAAAATTTAAAACAAATCAAAAAAAATAGAACGAACCATCAATAAGAAAAAGTTATTTTTTTTTTAGTTTAGAAAAATGGAATATTAGGCAGTTTCGCTGATCAAACGGGAAGCGGAGTTTTGTCCGCTAAAACAGAATCCTATTACTTTATATTTTCATATATTTTATTCGACTCCGATACAGTTTCAA
Source organism: Lordiphosa mommai (assembly GCA_018904225.1). Classification (NCBI taxonomy): domain Eukaryota; kingdom Metazoa; phylum Arthropoda; class Insecta; order Diptera; family Drosophilidae; genus Lordiphosa; species Lordiphosa mommai. The sequence goes on along the minus strand of JAEIFT010000053.1, from coordinate 678,253 downwards.
CGAATAAAGTTTTTGTAAATCAAACACAATATTACGGATTGAAAACAAACAGCATAAACATACAGGCGCAGTGGTATAAGAAAAAAATAAGAAGTTTGCAAAATCTCTTTAATGGAAATTTTCCTTGATTGTTTAATATGAAGAAAACAAACTCAATGGTTAATCATTAAACTGTTGCATTAAATCCCCTCTTCATGCCTTGATGTCATATTTTTTATGCTTCACATTGAAAAAACATCACAGATAAAACTTTGAAGGTATTAACTCGCATAACTGCAAAATAACATAGTTGCAAAAGGCAAACAAGCCATAAATACAAAATGTTTGAAGCAACAAACCGCCCAATCAATCCATACGCTTCCCCAGTAAGTCCTGACAAAACCATAAACACACAATTTGTTTGTTTGTTTTCGTTTTATTTTCCAGCATAGACTTTTTTAAGCTCAGCTTTTCTTTTTCTTATTGTAAGCCTTCCAAAAAAATACATGTTTGCGGAAGGGTTTTAGAAAGGGCCTGTTTCGCAGAAAACCTTTTCGTTTGGCGTAAAATATTTTTATTTTTTGAAAACAGAAGTTAAGAAGCTGAATATTTGTGCGTTTTAGCGAGCAACACAGACAGTACTCAGCACTTACCCATGCAAACAATAATCTTTTTTGTTAGCAGTTGTGAATTGAGAAGCAATGGGACCATTCAGCAGATATTTTCGATTTGCGATTTTTGTTTAATGATTGCCGATTGCTATTGGTAAAATTGACAATCAGGTTTGCTGAAAGAAAATTAAACAAAAAGTATGATTGCTGAGAGAGATTACCTATTGTTGAGTCAGCTCACCTCTGTTGAATGCATTTACATACATTGATATTTTCAGCGCGACTGACTATTTATAATAGGTTAATATTGAATTTCGTTTGTGTGAGTGTATTTTTTTATAAAAAGAACTAAGGCAACAGAATTTTTTAAGGCGAAGATTTTTTTTTTCGTTTTTTTTGTTTTACATTATCATTATAGCTTGGACATCACCTTCAACTCATTTACAAAAATTCAAAACATTTTACCAGATATAGCCTTTATAGTGGATCAATGTTCTTGCTAAAGTGCGTATGTTTTACGTTGCTCAAAACTTTAAGCGCGCTTTGGTAGCCATGATTGCGCCAGTTCTACTGAACAGATTTTCTCTTCAGAATTATTTAAAAAAAACACTCAAAAACCATGTGCAAAGGTAGAAGACCTCCTTAAACCTTGTAATCAAAGCCATTCGGCAGAGACGCTTTAGCAATCATAAATCGTAAATCATGATTCGCAAATCGGAATTATCTGCTGAAAGAATAGAATTTCAGAAAGCTGAATTCCTATTGCATTCAATTACATTGAATATGAAATAAGAGATACCCAAATCGACTGAGTGTGAATGAATTAATATGCAAAGTGAGTGAGTAAAAAACTCAGCAGCCAGTGTACTCAGATCAGTCAGTGTCAGTTTTGTCTACCTTTGAAAAATTGTTTTTTTTTTTTAGATTTTTCATTATTATTATAGTTTGGACATTCGCCTTTTATTCCCTTCAAACCATTTTCAAAAGTTCGAAAATTATAGCAGTTTTAGTGGAGCAATTTTTATACCCGTTACTCGTAGAGTAAAAAGGGTATACTAAGTTCGTGCAAATGTATGTAACAGGCAGAAGGAAGCATTTCCGACCCCATAAAGTATATATATTCTTGATCAGCACCAATAGCCGAGTCGATATAGACATGTCCGTCTGTCCGTCTGTCCGTCCGTCCGTCTGTCCGTCTGTCCGTATGAACACCTAGATCTCAGAGACTATAAGAGCTAGAGCTACCAAATTTTCAGTGTAGACTTATATTGTTTGCAGGCAGATAAAGTTTGTTTCAAATTTTTGCCACGCCCCCTCCCGCCCCCGCAATTTGAAAAAACCTCATATCTCTCACAATTTTGAATAAAAAAAATTTCAAACCTTCTAGACATATTTTAATCATCATTACCATCGATCCGCCATACATCATTTTTCGATCAGATGAACTTTAGTAGAGTTGCCACCCCCGCAATTTGAAAAAAACCTCATATCTCCCACAATTTTGAAAATAGATTGTTTGAACCTTCTAGACATATTTTTAATATTTTACCATCGATCAGCCGTACATCATTTTTCGACGGCCCCCGCAATTTGAAAAAAACCTCAATCTCCCACAATTTTGAAAATAGACTGTTCAAACCTTCTGGACATATATCTTAATCATCATTACCTATCGATCCGCCATACATCATTTTTCGATCAGATGAACGATAGTAGAGTTGCCGCCCCCGCAATTTGAAAAATACCTCATATCTCCCACAACTTTAAAAATAGATAATTCGAACCCTCTAGACATATATTTTAATCATCACTACCTATCGATCCGCCATACATCGTTTCCTGATCAGATGAACGATAGAAAAGTTCACGCCCCCGCAATTTAAAAAATACCTCATATCACCCACAATTTTGAAAATAGATTGTTTGAACCCTCTAGACATATATTTTAATAATTATTACCTATCGATCAGCCATACATCATTTCCTGATCAGATGAGCTATAGTAGAGTTGCCTCCCCCGCAAATTGGAAAGAAACTCATTTCTTCCACAATTAGGACATGTTTATATCCTGAGTAACGGGTATATCGAAGTCGAGCAGGGCCGACTTTAACTTACGCTCTCGTTTTTTGCTAAAATAAGCCATTTTAAGGTTGTTTAAAACTCTAAACGCGTTTAAAAAAAAACATTTATTCTTTTGCATTATTATTATAGCTTGGACATTCAGAATGATCAGAATTGATGTAATTCAAGCAAGAACATTGGTCCACTTAAATGGCAATATCTGCTAAACTATTTCGAATTTTGGAAAATGGTTTGAAAAGGATGAAAGGGGAATCTCCAAGCTATAATAATAATCCAAAACAAAAAAATAGAAGGCTAACATCGGCTACGCCGATGTTTACAATACCCTTGCAGTTTTTGAAAGGCGCTACCATAGATAACAAAAAAGTTTTTCTCAAAAGAATTAGTATTTAGACCGATCGTTCCTTTGGCAGCTATATGCTATAGTCATCCGATTTTGATAAAATTTTCCAGAATTGTGTGAAGCATATAAAACATTTCTCACAAGAATTGGTTTTTGGACCGACCGTTTATATAGCAGCTATATGCTATAGTCATCCGATTTTGATAAAATTTTTCCAGAATTGTGTGGACGCATATAAAACTAATGTATACCACGATTGGTGACGCTACGATGGAAAACAAAAAAGTTTTTCTCACTAGAACTAATTTTTGGACCGACCGTTTATATGGCAGCTATATGCTATGGTCATCCGATTTTAATAATTTTTTTCAGAATTGTGTGGAAGCATATAGAACTAATATAAACCACGATTGGTGACGCTACGATAGAAAACAAAAAAGTTTTTCTCACTAGAACTAGTTTTTGGACCGATCGTTCCTATGGCAGCTATATGATATAGTCATCCGATCCGGCCGATTCTGACAAATGTGCAGCGTATTTGTATTTAAAGACTTTTTGCAAAGTTTGGTCAAGATAGCTTTAAAACTGAGGGAGGAGATAGCATAGAAACAGACGGACAGACGGACGGACGGACGGACGGACAGACGGAAATGAACTCAGCTCGTCATGCTGATCAAGAATATATATACTTTATGTGGTCGGAGATGCTTCCTTCTATGCGTTACAAACATCGTGACAATTTTAATATACCCTCTGCAAGGGTATAAAAATGTAAAAAAAAATTTTCAAAGGTAGAAGACCCCCTTAAATTACCATTTTCTTAAAAAACTCGAGCTGATTCGATATTTATTTTAGGAACAGAAATGGCACTCTAAGTTTATGTGAGGATGAGAACAGCTACATGGGTGAATGAAATCGAACTATCCGTTATTATATTACTCTATAAGACCGTAGGATACTAAGACATTTTAAGTGAAACGTTTCCTGTAGAGCAATTTACCGCATTCGTTCGATATTACTGCAGATGTGCAGATCTAACTACGCCAGAGATGATTCCTTCCGTGTCCTATTGTCGTCTCATTGCACCCATTGTACTTATTCCTGTAATCTCCCTGCAGAGAAATTGTAAACTAGTCAGTAAACAAAACTGTATTACGTCTAGTTGTTGTCCGACTAATACTTATCTGGTTGCAAAAAAGTTCGACTTGGGTGAGTTCGACAACAATAATACTCCTTTAACTAGTTGTACTGCAAAGGAATTCAACTGGTTGCTAAAGAAGTGGTATTGTATGAGTTGAATGAGATGTCACAATTTCTTTTTACCTTTGCCTTGCGCCATTCGTCTAATCATTCCTAATATAAAATGCACTTAGTGCAGACGAACTAAAAAAAAAAGGTCAAATCATATTGAAGTTTTAGTGAGTCAAGTTCAATTTGAAATCATGAAATGGGCAAGATAAGTGTTTGAAATGTTTTCTAAATTGTAACAAACAGGCATTTGAATAAAATTTAATTTTTTACAATTTGGAACCAGAACAAGAGTTTCGCCATGGACTTCCATTAAGTTATTCGGCTTTCCATATTTTATGTTTCTTTTATTTGATTCCTTTATTTATTTTCTTTAATTCCTTTATTAATTAATACAAAAAATACGTTTAAGTGGGTTGAAAACAAACCATATTGGGTGGGTTGACAACAGTATAGATGAGTATTGGTGGGATGGAATTTACAGAAATAAACATATAAGACTATAATACAAGTTATATGGTAATGGTGCTGAGGGGAAATTGCCAGAACAGCGGTAAATGGCGACTTCATTACATTGATTTGGAAAGGGAGTTGCAAGTTTTTAGGGACTGGTTTTTTTCTGGTTGTAAACTAGTCACTTTCCCTGCAGAGCTATTATCAATTTTGTCTACATTGAAAATCAACAGTGCCGGCAGACACCGCTTCATTCAATAATAAATATGAAAACATTGAAATAAAATTAAGTAGCCGCAAGGTGGTCCAATATGGGCGAAAAGGGTATGCGTGGTCGGAACGTTTCAAAATTGTATCCAATTATTATGAAAAGGTACGATTACACAGGGCAACAAAATGACCAACTGTGTGAGGTGCAGCCATGTTGATCAAAAATTATGATTCATTTATGTGCACTGAACAAAACTGCATCATCGGTTTTGTTCCATCAGCTCTTGTTTCCACGATATGACGGAAAAACGGATTTCTAGTAAATCTTGCCCTCTCGAATTTCTTATGGTCACAATAAGCATGAATTTCTGAATTTATCTGGCCTATTCAATAGAGCACATATCAATGCTTCTGTAAAAAATCAAACGCGCAATATTCAATCATGCAAAAGGCTCCAAATTGGTCTCTGAAGTCAGACATTACTCGATTTATGGCTATTTTTATAAAATAAATCGTCTCCCTTAAGCTAAAATGGTTGTTGGATTTATATTTTATATAAACAGTTATAGATAGGGCTGCACCAAAAACACTATTGCCCTGTGTTATTATTAGGTCTCTAGCGCCTTTTTCGAATGTATGTTAAATGTTTTTTTTTGACAATTTAGCCCAGTGAGCACTTTAATGGGTCGGTAAATGGGTCTTAGTGAGAAAAACGTTTTTGTGTTTTGAAGATAATGATGGTTATCAATCAGATTCCTTAGGTGGGACATCTGAATCCTATCGGTAAGATCAGTTAATGCTACCTTCTGCAAGTGTATTAAAACTTTTGCATATACGAAGTAAGTCGGGATTTACACCATGAAGCAAACTTCATGAAGTTTTCTTAGAAGGCGTGGAATTTAGAGGAAATCTTTCAGACCTTTTTAACGATAGTAAGGAATTACATTTAAATCTCTCGACTACTAAGAAAACTTCATGAAGTTTGCTTCATCGTGTAAATCCCGTCTTAGACTTGCCTTTGTGAATTTCTGTCATATGCGAATTTGTTTCCTTCGACTTCGAACCAATCCAAAAGCTGTGAATAGTATTTTCGGGTTATCGTTCTGCCTTTTTCATGGTAATCGATAAGAATTTGTGACACGGGCATACCAAAAAATCCATCTTGTCCTCTTTGGTCTCAATTATTTTAATTGTTGCTTGATATTTCTTTGGTGATGAATTATCTGGAATTGGGATAGCAGAATGTAAATTTAGTTTGAATTTGTGGCAGGTGCTTTGTCTGGCTCGCTTTTATCTGCTTAAATTTATGGTATTTTCTGCATCATTATATTTAACTTTAAGGCTGCAAAATTAATTAACAAACAAAATTCTTCAGAATATAATCGATATTGATATGTGCAGAGTTTTTTGTGTAACCTTTTTTTCCTGATTTGCTTGTTTTTGTTCTCGTTTCTTGGTGGCAGGTGCCGCGTTTGGATGCCTGTGAGGTGTGTCTATGCATGGACGGTGAAATCTTTTGCTGGTGGGAGAAATGTGGTTAGTTTTGCTGCTGAGGCCATTATGAGGCGGCGTGCATAATATAAACCAAGAAACTTTTGCTTTTTTTTTTCGTGCTTCACACAGATAAGGCCAATGTAAACAGGGTGAAGGGTAAGAGAGATGGAGACGCTGGAGGCGACGGCGACTATTCAGATCCGTATCGTTATGAGAGCACAACGAGAAAATCAACAAAACTGCATAAAACGGCGAGGAAAGTTGGCAAGCGGCATAAGCACCATAAGAATCAAAAGAATTTTAATGACTATGAAGTTTACCACAGCCGCAAGCAAAAGTTGGGGGATTATAAAAAGGCAGCAGCCATAAAGCAACAGCAGCAACAGCAGCAGCAACAGCAACAAAAACAAAAGAGTGACGCTGCCAACAACTACAATACAATCAAGCAACACAAACACGAGCAGCAACTAAAGTTGACGACGTCATCAACACAGCTGGAGCAGCCCGTTAATCAAGCAGCAAAGGAAATGCATTATCAGCAGTCAACGTCTCCTCGTCCATATACTCAACCACATCCACATCCCCATCCAGTGCACTCGTCCAGTAAAATCTTAAATTTTCCCGAAAACTTGCCCGCTTTGCTTTATTATGACTACAAAACGGAGGAGCATGAACATCATCAGCATCAGCATCATCAGCAACATTTGCTGCATGAAAAGCAACGTCTGCAACAACAGCAGCAGCAGCAACAACGACAAAAGGCAGCTGCGGGAGCAGCACAAGTTGTTGATAAAAACTTTGATGAGGCGGAAACCGACAGCGATATTTTGCCTGAACCGCCAACAAAGCGGCCAAAGGCTATTGCCATGCCAACACCAGCAACAGCAACTTCTACAACAGCAACAACACCAACAGCAGCAGCTCCAGCAGCAGCAGCACCAGCAGCAGCAACTGACATGACTCTGACAAGAACAAATGAAATGGTGACAACCCTGATATCTAGTCTTCAGAATGCTCGAGCCACCGTGGCTGCCACAAATGTGAGTTACACTGGAATAAAATATTTTATTAAATACATTTTGAAAAAACTGTCATCCTAAATTTAGTTACCAACGAAATTTTATTTAGACTGAATAATTAATATTAATTTTAATAATAAATAATTAATTTTAATTAAATATAATAAAAATTAAAGTAAATTATTTATATAAAATTTAAAGTTATTAGATTTAGGGCCGTTTTCTTATCTTGTCTGCCCGCTATCTTATGTTGCATACTCTTAGGCCGCTTTTAAAATATCTTACGATCCGCTATTGATTTTAAAAGCGGCCTAAAAGTAGGCAACATAAGAAAACGGCCTTAAGTCTCATTACTTTAACTTGGTGCTTTTTGAGAAAATTGATGTTGCCTACTTTTAGGCCGCTTTTAAAATATCTAACGACCCCTATTGATTTTAAAAGAGGCCTAAAAGTAGGCAACACCCATTTTCTCAAAAAGCGCTAAGCTTACAAAAACATGAAGATGAGAAAACGACCTTAAGACAGAGTTAGTTCCCTATAGCTCCTGACGTACGAACATATTCGGCAATTCACAGTGACACGAGCTGAACGCATGCTTAGCCCTTCGCCCAGAGTATAAACAAATCAGCAAATCCAATCAGTCGCTGGCTGGCGTTTAATGAAGTAGGTCAGAGCCGCTTTGCGTGGCATTTTTCACTTTTCTTGACAAACGCTGCCCTCAGAAAAAATCTTATAATATGAATTTTATACTCAAGTTTGGAATTATTAAACTTTTTTGGAATTCCCTGATTCAAGCACAAGAATCTTGCATTTTTTTCTCAGTGTATTTATTAAAGACTTAAATTAAATGTTTAAATTTTTTCCTCTGTTTTAAGAACTGTAGAACTTACCCAATTAGGAGGCCACTTCATTGTATCCAGTGAGCTTGAAATTTCCGTCTGTAATGGAATTTTTTCATGCCTCAGTGAATTTATGATTTATGCAGTCAACTTGAATTAACAATTTATTTTGTATGTTATGTTATGCTCTTCCCCTCTCAATTTCCTCAGCTGCAACATGATCGGGCGGCAGGGGGCGGCAATGAGGAGCTAGATGATGCATTTCATCGTTGGCTGACATCAACAGAACTAAATGTGGAGAATGCCAATACGCTGGATGTTAGCTTAGAGCAGGAAACACCAGCATCAACAATAATAGATGATGTGGCTGTTGCCGCTGTGAATAAGAGTGACAGCAGCAACACCAACACCAACAACAACTTGGCCGATGCCGTCTTCTTTCGCAGCTCATACAATGATTACAGCAGCGAATTCAATGGCAGCGTTGTCAATATTGACATTACACTAACTGCAGTTGATGTGCATCCCCATCACCAAACGGATTTAATTGCAAATGGCAACAGAACAACAGCGCAGGCAGCAGCGGCAACAACAACAATGGGAACAGAAACAACAAAAGCCCCCGAGGCGCACACCAGCAGCAATCACCATCAACAGCAGCAGCAGCAGCAGCTGAGCACTTCTCTACCACCCTATACGTTGACAACGATTATAACAACAACGCCGCTGGCACCAGGACGTATGTGCAATGTTTTGGGTAAGGCAAGACAAAGTTGAAATCAATTGCCGCCGGCCAGTGCTGAGTGATGGAAGCACTAAACTGTGATTGAGTCACTGTCAAGATTTAGAAAATTCACATATTAAGCAAGTCCCAACTGCCGCAAAGTGCTTTAAATTGATTTAATGAATTTATAAATTTTGGAAAGCTAACAACGGCTATAAAGTTTCTCTAATTTGTATTGACATTTCATAATTTTCTTACATAAACTTTCTTTTATCGCTTAGAACAGGCTTATTAAGTGATTTCTCTAGCTGACCAACTGATGGCGCCACTGAACATTTGGTAGATTGTTATATTCTATATGCTCATCCGATTTTGATTAACCTTAGCAATATTATAATATTTTTAATTAAAAAGATTAAAGACGCTACCATTGAAAAGAAACAAGTTTGTCTTACTAAAACCATTTTTTAGACCGATTTGTCTGCTATACTATATAGTCGTCCAATTTTGGTCAAACTTGCCAGAATGTTAAAGCATATAAAATGAATAAATATCAAGTTTGTAGAACTACCATTGAAATCCAAAATTTGTTTTCACTTGAACTAGTTTGTGGAAATATCGTTCCTACGTCAGCTATTTCATATAGGTATCCGTTCCGGCCGGTTCCGACAAATGTTATTTTAAAGTTTTCTTGGAAGATTAAGAGATCTTGATTAAGAGAGCTTTAAAACTGAGGGACTAGATACCATTTAAACTGACTGACGGTGAAACATGGCTACATTGACTTAGATTGTCATGTTGATCAAGAATATATATAATTTATGAGGTGGGAGATGCTTCTTTCTATGCGTTACAAACATTACTCAAGTTTTAATATAACCTCTGCTTATATAAGTATTGATTTATTTTATAAATTTATTATTTCTATACTCATTTTCGCTTTGGTCCTAACTATTATTCTGATGTTTTTCTTTCACAAAATTTTAAAATCGTTTTGATACGCGAGAGAGTTTACAATGATTTTTAAACCCCGTAATGATCAGAAGGGCTAAGAAAGGTTTCCATTTTTGAACTGGTTTAAAACCGATTATGAACCGGAGAAGAATACAACCTGCTCATCAAATTTCAAGCTCAAGAACTATTTAGGAATCCAGTTCAAAACAAAATGAACAAATATGTCCAAATTTTTCGAAACTTTTTCAAACTTTTAAACTCCAGTGTGACCCTTCAACAGCAAAATACCGCCAAATATCCATCGTTCATCGGGCGTTGAAGGAATTTGCAAGATATTTCTTAAGTGGATTGCAAAATACAGTGTAACCAGACCAGAGACTATCTTGGGGCTGGTCACTCTACTCGAACACCTGTGTTTGTTTTTGACCACTTTTCCATCAGCCTTGCTGGCCAACAACAACTTTCCAAAAATGCTATGACTATGCTACCAAACAGTATTGAAATCGGTTTTGATATGCTAAACACAATAGCATATGGAATGTTGAATATTAAATTTCCATACAATGAAACACATAACTTGAATTAAGAATCAAATACAATCCACACAATCTATTGATATGGCAACTCTTGAAATTGCTTTTGTGTAATACTTGGACTCCTGAATACCCAACAGTAGAATGAGGCAAGGTCTGATTCCTCAAGCATTTTGTATACCCTTGCAGAGGGTATATTAAAATTGTCACGATGTTTTTAACGCATAGAATGAAGCATCTCCGACCCCATAAAGTATATATATTCTTGATCAGCATGACGAGCTGAGTCGATGTAGCCATGTTCGTCTGTCCGTTTCAATGCTATCTCCTCCCTCACTGCACATTTGTCGGAATCGGCCGGATCGGATGACTATATCATATAGCTTCCATAGGAACGATCGATCCAAAAACTAGTTCTAGTGAGAAAAACTGTTTTGTTTTCCACTGTAGCGTCACCAATCGTGGTATTTATTAGTTTTATATGCTTCCACATGATTCTGAAAAAATTGATCAAAATCGGATCACTATAGCATATAGCTGCCATAGGATCGATCGGTATTAAAACAAGTTCTAGTGAGAAAAACTTTTTTGTTTACAATGGTAGCTTCTTTCAACAACTGCAAGGGTATTTAGAACATCTGCGTAGCCGTTGTAAGCCTTCTTTTTTTTTTTAAATGCGAATTGACAGCTCAAGGAAAATTCTAACGCCCTCAGAGCCTAGCTTCACACGGCTTTGTCAGCTGTGTTTTGTTTAAGCTAGGTACTTGGACATCGAAAACATTCTCGCTGTGAGAACTGTGTCATAAGCATAAGCCTACCCTACGCAATAGATCGCGGTCTGTATTTTTCTTGGGCAAAAACTTTGCATTATTGTCCCTTGACTACGAATTAGGTATACGCTTGGCTGAGAAAAAAATTCAGACAGTCTAATGGCCATGCTTACATTTGTTTTGTTATAATGAAATAATCGATCTTACCTCTCGAAAAATTAGTTTTCATATACTAGCCTGGTCCGGTATTTATTTAAATGAAATCGTCGTTTTAGGGACCAAATATCACAAATAGCACCGCAAAAGTGGTGGTGATTATTTTACAAGTCTGAAAAAAGGTTTGTCTAATTTAACAAAAATTGTATATATTTTTGTACCCATAGCTGTTAAATCAGTCACCCTAGCAAATTGTTGTCTGACTACGAAAAATTCGTCCAAGCTTCATCTTTTTATTAGAATTTTCAAATCGGTGTAAAAACAAAGAAGTTATGCGAATTTAATCAGAGGCATATTTCGAAAAAATGCAGAAAACAGTTTATCGATAATATCTCGATTACAAGAAAATCGATTTATTTTTCATGGCAATTTTCGTGTCTAGAGGTCTAAAATAGATTGGAAAACGGTGGGTTTGTGAATTTGGGAGAATGTTTTTAGAATTTTTTTTATAAAAGTGTCAGCAAAACAGTCACATCTAAAAATTACAATTTTGTCTTTTTTCCGTAAAACTTCTATAAAAAAGGCATTTTTGTTTTATTATTCTAATTTTAAGCCCATATAAAAAAAACCACCAGCACATTTTTGTCTGAGTATGTAAGAACAAGTTTATTTTCCGTAATTGTTTTTAGATCATTCAAATCGGATCAAAACTAAATGAGTTATGAGAACTTAAGTGAAGGCTCCTTTTCAAAAGTCGAAAAAATCAATTATCGATAAAATATCGATAACTAATCGATAGCATTTTTTCATTGCTATTTTCGTGTTTACGGGCCCAAAATACTTTAGAAAAAATTGGATTAGTTCATGGGGAAATAATGCTGTCGAGCAGTGTTAGCTTTTTTGATGAAGCTATATTTCTTTCCTTTTTTTAATACGAATTTCAGTTGAGCTGCCTTTTCCAACTTTGCTCATCTCTAATCCCTTCTTTATATTCCCCATTTTGTTTGCCATCTTTGCAGGCAAATTGTATAAAATCGGTGACATTCTGCCGCAGGATACGGGCAACTGTTTGCAATGCATATGTACGGATGCGGTAACACCCGATGAGATGCCCAGCGTCACCTGCAGTCCACACAACTGTCCGCCATTGGTTTTGCCGGATCTATTCGATGCGACTGGTTACTGAGGTTACGGGTTTGTGCTGTAAGTTGGGCAAAACAATGTACGACGAACGAAGCCAACTATAATGCGAGTTTAAGTAATTGATATACATTTTGTTTGATTTTGTGATTTCTGATTGACATCAACTGCAGCAAACGATTTGAATGCGATTTAAAAGAAACTCATGCTCATCTATTCTTGCCCTCTAACTAACTCAAAGCTCAATACATAATTAAATGGATTTCAATGTAAAGCCCTCCCTATCAGGAGTGCCAGTGGCACTCTCTAAAACATAAACGAATACCTATCAGCAAGCATATATATATATATATATATTTATATACATATAAATATGATACTCATACACTATAACTGTAACTGTATATGGAGGGGAAGCCCCATCTAGTTGATAAGCTGAATGTTTATGCATTTTACAAAAAAAAAAAAACAAAAACCCTGTGAAAGTAGTCGTTCCCCTCCCCTCCGGAAGCCAAAAAATGAATGTATACACCAGTAGAAATTTTAAAGAATTTATAGATGTATTTAATATTGAACAAAACAAACTAACCGTTCTCTCTCCCCCCTCTTTCTTCGATCATTTCATGACTGAATATATAGACAAACACATTTTACATTTGTAAGCAACTATAAAAAACTGAACCATGACAAATAATGAATGAATTAATTTCACCAAAAATTCAACAACATTTTTTTTTTAAATAGTTTGCTTTGCATATTTGGTTTGTAATGCTTCTTCTAGACAGATTATATATACACATATATAGAAATATACGTAAATTGGAAATTGTTTTCTAAAAAAGCTGACACAAGCTGGCAAAGAAAGACACCATATCTTGTAGTAATAACAAAAATCGAACAAAGAAACAATTTTAAGCATCTAAATTAAAAAAACTTACAATCATTTAGAGACTTTAATTTTCGTTATGCAAAAAACATTAATTTCAAAGAAACTTTAGGCGTGATAAAAGATTAAATTCGTTTAAACATAAAGTAATTTTAAGTGAATTAAATACTTGAAAAGTAGACACAATTATGGATATAAGATGAACGTTTTTTCAGTTGGATTTTATATATATACAAAGCAAAACAAAAACCTATGAAAGAACAACAAACATAACATATAAAGGAAACTATAATGAAATATAAAAATCAAAATGCATACGTACATATTTAATATTGATGTGGAAAAACCCAAAAAAAAAAAAAATAGAACAAAAATACATATGTGTAAAATAAATGTAACTACAACTCTTATCCAAACTCGACTTTTTGTGTCTGTGTGTGTGTGTGTGTATGCGTGCGTGTTTGTAACTCAAACAATTTAAATTGACATGAATAAAATGCACCGAAATCTGAAAATATGGTAAACGAGTTTAATGTGTGTAATTTCACTTATGGATAATTCCCCATTAGCCTACTAACGCATGACGAAAAAGTTTATGGTAATTGGAAAGGAAACCCGCATTGGAAGCTGCAACCAAAGTAGAAAAATAAGCGCCTTATTGTTATGTGACCATATGCATCTGCTGATAGGGCACAGATGCTTCAGGCACGAAGACTGTCAAGTGAATTCATTTAATCAAGAAATAAATATGCTGCATCATTTGTGCAAATATGCGATTTGGGATCTCTTTCTCTCTCCTGTCGCGCATATTTCTTGTGCGTTGCTTGGCATTGCTCTGCTTTGTATTGTCATAAAGCTTCCATCTTCCACAATCTAAGTATACAAAAGTAAAATCATGAACTGAAAGAGCTTAAGCTAAGACTAAAATATCGGGACGTCCAACCTCAATTGGGGGATCAAGACCTTTCGTTATTCTTGAGCTGATATATTCTAACCAATTACAAAATTTTGGGATTTACCTTACTCGTATAAAATTTGATTATAACGGCGATCATTAATTTAGTTCGAGTATGTACACTAAAGCGTTATTTTTAATGCAAAAAAGGTAAGTCGCAGAGGCTTCGCTCTTAAATGATTCTTTTCTGTTATATAGTTTATTAAATGTCAAAAAAAAAATTTAATTTTGAGTTTTAATGGGCAACAAAGATTTAACTAAAAATTACTCATACGCCTCGTAAGCAACATCAGAATTACAACAATTAAGATAGGAATTTATCTGTTTGTCAATTTTTGAAATATATCAAATTATTGGTTAACTATGCGAATTAGGAAAAATATTACTAAGAAATATAAAAAGAGAAAACTAAAACTACGAATTATTATTTGGGAATTCAAATAAAGGAAAATAAAATTCGGATATAAAAAACTGGGAGATCTTAAACTAGGAATCAATAAAAAGGAATATACAAATTAGGAATCTAAAAATAACGAATATAAAAATAAGAAAAAGTCAAAATGAATTATTGATTAAATACATATATAAAAAAATAAAAAAAATTCAGAATTCGAGGGCTGTTCAAAAAGTTATCGGCCTACCAATTAAGGTCTAAAGAAAAGGTGTAGAGGTGGTTGCCATGATTCCGTGACTCCAGGTAATCGGAATTGAAGTCGGTAAATAAGTTTATGATCAGAATTGATGTAATTCTGGCCCGTATCTCGATCAAATTTTTCAATATTTTTTTTTTTATTTACAGGCATTTAAAATGTTTGTTTTGATTTTTCAAGTTTTTTTGTTGTAGTTTAGTGTAAAAAAATCGTAAAAAAATGTTTTTTCTTTTGATTGAGGTACGAGCCAGAATTACATAAATTCTGCGTTGATAAACAAAAAAAAAATACAATTATGGCTGATCAAAATCGTTTAGGTAAAACTGGCGCAATCATGGCCACCACGTTGAGTGGTATCGAAGTGTATGAAAGGGGAATGTCCAAGCTATAATATCAATAATTTTAAAGGTAGAAGACCCCCTTAATGGGCCACAAAGTTTTAACTTAAAATGACAATTTTCGGTACTTAGGGATACCATCAGTATGTGAAAGTGCAACCGGTATAGGCAACGTTTACTGTCTCACACTAATCGACTGCCTACTGGCCTGGCTAGGCCACAAAGATGTCTAATGCTGAAAAGGACTCATCCGTCTGACCTGTGGATATTTGGACAGGCACCTCAGGATCGCCTGATCTAATTTGATATTATATCTGTATCAGCTTGGAAGCATTCAATTTTGTAAGCTAATAAACAGAGCTTAAAAAAAAATTAATCATACGCCTCGTAAGCAACAACAATAGGAGTTTATCTGTTTGTCAATTGTGTATTGTAATTGTAAATCAAATTATTTCCATTTTGATTAGAAAATTTATTCAAATACATTGCCCAGCAGGTAGAGGTAGGTAGGTATGTGAAGTATTTTCCGATCACATTCAAGACTTTTTCGAGTCGCCAATCTAATTAAAAAAGTCATAATTACGCTCATTTTCAGATCATAAACAGGGAAGCAAACAGAATCGCATTTCGGTTCCGGTTTGATAGAAAAATAGAGAATTTCATACTTGGATCAAGAGCATTTGAGCACAATAGTACGGTAAGAGTGAAAATTGTTGATCCAAGAATGAATTTTTGAGTTTGAATTTGTTGGAACAAGAATTTTCATACTTGATCTAAGTATGAAAAATTCTTATTCCAAGTAGAAAATTCTTTAATCAAGGGCTTGACAAACTGAAAACCCAGATTCTCTCATTCTTGAATCAAGAGCGAAGTATTCTCAAATCCAAGAATCTCCCATTCTTGCATTAAGAGCTGACCATTCTCAAGTTGAAGAGTCTCTCATTCTTGAATCAAGTGCACTTATTCTTAAATCAAGACAGCCCATTTTCTAATCAAAAGCTTAAGCAATTTAAATTTATTTGTTTTTGTTTTATTAATAACGTAATTAACAGAATTTTGTTGGTTTTTAAGTTTTCTTTTAAGTCAAATTAGGGCGTTCAACTGTGACTCCAGAACATTTTTTAAGCCAATTGGACACTTTGATGACAGGGACAGCGTGTCGTCTTCTGCTCGAAACTATAAAAAATAAAATAAAACAAAACAAAATCTATATGGAATGAGGAATATGGAAAGTATTATACAAACTTTAAATCGCTTACCATTTTCTTTCTCCATGAGAATAGCTTCTCTCTAAATTGTATTCTCAGGTGGGCGGAATGGCTTCTTTGACCGCGTCGGGCGTCATTATTTTGAGGCAGTTATAAATGACTGCAGCGTTTAAAAACAAAGAATCTAAATTTTTTTAGAAAAAGAAATTAAAATTTGTGATGCTGAAAATGCACCGTGAGGCTCAAAAGTATTCACCCAAATATTATATTAATTCGCCACTGTGTTGGGCGAATGCGCTGCCTTTGGCGCCATGCGTGTCTGTATGTATTTTTTAATATGTAAGAAAGCCGATCAAGCCCGACTATGATATACTCTGTACCTGTAAAAGTTGGAATATAACTGATCAAGTTAAAGTGTGGGCTCAAACAAACTGTAAAAGTGCTGCCCATCACGATTGCGGCCAGTGCTGCCCATCACGATTGCGGCCAGTGCTGCCCAACGTAATTATTTGTTTTGCTTATAACTCTTCTATCGATCATCTTATAGGAAAATGATGCACAGTGGATCGATAAGTAATGATGAGTAGAATATATGTCTAATAGGTACTTCCAAATTAAGGGAGAAGTAAGGTTTTCTCCAAATTGCGGGGGTGACAACTCTAATATCGTTCATCTGATAGGAAATAGTGATTAATCGATAAATAAGAATGTGTAGAATATATGTCTAGAAGGTTCGAACAATCTATATTCAAAATTGTGGGAGTTATTAGGTTTTTTATATTTTGCGGAGGAGGCAGGGGCGTTACCCCTGCCTGCAGGTATAAGGAGCTCTTGTTCCATCCTCTTCAAACCTCTATTTTAAAGAGGTCATTAGAGTTTACCCTACACAGAAAAAAAAAGGATATTTTTTGATGATCCATTGGATATTTTTCATATCCATTTGGACTGGATATGTCCATATCCATTTTTATCATCCATTTGAGATTAAATAATGTTAAATTGATCTTAGTTTTTCATCCAATGGAGCTGAAAAATATCCAAAGGATGTGAAAATGGAGCTGAAAAATATCAAAAGGATGTGTAAATTTGAAAAGGATATGCATTTCAATATCCAAAAAAAAGGATATGTCCATATCCATTCCAAATGGATCTTTTTTTTTCAGTGTAGTCATATGACAATTTTCATGGCTAACTCTTGCAAGCTTTTTGGTATTAAATTTTACACAAACAAAAACAAAATATTGATATGATTTAACGATTTAATGATATAATAAAGACTTCAAAGCAGGCGAAGACAGTTCCATTTCCACTAAGAATTTTCCGCATCGTTTGATTTAGCCAAGTTCAGTTCAATTTACACTTTATTTACTACATAAATTGATAATTTAATCACCCTCGCTGCCAGATTCAAAACCAGAATCCTCCGCCAGCTCGGCCAGGGCCCAGGCATGCAGTGGCCTCAAATGGGCATCAGGAGCAAAAGCTCTGCCGGTTTCGTCCATGTCAGCCAACATATTAAAATAGGCGTGCTGCTCCCGTAACATCTGCTGATGTCGATCCAGAAGCTGTTGTTGGTGCTCCAACTCGCGTTCGCGAAAGTATCTCACAGTTAGCTGATTGTCTCCACCACCGTCCATGGCCGAATATCCAAAGAATTTGTGTTTTGTTATGTAGAAAAAAAAAGAAAATCAAATGATAAATAAATACTCCGTTTTTTGGGGTTTTGGAATTTTGACTTGTCTGTGTGTAATGAATGGCATTCAAAATGTAAATGGATTGTCTAGAGAATTCCCCCAACTGACACTCAACACCAAACCTACACAGATTGCCTGTTTAATATGGTTTAATAAAGCAAATCGGGACATTTTGTTACCCGCTCCGGCCTAACGCCGCCCCCTTCACCAATTCATATTCCGAGCGGCTTTATTAGGTTTTTGTGGACCACAGAGCAATCAACGCCGGGCCAGGCAACCGCAAAAGCACTTTCCAGCTGTGCATGTGTAAGCGGAAGCGGAAGACCCCCGCCCCGTACCCAGTCGACTGACCGCATAAAGTCATTCGGCCATTTTCGGACGCACGCACAGCTGGGCCAAACTACTCGGCCATACAATACTTTGCTGTCAATTTGTGATAACGGCGGCTTTATTTCAAAATATGTACGACTTTATTTTGCTGTCGACTTTAGTAGGCGGCGGAGTTTGGCTGAGGTTGACAGCTTGACTGGCTCACTGATTCACCAAATTCGAAATGGAATTTGCAGAATTGGGTGTGAAATTAAATACTTAGCAATCGATATGCGTTTTGACTTGTGAGTTCGCTTGAACGAATTGAAAAAAATGAGTTTTTTTCCGCTCACTTTTACTACACGTATTCCTAAACATTTTGTTTAACATTTTTTCGGATAGGCAGAAAACTTTAAAATTGTCTTTGAAACACGTAAAACTAAAATGTTGTTTTCGTTATGGTAAAAAAGAATTGTTTACGTTTCTTGGATTTATCCGTATACATTTCTGTTTTGTTGTGCGTTTTCTGCAAAAACCATTCTAAAATTGCTTTTAAAACTTGATATATAAGATTTATTTTGATGAAGTCGGATATAGGTCGTTCTTCATTTTAATTATCATTTTGGATTTTAATAAAAAAAATAGGTAATTCGAAACTGATTCCTCCATTGCCAAACAAATTGTTGTTGATTTTATAAAAAAAAATTTAAAAATTGGAAAAAATAAAAAAAAAGTTGTTTATCAAATTTAATATCTCAAGCTCTGTTTATCGGAGAAATCTCGGGTGAATCGTTATAAACAATATTTTATTGTGTTACTAAAATTATAATTTAAACTATTTATTCTCTACTTAAAAATATTACATAATTGTTGCCAAAGTTTGTGTTAAATTTTTGCTAAAATGTATGCTGCCTACTTTTAGCATAGGCATGCCTAGTAGGATTTACATGATGAAGCAAACTTCATGAAGTTATCTTAGTAGGCGAGAAATTTAAATGTATTTCTTTACTATTCGTTTAAAAGGACTGAAAGATGTCCTCTAAATTTCACGCCTACTTAAGCATCTCCGACCCTATAAAGTATATATATTCTTGATATACCCATGTTCGTCTGCCCCTCTGTCTGTCTGTCCGTATGAACGAAAAGATCTCAGAGATGGTAAGAGCTAGAGGTTTGATGTGTATGGAACATATAATTCTTATACCTGCAGGCAGATCAAGTTTATTTTTAAATTTTGCCACGCCACCTGCCTCCCCCGCAATTTGAAAAAACCTTATATCTTCCACAATTTTGTAGTAAGGTTGTTCGAACCTTCAAGACATATATTCTACAGATTACACTGTGATAGTTTTTTTCAAAAAATAAAAAAGACATGACCGAACTCGACGGTTTCCCCCTATTTCGGGTCCTAGGAATCGAACAGCATCATTACTTTTTTGAGTTGTAATGATGGTTTCATTTTTTGTAAATTCGAATGATATGATAGATTATTCTTGAAAAATCTAAATAAATAAATAGTCCTCTAATTTACTACACTTACAGTTTTTCGATATAATTGCACATTCAAAAGTTATAGATTAAAATCTAAAAATAATAAAACATTTTTTACATAATTTTTATTACCAAAATTACATTAAATTAGGAAATACTTAATTAAAAATCAAGTTATTGTTGGAGAACAAAAGGGAAGACATTATAAAATGATTTTATTCTGATTTTACTTAATATTTGAAAATTTTAAATAATTAGTTGAACAAAATTTTATTGTAAAAAAGGTTGCAATTATTTTAGTTTTTGGACCATAACTTTTGAAAGCGCAATGATATCAAAAATCTGTAAATGTAGTAAATTAGAGCACATTTAAATATATTTATTCAAATTTCACAAGAATCAGATATAATTTTTTTACAATTTAGAAAAAAAATTTAACTTGAAAAAACTTAAAAAAAAAAAACTTTTATGAAGCCATCGTTATAACTCATAAAACTAAAGATGCAGTTCGATTCCCAGAGCCCAAAATAGTGGAAAACCGTTAAAGTTGACCATGTCCATTTTTTTCGACTTGCACAGTGTCATTACTTATCGAGCCCCCATACATTGTTTTCCGATCAGATGAACGGCAGTAGAGTTGCAACCCCCACAATTTGAAAAAAATCTCATATCTCCCACAATTTTAAAGATATATGGTTTGATCCTTTTAGGCATATATTTTAATCATTATTACTTATCATTCCACCAAACACCTTTTCCAGATCAAATTAACGATATTCGAGTTTTAAGCAGAACAAATAAGTTTTGTGTTATCAGTTATATACAAAATGGTACAGAGTATATTACAGTCGGGCTTGACCGACTTTCTTACTTGTTTAAGAGTGATTAACTGAATTGAATGCTTTGCTGAAGTCGGTAAATACAACATCGGATTGATTTTTCAGCTTGAAACCTCATAAAGAAAAAAAAAGCTCAAGATTAATTTAATCTTTGCTGGTTAAAATTATCTTTTAAAAATATCAGTTTTTTCATACTTAATATATATAGTTTCTTAGACGTCTTCACTTAAATGTGTGTGTTGGTTGACTGCGTTAAGGCGTCATGCCATTCGTGTTAAGTGCAAGGTCTCGAGATCGATCCACAGACAAGTCAATGTTTTTTTTTTTAAAGAAAAGATCGTATTGATATTTTTTATCATATCAAGTTAATCTTCGTCAAATCCGAGTAAAATTGATATGAAAAAATGTGGAATTAACTGCCATTTCATATCAATTTTTTTCTCTGTGAGTTCCTAATTATGGAAGTAAATTCGAGCAGGTTTGTTGTTGTAGACCGGCGCTAAATAAAACCATGCTGTGATGGAAACATCAATGAGCAACACTGATGCTGCAAAGGAGCAGTTATGATCTGTTCGAAAAGCTAAGGTATGGCACAAAGTTTTACCAAAGACAACACTGCGTATGAGTGTTATAAAAAAAAAACCTGAGAGCAACCACGCGCCGGTTAAAACTTGATTTTCTTACTTACACTAAAAAGCAACTATTACTAGGGAGATCTGCTCTAATATGCAAGCTAAACTCTTATAATAAAGCTTATATCACCTTATAATTTTAACCTTCTTATTTTTATATTTCCTTATTTAAATAATAAGCCCACATGTGTTTTTTGTTGCTGGAGTAGGAGAACCCTCCATTTAGATTAGTTCCCTAGTTGAGCTCTAACCCCTTGCTCATCTGCTCATCTCTGCATAATTATTATGAATATCAAACCTCTCTGGACACGCAGCTAATTAAATTTCCACATATATTTAAATTGGCATTGCTTTGGTACGAGCTGGATAAAAAAAAAATGGAAAGTCAGAGTCAGGGGGGGAAAACTATGCGCACTTTTGCACATTTTTAATTACACAAGCGCATTTGCATTTGAATTGCGCATTTTACAGGCTGATAAACTGAAATAAAGGCAAAGATATGTTAAGAGCCATAGCCACGCCCACACAGCACAAACACACACACACACAGCACACATGGCGTATACAGTATTTTACTGATTTGCAGAACGTGTAATTTTCAAGTTGACAACTTTTGTCCCTAAGCAGTGACCTCGTTGCCAACAAACACAAACACACACACACACACAAACACACATAAAAAAGGGTGGTTAAAAGTGCATTCTGCCAGAGAAAGTCAGAAAACAAAGGCGATTTTGCTGCTGGCCCTGGCCATCATACAATTTTTGTTCGATTTCTTTTCTAATGGAACACACACATTTTCTTTCACTTTTTCAAGCTTTTCTTAGTTTTATCTGCTTTGCCATAGAACTCTTCAGTTTCTGCAATTAGCCGTTTACCCGCCTCATGACGTATCTGACGCTGCTGCTGCTCCAATTGGCTAATAAATTTAATACGCTTGGCCAGGGCATCTGCATTATTATGATTATCCATTATACAACTCTAGAAAGGAGATGAAGAACGTTAGAGAAATTATTAAACCATTTTTTATTTTTTGTATGCTCTTACCTGTTAACACAGCTTACACAATTTTGTTTAAAAACTGAAGGCAATTTGAACGGCTTGGCCTACTCAGAGCCATTTTTAATGACAAGCTGACGTCAACTGACAACGGCTAATGATGGGTAAAAGTTTTGGTGGTTTGTGAAAATGAAAAACTAGAACGTGACCGAGCCAGGTGCCGGGATTAATTAGTGTAAGCACTACCCCCCCCCGGACGCACACCGACACTCACGTATATCAAAATGAGAATTTCTTAATTTCGCTAAGATGTCACACAGTGCCACAATATATTTGGGTCAACTCAAGTGAAATTATTGTGGGATGCGTTGCATTTTCCGCTGTGCTGCTTAAACTGAATGAACCCCTGCGGGTGTTGAAAGGGGGTTGTCCTTTGACAATTCTGTCATTACATCATAATTAACAGGGTTGGTGAAGTTATCAAGTTATAAAGCCACAAAAGTCTACAATTGACTTTATGGGGGGTCACTGGGGATAATCCTTAGTAAATGCCTGTCAATGACCACTTGCATATATGCATATTAAAAGGTCACACATTGCTCCCACGCCCATTTATAAACATTCATCATTCATTTGGCATCAGGCCAGGCACCAAACAAGAAAATTCCACAAATGTTTGCCGCACATTCATTGTTCGTTTTCGTTTCGCTCCCAGCCTCCCCTCCATCTCCGTCTCCATCCCTTTTGGCAAGTGATGTGTCTGTTACCTTAGGGCAGTCAGCAGAGCAGCTGCTGCCTCCTGCCCCGAGTCCATTGTGTGTGCGGTAAAAGCTCAAGTCTTGAAGTGGCATGGCCTGAACATACAAATTAATCTTCATCTTCACTCTCACACACATACACACTCACACTAACACACATGACCGCAGGCACAACTCAAGTTTGCCATTTGTTTGCCATTTAAAAGCCGGCAAGAAAATGCTTAAAATAGTTTTAACGCAATAAATATATAAAATACAACACTCGTGCTATAAATACCCTTAATGAGTTCGTTGCAAAGAGAAATGCTCAATTTAAGCGAAATTAGAGATGAATGAAAGTTGGAACAAAAAGTGGAATTTAATTAGCCCATTAGTTGAATGGGAATAGACAATCTTCAATTTCAATGAAGAAAACTTTTTCAAAATGTTCATAAAGTGTGAGCGCCAAGTGAACAGTACAAAACATTTGATAAAAAGGATATCAAGCGAATTAGTTACTTAAGGTTAGTTAACCGCTTTCTCCTTTTCGGTGAAAAAGGTTGGACAGAATCTATGAAATAATAGTAACTCATATTTATAACCACATTCCAAATATGGGTAACACAATCATAGGCCATTTTCACAAATTTATAAGCAAACTCTCCTTCTGTATTTTTTTCCGCTGAATTGAAATCAGCTAATCTGGTTTAAGTCATATTTGGATAAACGTATAAGTTAACTTTTTAAACCGATAACGAATCGGAAAAGCATTGTGCGCGTTCAGCATAGACACTTGATCACTGATCAGCTAAATAAAACTACTCTTATTATTTAGCTTACTTTAAGGGCCGATTTCTCATCTTCTACATAGCTGCTATGTGTCAGATAAACAAACATTTTACTCTGTTATTTGTAATTTGATAAATGCCCATAAAAGTATGCTAACTTTATTGGCTTTAATAATTATCTATTTGAAGAAGTCGGTTATGGAAGACTCATACATAGTTTACCCTGTGCCTTTTTTCATATTGTCAGAGAGGTTATAGTTAATTGAGTGTAAAGGCTAATATGTAAGAAAAATCTACCTTAATAATTTCTATTCATGGACATAGCATACTTTAAAGGGCATTTATCATGATAAATTTAGTGTTTATAAACGAGGTATAAGACAGATAGTGCTTTGAATGAGATGAGAAATCAGCCCTTAGTGGGTCTTGTTAAATTGACATTTGGAAAAGCTTCATGTAAATTTCATATTAAGGGGGTCTTCTACCTTTGAAAATTTTTTTTTCAATTTTTTTGTTTTGTCTTATTATTATAACTTGGAACCTTTAAACCATTTTCAAATATTCTAAATAGTTTATATCCATTTTAGTGGAGCAATGTTCTTGCTAACGTGAGTATTTTCAACATTGCTCAAAACTTTAACTGCGTTGTTCTCGAAACCACGTTTTTTGACCTGGTAGCCATGATTGGGCCAGTTCTACTGAACGATTTTTTCACCCATGTGGCAATCGACGCAGAATTGATGTAATTCTGGCCCGTACCTCAATCATGAGGAAAAACATTTTTTTACTATTTTTTTTTTAACTAAACTAAAAAAAAAAACTTGAAAAATCTAAAAAAAATTTTTAAATTATAAAAATTATGATTGAGGTACGGGCCAGAATTACATCAATTCTGATCATAACCTCATTTACAGTTTTCAATTCCGAGAACCTGGAGTCCCGGAATCATGGCTACCACCTGTACACCTTTTTTGTTGAAACCTTAAGTGGCAGGCCGATAACTTTTTGAACTACCCTCGAATTCCAAACTATGATTTTCTATTTTTTAATTTAATTAATAAAAAACATAAAACAAAAAACCAAATTGAAAAAGCTCTTATAGTTTTCTTTCCAGAAATTTTTAAAAAAACACTCATAAAACGCTGTTCAAAGGTAGAAGACCCCCTTAAACACATGAGAAAAAGTAGGCTACATAAATTACCCAGAAATATATCTTTGATCAGGGAGCAAGTTCTTCTGCTGAGCCCGGCCAATGACTCCAATTGGTGAAATCAAACGTTACTCAACGTTACTCAAAATTAAGTACGACTCCAACAAACTAATGTGATTTAACCAGTAATTAAATTATGTTTTAAATAACTTGCCTTTTCTGCTCCTAAAATAAATTCCAATATTTTTAAAAAATTTGTTGATTTTTCTTTACTATGTGAAAAAAAATAAATTAAAATCTTCTGCTGATTTGAAAACCTTTTTACTTAGCTTGTTTATATAACCGTGAGAAAGTGCTTAAAACTGAATTTAAAAAAAAATTAAGGTATTAGTTTTAGTTAAAATCAATACCATTTTTAAGTGACATCAATTCACAACATTCTAAATTTTAACACATTGAAATTTTGCCTCAGGATTCGTTGAAACCGCAAAAACCATTTATGTTTTTGTCCTGTGTGAACGCCTTGGTTTTTTCAACTATCCTGAATAGTAAGTATTGCTAAAAATCAATCTTAACACCAATTATATGGCTTATTAAGAGCTGTAAATCAAAAATCCGTTATATTTTTTTACTTTAAAAGTGATTGTCGGTCCCGTTCGGCATAATGGAAATGCTCATCTATTATATACTTTACTAAGACGATTTGCATTTTTAGTTGACCAAGTTTAAGAGCCACGCTGTAAGTTTAATTAACAATTAATGCTCAGCACCCACTTCAACAAATATAATTGTTTAAAAAAAAGTAAATTAATTGCATAACAGAATAAGCATAGGAAAACTGCCCGCGCGTTTATCTGCACCAAATTTAAATGTTTGATTAACATCTATAAGACACTCACAATTTTAGCCTTCTAAGCGTTATTGGACAGGAGTTATGAGACCGAAAAGTTAAACCGAAAAACTGGGTTTTCTCAAAAACCGCTTGACCGATTTGGATGGGATAAATATATGTTGTAAGTGTTCAAAATTAAATTTTAAAAATATTTTTTTGCAGATTATTATTACGAAAACTTTGGTCCAAAAATTATGATTGAATTTTTCAAATAATTTTTTCCCGGTGATAATCATTTTCTACACCTCCAGTTTATTTATTTATTTAAGCTAGGTACTGAGGGCGTTCGAATTTTCCTTGAAGGAATTTGCCATATATTCCTTAAGTGGATTGCAAATCACAGTGTGACCAGAACGTACAGAAAATTACGCCGAAAATTAAATTGTTTTGGTATTTTTCAGAAATTTGGGGCTGCTCACTCTGCTCGAACACCTGTTTTTGTTTTGTCAGCTTCTCGCGATGCTTTGCTGGCCAACAACAACTTAGCAAAAATGCTATCACTTTGCTTCCAAACAGTATTGAAAATGGTTTTAATATGCTTACCACAATTGCAAATGCAATGGCGACTATTAAATTTACATACAATAAAACACAACTTGAATTACAAAAAACACTTCATTTCTTGTGTTTGCCAATTTTAGTAAGCAATTCAAACCCGCTGATCATTTGTGATGTCCCATTTACCTTTTTTTTGTCTAATCTCCATCAATTACAGCCACTTTTCCCACTTAAATTACATTTTGCAGTCAATTTTGGTTTGGCGCTAAATTTGAAGTTGAAAACTGACACAAGTATTTAATTGCTGCAGAATAATTTCTCAAGAAATATCAGCTGTTCAATACAATCCACACAATCTATTGATATGGCAACTCTGGAAATTGCTTGTGTGTATTACTTGGCCTTCTGAGTACTTAACAAAGGAATGAGGCAAGAAATAATTCCTCAAGCAGTTTTTTTTATACGCGATTTGACAGCTCAAGGAAAATTCCACCGCCCTCAGTACCAAGCTTTACATTGAATTTTTGCAATCAGATCGCAATTTGTAGCGTGTGGGTACTAAATTCGTCGATTAGTCGAATGACCTGCGGACTCTAGGATCTGCTCGCTTTCGCGCATTCGACCTGGCTATGGAGGACTTGGGGGGTGCACTTATAGCTCTGCTCTTGCTCAGCTTGCCGGATGGGGTGGGGTTCTTCCTCATCCTACCATAGCGGACACACCACGACAATACTAAGTGCACTTTCAAAACAATAAAATCTACTAATCCTGGATCGGAATGATCCGCAAATATTAACAAACTTCCACCAAAACTTATGAGAATCTGACAGACCATGAGACTAATATAAGATAGATTGGCATTGGGATATTAGCTGTTATTTTACCCCATTCTCTACCCTCCCTACCATGGCAATACATATACAAGTTTGTGTATGCCCCTATAGCAACATAAAACTGCTATCTAAAGTTGATTTGGCATTTTCATTTGATTCGGCGACGGACCCATTAAGAAGAACTTAATATTTCATTTCAATTAAAATATAGTACATAGTTTTATTCTCTGCTTTCATTGTAAAATTAATCTTCATTTCTTTTCAACAAAATTTTACTTCTAAACCATTATTTTTGTTTCTACAAGTATATCAATATAAAGTGAAGGAAAGTAGATATATATATAAGGATCTAAGTCATTGCTTAGGGTAAATTATAAATGTATTTTCAGGCCACCATTGATCGTATGTTATTTGTGTAATATATATAAATTTGATAAAGATGACTTACCAGGCACTGCCGTCGTTGAGCTCAAAGATGACTTGCTGGCAAAAGAAAATAATATGACCTAAATATATTCACATGCATACTTGGCTACTATATGTTTCAAAAGATAACAATTTAAGTTCGATTTGCCACTTTAAACTTTCGACTCTTTAACAAATTATTTTACTTTGACATGTTTTACAATAAGAATTAGAAAAAAATAAAAAGGAATTCAAATTAAAGGAAATTAGGAAAACTTTTAGGTTATTTTAGGTTGGATTTCTTCCTTTTCCGTCTTTGGTCCAAAATGAACAGAATTTAAGCTTTATGAGCCATTGAATTTGGGCCGTTTCCGGGTCGCAGACCACTTATTTAAGAGGATGAACAAATAAACCTCTGGCCACAGCTTTTCTTTTAAACAAAACCTTTACAAGAGTTGTATGCATGGCCTAACACAATTATAAGGAAAACAAGCAGCAGGTCACATGAGGGGGCAATGCCGGATTAGATGACTTGATCTTCCCGATCGTGTTGATCCAACTTGTTCCTAGTCTTAGGAGGATGGTGGCAGCATGTTGCCTCCAACGAAGTTTCTCCGCTAGTTTTAAGACTAGTTTGTCGACGGCAAAGCACAATTATTTAAGCCCTGCACAAGGAGGCACTGGCACTAGGCACTAAGAAAATAATAATATTAGATTTCTGCGAAAACACTATACTCATTCCGTACCTGGCCAAAATTAATAAATTGACACACTTCACAAAGTCGTTGTTCGACTAGAGCAGCGCATGGAAGATAGATCGATCCAGTTAGAATTTGGACCAACAAACACTCGGTATTTGAATTCACTTGGGTTACCGCGTGGTATTATGCAAGCAGTTAGCACATGGGCCGATATTCTTAGAAAATTAATAATTTCTGCACGTAATTAATTAATGCGTGTGCACTGCACCAGAGACGCTCGCTCAATGCTCGGACCTCACGAAGCTTTGCAGCTTGCAGCCTATGCTAACTAGCTAGCCGATCTTGCCAAAAACGAAACTAAAAATCGTGCGTGGGAGGCGACGTGATAAGAAACGGTTTAATCGTATGATATTCTTATGCTTATCCGAGGTGACCTTCAAATTCATTAATTCTCTTACCGCAATTCAATATTAACATCAGCGGCCTAATATAGCTCGCTGCTAAAAAGAGAGTTTTAAGTCTACACTTGAGACACAGTGCCGCTCGAAAGTATTCGCACGCTGTCGATTGAAACTGGACCCTACAAATTGTACCTCATGGTGAAAAACATGTCAAATAGTATTTTATACATACTTTATATATATAAGGCACACTATATATATCAACTAAAAATGGTAGCAAGGGAACTTTTGGACTTTTAGAATTTTTTTTCAATTTGAAGTGTGCAAGCCTTGTAACTAGCAGAGGACTCTAGGGGAGATAAAATTTGCAAATAAAGATTATGAAGCAAGAAAATAAGAAGATGTTCTCTTCTTTGAACTATTAACTTTCCCTATATCTTAAAATAAAGAACAGAAGTACTCAGACTTAGAATCTTCAACTTCGTCTGGTGGGTTCAACTTCAAGAAAATTCGTAAAAGAACTGAAATTATTTTGAAGTACGTTGAAATGCCTACACAGAAAAAGGAAAGATCCATTTGTAATGGATATGGACATATCCATTTTGGGGATATTAAAATGAATATCCTTTTAAAATTTACACATCCCTTTGATATTTTTCAGCTTCATTTTCACATCCTTTAGATATTTTTTAGCTCCATTGGATGAAAAACTAAGATCAATTTAACATTGCTACACATAAATACTGTTTCACTTCCAAAAGAAGCTCGAATGTAATTCTATGCAAAGAAGTGCAAGGGTGGATCCGGCTGAAAACCCCTTTCACTACTACTGCTATGAGAATTGTTTACAAAACATGAAATCATTTCAGTAATAGACGAAAATAGTGACGAAATTAATTTTTTTTGTAAATGCAAAATTTTCTTATATTAAATATATTTCTGCTGTTCTCTGTACTTTTCTTATGGTTATGGATTGCTTGGGCACATGTAAGCTAACAAAGAAGTCTATCCACTGAATATAAAATACGACATTTTGTATCGAAATTCTAAAGATGACAAAGAGTTATTAACAAAGGTAGGCACAATTTTCTTTTTCCTCAGGAAAACACAAATCAAATCAAAGCATGTCAAGCATTTTTTGTCGACTAAATTTTATTTTCTCGTAGTGGAAACACCGAGAATGTTCCAAAAAAAAAAAAAAAAACATTTTGTCAATGAAAACCGACCATAAGAAATTAATGTTTGACATAATCAGGTCTCGTATCAGACTTAAATAGTGCCAGAGCGTTTCACACATAGCCATTTTGCCCATTGACAAGTTAAGTGGTTAGAATAAGGAACAAACAACAGAGTAAAATGTATGTTTATCTTACACTTTGCAGCTTGTTAGAAGATGAGAAATCGGGCCCTTAAACTTAAATCTGCCTTTAAGGCCTGTTGTCAGATGTGATACAAATTGAGTTCGACTCAAATCTTCATATCAATAGAAACTCTTTTGAATAGCAGTCAAAGCTGTATGCTTTTGAATAGCTTGCTTATTCATATGAAATATCTCAACTGATATCTCATACTTTGCATAAATGATATATTAAATAATAGTTACTCATAGGCCCTTTTAGGGCATCTAACACTGGGGCTGTCTTTCTGTCATAATTACTGCAATGCAAACATTTATAATGTGTTGGCCACTGGCCATGTTTGCATTTTGATCATTTATATATTGATGGATACTGTGCGAGTGCACTCACTGTTGGTAAGTAAAAGTAAACCCAGCAGCAGCTGCTTTCCTTTTCAGTATTTTTGTGGCCAAAGTAATCAGTCAGTCAGTTGTGTTGGGCACAAATATTTGTGGCTAACACATGGCAAAATGCAAAAATTGTGTAATTTTCAAGAGTTAACAGCTCTTGACCTGGTTTGCCAGGATTTTGCCGGGATTTAGTTTTGGTTTGGGTTTGCTGTACGCAAATATGCAAAAGCGCAATTGTGTGTTAAGTTGGCTTTGTTGGCGTGGGTGGGGTGTGTGTGTATATATATTGAAGCTGCATACTTTTAGGCGCAGAGGTAGCTACTTTTTATGATGCTGCGGCAAGTTGTGTTTGCCTGGCAACTTTAAGCCCTGTAAAAACTTTTAATACACTGCCTACCAATTGTTGCCAGTCAGGCTTTTAGCGTACAAAACACTAAGCCCCTTTTTCTGTTTTCATAAAAGGGTTCAGGGCAAAGTTTCACACACACACACACACATAGAACTCGGCATTGTTTTGTTCACTTACCTGTCTTACTTATGCTCTCTTTCTTTGCCGGGTAAAATATGCTTCAATAACAAAACACTCAACACTTGGCAACAGAAACGTAAAAAGCAGACAAAAACCGATTTACATAAAGACCCCATACTCACACACACTCACTAAACACACACATTCCACAACAAAAACAACTATTGTGGCATGTAGCAGGTTTTTATTTCTAGCATTTGGCAAAACATTTTGCTTTCATCTCAAGGATTTGTTAATATTTAAAAGCACACACAAAAAAAGTGCCATAAAATATGCAAGCTAAATAATTGTTACCGAAACAACGAGACCAAAAGTTGACTTTATTATGAGAGTGTACAAAAAAAGGAATAACAATTGTTGTCCTTTCTGTTTTTTTTTTTTTGCACCACGCGTGTGACTTCAATATCCTGCAGACTAGCCGTCATGCAGGAAGCATTTTGTGGCTAGAGCACAAAATGTTTCGTTCCGTACCGGATATCGGCCTGGCCTGCAGGGCGCATAAGCAAACAAAAAAAAAGGGTTGAAAAGGAGTAAAGCAGAAATGCAAGGACAAATTTGCCTAGCACCTCACACACCCACACACACACACACTACTAACTATGTACCACTGTGCATTTGGCCATCAAATACAGAGACTAAAAGCCAAAGCCAAACTCATTAGCCATGCGATGCGATGTCCGCGCTCTAATTATGCTACACCCCCACCGAGGAGAGGCGGGGCGAGGCGGAAGGCGAACAACGAGTTCCTACCGGCAACTGGAGAACTAACTTGTCCCTGACAAACAATGAACATGAACGGAACTGTTCATAAAACGGGTTCATCATCAGCTTGACCTTCTGCCAACCGAACAATAATAAAAAAAGCAACATTAAAAAGAAATAAATAATAAATCAACTCAAGCATAAAATATTCAATAACCCAAACCGACAAAGATTTACGGCTCAGCCATTTATTTGCCGTTGGAGACGAAAAAAAAAACACTTTGTAAGCAATTTGACCAGCCCAAAAAAGAAAAGGTGCCTGCGCCTGTAAATACGTGTGTGTGTGTGTTCTGAAAACTGCCAACTAAACAAGAAGTCAAATTGAAAGAGTTGCCAAAGTTTATTGCTGGCTAAACGAAATGGTTTTAGATCCACTTCCACTTCCAAATAGTTGGCCTGGGTTTTTTATCATAATTTTATTTTGCCAAGACAACAGGTCGTCCACTTGGTACCGCAAAGAAATCATAAATTGTTTCTCGTTTGCTTTTTGTTGTTGTTGTTTTTTTGTTTTTTTTTTTGCTGGCGACATGCGTGCGTTAAAGGAAATGAAATAATCAAAAGATAATGCCACAAAGCAGCAACAACAAGAACAACCACTGCCACAATCATCAAGATAAAATGAGTAAAGTTTTTTTTTTGTACTTGTACCTGGCAACATTTCATTTGAAATGAAATTTTCCAGAAAAATGCAGAAATGCGGGCAAACATTTTGGCATAGATACGGGCTAATTGAGGCTGCAACAGAAAAAAACTCATTAGTGAAACAGAAGTTTATTAAATTCGGAAATTACAAAAATTCGGAAATTACAAAAAGATCAATATTAATTTGGTATTTCATTGTTAAATTACACAGGTCGACACCAATATGCCCATTTAAAATTAACCACCGTAAACAAAGTGATTTTGGGACGCTGAGTTCCAAAAATTACATTAAAAAAAATATAAATCGGCGTAGTTGCAGTTTTTAAAAGGCGCTACCATTGATATCAAAAAAATTTTCTCATTAGAACTAGTTTTTAGACCTATCGTTCCTATGGCAGCAATATGCTATAGTCATCCGATTTTGATCAATTTTTCACGAATTATGTGGAAGCATATAAAACTAATATGTACCACGATTGGTGACTCTACGATGGAAAACAAAAAAGTTTTTCTCACTAGAACTGGTTTTTGGACCGACCGTTTATATGGCAGCTATATGCTATAGTCATCCGATTTTGATAAATTTTTCCAGAAATGTGTGGAAACATATAAAACTAATAAATACCACGATTAGTGACGCTACGGTTGAAAACAAAAAAGTTTTTCTCACTAGAACTAGTTTTTGGACCGATCGTTCCTATGGCAGCTATATGCTATAGTCATCCGATTCCGATAATTTTTTCCAGAACTGTGTGGAAGTATATAAAACTAATATATACCACGATTGGTGATGCTACGATGGAAAACAAAAAAGTTTTTCTCACTAGAACTAGTTTTTGGACCGAACGTTTATATGGCAACTATATGCTATAGTCATCCGATTTTGATCAATTTTTCCAGAATTGTGTAGAAGCATATAAAACTTATATATACCACGATTGGTGACGCTACGATGGAAAACAAAAAAGTTTTTCTCATTAGAACTAGTTTTTGGACCGATCGTTCCTATGGCAGCTATATGATATAGTCATCCGATCCGGCCGATTCCGACAAATTTGCAGCGTATTTGTATTTAAAGACTTTTTGCAAAGTTTGGTCAAGATAGCTTCAAAACTGAGGGAGGAGATAGCATAGAAACAGACGGACAGACGGACGGACTTACAGACGGAAATGAACTCAGCTCGTCATGCTGATCAAGAATATATATACTTTATGTGGTCGGAAATGCTTCCTTCACTGCGTTACAAACATCGTGACAATTTTAATATACCCTTAAGGGTATAACAAACTAAATCAAACTGAAAATGTATGAGCCATAACTAATCAAATTAAATTTTGTTTTGATATCTAAACCAAGTGTTAAGTATATTCATGCAGGACTCTAATGGACACAACACAGCAGTTAGTCTTGAATTGAGGAACCCCACTTATATGCTGACTTCCTTCTATTTGGATCATGATACGACAAAGCCAGTATCATTTCTCGAGTTTACAGACCTCGTGCATAACAGCCAGCACAACAGAACCAGACGAACCAGACGAACCAGAGACGCCAATGCTCACCAAACAGAATGGTCCAGCATAGACACTTATGATCGTGCGAGTTTAGGTGCCTGGAAACTGTAACATAGTAATCGACAAGATGTGCGACGAGCTTGCAAGACATTGTACCACCACTCAGCTCCAACCGGTTAAGAGCTTACAAAGGAAACTACATTTCAAATAACGATGAATCGACAGCAACCGATTCATTTGAACTATCTAGGCTTATATGGCCGACTCTAAATATTAGAAAATCTACACCCAGAGAAATCTAGCACGATTCGGCAAGACTGAAATCTGCTTCAATTTAGTTTTTTTTCGTCTTGAATTTTCAAGAAGAAATCTGCTTGAAATCGAGAAAACTTTGTGTGTTTGGTGGCAAGGGAGGTGAGACAAAAAAATACAGCTTGAAAATTCATGCTTGATTTCAGTATTTTCTTCTTGAATCCAAGAAAATTCTGTCTTGCCGAACTTCTGACACGAAATCTGCTTGATATCAAGCACGATCTGCTCGATTTTTTCTCTGCGTGTAGGGCGCTGCTCCATCTAGGAAGAGAGAACATCTCCTTATTAGTAGGTGCAGAAGCTGCAACTTAGTGGATGAGGAAGGGAGTGTACATTAACTCTATTGTCATTGACCTGCGCTGTTTTGGGTCGTACATTCCCACAAGATCTCTCAGGCAAGTCTGAAATAGATGTTCGTGCTTCCTTTAAAATGGTTCACAAGGGTAGACCCTCCCTCTATGGTCAAAGGGTTATGTGGTAACACAACGATCTTCTAATTATTTTACTGCAGACATTTTTCAAATCATTTTGTTTCGTTTATTTATATAATGAACAATTAAACTGACATTTTTTTTATTGTTTTCATAAAATATCTCGGCTAATGTTTTTCTATGTAGTTCCACTGCACGGCCATTCTTCTTGGTAAGTTTAGATTCAAATGCGCCGGTATTATTATTATTATTATTTCACACAGGTGAGCAGATCTCCTTGAAAATATTGCACGCTTTAAACAATTAGCCAATAGATCGGTACTACATAGAAGACCGGTACAGTGCTTTGGCAATGCATGGACTACCGTATAAGCTTTTTTTTTTGCCAATTGTGGTAGCTATGCAACAATATAAAAAACGATTTGGCCAAGATGTATCTACAAGGTGTGGTGGTTAGTCAAAAGCACAAGTTCCATAGCTTACTTATAGTCAGTGTGCAGCTAACACTTGACGTGAATGGTTGATCCACGCGCGGCTGTTCTCCATGCGCACATGTATACATTCAAAAATATCTGCGGGCATCTCAAATGACACCTGCAATTTTTTAGTGTGTCTATGACACTCGACGCATACGGTCACTTCACGCTTGAGCGAGTGGGTGGGTTCGTGTAGCGCACACACACACCTTCATTCAAGCGTTGTTTGTCTCACTCTTGCGCAGTTACCTAAAGCTTATGAGTTTACAAATTTTATTAAGCACACCACACCTGGTAGATACACCTTGGATTTGGCGCTCCATTTTAAGGCTTTCTTTGAACATTTCGAGGTTCATTGTAGGCACTTTAAGCTAATGCCACCCAAAATGATCTTTCAATTGGCGTAATCTGTGTACCTTCTGTGTGTAGCTTCTGGTTGTATAAAGCTACTGCTTGGATGACCACATGTTCTATTCTCTTGCTAATCAAAAGCAGAGTCTAAGCAATAAGATTTACATTTACATAAATATTTTTCCATTTTATCAAAATAAAAAAAAACACAATTTAAACAGTCAAAACTGCCCTAAGGTACTTTTGCTTGTTTTGCTTTAATGTAAACACTTTTAAGGTCTCAGCTTGTGGCAGTGTCTTATCGCCTCAGTGTAAAATGAACATTAGCTTTAGTATCACTTACAGGGCGCGCCTGATGACAAAGTGCAGAGTCGTTTTGAAAGATGGGTTATTGGTTGCCGCTCAGTAACGGATTCTATACTAGGCAAAACTCTGAATACTTTCTGAATTATTTTTGATGATTCAGTTTTATATTAAGATAAGCATTCCCCTACCAAAATATAAGATGGATGCTTAAGGATGGCAATGCAGCAGTTTTAGGAACGCGTGGCCACTCAGATTCAGTTCAATATATTTTATTATTTTATTATTATTATTTAGCGAGGATGGAAAATACAACACAATTTTGTAGGTGTTAGTGCGAACATTGTCCATAATATTAAACTCAACGCTTGTTCCATGTATCTTTCATCTTTCTTTGAGAAATCACAGCTGCATTATGAGCTCGTAAAGAGAATACCAAAATCATGGAACATTTTAAATAAAAGTGTCAATGTTTATTTTAGTTCTGTTTTACAGAATACTTAAAATACCTCAGACTCTTAACATAGACCATTAACTTTATACAGTCGAAATTATTCGAATTATATTAAATTTTTATCAACCCAAAATATTCACTTAAACAAATTCTCATAAATATTGGTTAAATTTCTTTAAGTGTTAATCTAATCCCAATTCAATGTTGTTTTAGTTGCTTCAATACCAAAAGCAGGACATTTAATACAGTCAAATAAATAAGGCCAAAAATAAATGTTGGCTATCATCGCCTGCTGTGTACACAAAGAGCGGAAACACAAAATACAACTAACACAAAGCAGCAGCAAAGTCAGGAACAGAATTCCCCTAGATCCGGACAAGGATTGGGGCATGAGAAATTAGTGGAAGTTTTAGTGTCGCATAAATTGCCAGCGCGCACACACACGCACAGCCATGGCTATAGAAATAAAGCTTCATTCGGAGTCAGGGTCATAATTTTCAATAAGCGATGATAACGTGGCGTATGCGTAATAACTAGCTTGAGCATAACTTAGGTCTGGGATAAGACCACTGACTGACTGATTACTTGCATATTAATGTGGCAAATAGTTTTTTTGCCGCTCTGTTAAGCTGTTACTGTTAACAGTTGACGAAATATGAGCACAGCGCACACTAAACACAGCCGAGCAATTAACAGGACTCTGTTAATTGACACTGTTGACTGCAATATGAATTATGCATTATGAATACACGCTGATAATTGCAATTTATTACAAGGCAACCACAACGCCAACCCGGAGCCAACCGCCATCTCTGCCTTGTCATGTCGGGGTTAGGTTAGTAGGTATGCCATAAATCACAATCAAATTAGGCTTACACTGATTACCCAGAGCCAGACAAGCATGAAATTGATTAATAATTCGCTGAAATTAAATTTGTTCGAACATGTCAAAGAATCGCACTCTGTCAATCCGTTAAAGCATTTCCAAATAAAAATTATCAAATTATATGCACCCCCGATTATAGTACAAGGTGCCCATCCGCTTCGCACGATTTTCCCATTCTCAATTATTGGGGTATTTGCATGTGCAAAATCTGATTTACACGCACAAATGAATATTAAATTGCTTGAATCAATTGAATTCAAGCACACACACACACACACACACACATGCACAGACACCAATTTTCCGTGTTGTGCGAAATCAATAATAACATAACATAAATCGCAGAACGCACAATGAAATTCCAAAAAATATTTGTTCATTGCTGCTGAAGTTCTTTCCCGACTCCTTGAAGCAAATGCTCTCAAGTGGGCGCACAGAGTTGATGATTTTTTATGAGAACTCTGCACTTAAACACTCTCAGAAAGAAATAAAAGTCTTTTGCGAAATGGTGGATATATATATATAAGTATATAATAGATGAGAAAATGAAAAAAAATCAATTTGAATTGATATTGTTGTTGTTATAATGCTGTCTTGGGATTCCCAAGCAGTTATGGCAAGCCTGAAATGAGAGGGCAGCTGCTGAACGACAATTCGTTGGGACTAGTGAAGAAAGTAGTTGGCTGCAGTCGAGTGCCCCGACTATGAAAAACCTCTTTCTATACCTATTTACATAAATTTAAGCACTTAGACAGACCCTTCTGTTTTCACTGTGTGGGTACAGGGGCCATAGAAGACGCAGAACATTTTTTTTTGGTCTGCCCGCTGTACATTAATGAACAAATGACCTCAGCATTAGCGTGGGTAGGATACCACCCGCTAGCAACCTGGTGAATATCATGCTTGACACGGAACAAAATTGGTCAGCGGTAAGCCACATGGCCACCTTAATACAAGTAGAGAATCCTAGAAGAGCCTTGGGCATTCCCCCAGGCGAAGTAATAGCTAATGGTGGTACGCAGGGAATCGGGATAAGGGTGGAATATTTAGAAGGTACGATAACTCTATTCCAGTGTTGGGCGCGTCCGTATAGCGTGTGCATAGATAAGGCCGCAATAGCAGCGACGTCGTACACCGACACTATAAGCATGTTGCGCTGTTCCACGCACACATACATAGCTAAACAGTGATTTTATTGTTTGCCCATCACTAATCTAGTCCCACACTGCTACTGTCAAACTTGACAATGAGCAGGCTTTTCAAGCTTTAAACCGCAGTCGCGATGCTGGCCCCCGATTCCTGTTGGATGGCTGAAATACATTTTTCTTCCAAATTTTCTGTGTTTCTTAACAGATTTTGTTGGTCATTTCAGATTGGATTGATATTAGGCCTAAGAAGAATCTAATTAAAAAAATCTATCTTTAATGTGGATAAAACCAAATGGCCAAATTAAATAACCGCTAAATGAAGCAACACACAAGTTAAAAATCAAAATGACGATTGTGTGAACGACAGAATCTGTTGTTTATAAGTCGGAGTATCAGCATTACAATCCAATCCCAAGATACTTGCAGTTAACTACTGGACGATAATCCAAGTGAACATCTTAAGTACTTTAAAGCATAAAAAAACTTAATATATTCAAAGACGCGTTCCGCTTCGTTTCCAAACAAGCAAATTAACAACTTTCAATTTTTCTTTAGAATTTTCGTGAGATTTTTAAGTCAACATTTTGTGAAAAAATGCGAAAAACTTTTTTTTATCTTTTCAGCTAAATATCTTGAAAACAATTCACTTAATATATATTATATATTTATTGGCAGTAATTTAGTATATTACAGTTATAAATCGGAATAGGACTACGATAGCTATGGTAAAAAATTTAAATCCACTGACTTAAAATGGCCCAAATGAAAAACAAAAAATTTGAACATATTTCTAAAATAATTTTCAACACAGAAAAATCAGAAAACAAATTTTTCCTCTAGTAGTACACTCAGAGAAAAATCGAGCAGATCATGCTTGATATCAAGCAGATGTCGTGTCAGAAGTTCGGCAAGACAGAATTTTCTTGGATTCAAAAAGAAAATACTGAAATGAAGCAAGAATTTTCAAGCTCACGCCTCACCTCTCTTACCACCAAACTCAAAATCGAGCGCACAAGTCTTCTCGATTTCAAGCAGATTTCTTTTTGAAAATTCAAGACGAAAAAAAACTAAATTGAAACCGATTTCAGTCTTGCCTAATCGTGCTAGATTTCTTTGGGTGTATTAGTGTACTCCTTTATTCAAATTATTAATATAAATTAAATTTTAAATATATGATACATTGGGTTTCAAATTTAAATCTAAACATGAAGTTTTTTCGTATAGTTGTATACCATAAAATATATTTAAATCGACTTGGTATAAACCGCCTTCAAAATTCTTCGCTATTCCGATTACTACAACTGGCTGCCTGGGTCTTCCCCGGTTACCAGATCGTTCAACAGCATAGCGCGAGATTCGGTTAGCCGTGTTACCAGTTTTTAAAAATCTCCCACGATGACTCGTTTCAGGTATTTAAATGCCTCGCTGATAAAGTTGAACAGTGTCAACGAGTTTGATCCATTGAGTATCTGATGGACTTCAACAGATACAACCTTGCCTTGCCAAAATGTACGATTCTGATTTCGTTGAGAATTGGACAGCCTCCGATAAAATGGACCATGTTTTCTTGCTCGTTTCAATTGCAAGGAGAACACGCTGTGTTGCTGCTTTCTATATTGGGAATGAAGTTGAGTTTTAGCAGTTCACCTCTGGTCATGAAAATCGTGTGAATGTGCTCCACTGAATAATTACTTTCACCTAGATCGTAATGCAGGTTCCTGTAGATCAACTTTTGGGTGCTTTTGGGGTGAACAAACCCATATTCAAATTTTAAGAACAAAACGGTCAAAATTCAAACACGGACATACTTAAATATTGAATACAATTTTTTTTGAGTGTATTATTAATGATAGTGTCATCTGGAAAATCAAGTCTGTTACCCAGCATATCTTTTCCAAACTGTCACGTAGAAAAGACATTTATATCACCTTCACTCCCGTTTGCTTTAACATTTATGTAGTCCGTAAGAACTATGGAATTGGATCCTTTATAAATGTGTAAACTGCAATTTGATTGCCGCCCACTCGCTCTCAAACTGCATAGCGTAATTTAGTATATCATTTTTTTTTCATGTAGAGACTTTGCCGCATAGCTCGACCACAATACCAATACTTGTTTCAAAATATTCAAATACAGTGGCAAACTTCAGGGCGAGTTTGGCCAATAAAAAATAAATCTTTCTACATTTCAAAAATGATTCTTCCTTTTTTCTATCAAATAATATTGAAATTTCTTCTCTGACTTCAACTCAACTGTATTTGATTTATATTTATTTGCTCAAACGTACAAACTTTTTCGCTTGTATTTTTGTGCACATTGTTTTTATATATTTTCAGATTATCCTGTCGCTTGCTTTCTGATATTTTTAGTCTATAAAGGATTATTATTGCTTAACATTTTCTGCGTTGTCTGTCATATGAAATTCCAGAAAACAAACTTTATTGAATTTTGTATTAATTTTGTCGAGCATCAAAGTCAAGTTTCGGCTGCGTTTCTGTTGTTGTCGTATGGGAAGGGGTGAGGGAGGGGGAGAGGGAGAGAGTGGTGGGGATTTAATATGAAGGAAAGCTTATGTGGCGTTTATTAAATTTTATTTGTTGAAGCCAGCACAACAAAAGTTTTTTGCTGGCACATTGCATGTGCAGTTGACATCTTTATATGTGTGGGTGGACGGGTGGATAAGTTGTTATTGCTGCTGTTATACTTGCTCGTTGACATTCTCAACATCAAGCATCTGGGCGCTGTGATGAACAAAAAGTTGATTTAAAAATTTCTCCAAAAAGTTGCCTTTATCAATTACGCCTACCGACAAAGTTGCCACTTCAATGCTGTTGAAGAGTTGTTAATAAATTGTTAACAATTAATTACATATGCAAAAAAAAAATTTCCGACTAAGGTTTGAAAATGAAACGCATTTTTCAACTGATAAGTGGACATACAAAAAAAAGGTTGAATGGAGCATTTGAAAGCACGCAAGCAAGTCAACCATCAAGGACGTACTTTGAAAGGGGGTGTAGTGGGGCAAAAAACTTGGGATAAACAAAGTGGATTAAATCTCATTCAACTAAAATGTTCTACTTTAGTCTGAAGAGGATATCAAAACTTTAAAAAAGACACAAAGAAAAACATCTATGACCCTATTAAGCTTAATTAATATATTTTATTTGAGTGAGAAACTAAGCCCAAACTTTAGGGGTAACCAAACGTCGCTTATGGCTATAAATATGAAAAAAGTAATTTGTCAAACGAACCCTGTTTTAAATGCACAAAAATTATTTTCACGCCATGATAAATAACATCAATGTAAAAAATAATTTTTTTCAGACATGAAAATTAAAAATTTTACATATGGAAAAAATTATTTTTTTTTTATGTAACCAACACGAGCATTTTTGGCACGATTGTAATTTACAGGCATGTGAATAATTTAAGCTGTCTTCTTTACGCATGTAAATAACAGTCGTGTCAAAAATGCTCGTGTTAGTTACATGAAAAAAATATTTTTAATTTTCATGTCTGAAAATAATTATTTTTTACAGCATGTATATTTTACTTTGTGTTATTATCTTGCATGTAAAAAAAAATGTGTGTTATTTTACGAACCCTGTTGTCAAACAATAACAAGAAGAAAACCCGGTAAGTGCTGGACGTAAGTTCTTTCTGAATTATCTCTCTGTTGTTTGTCCTTACTTCAAATCGTACATTTTAAAAATTCGCCCTTAAAGAATAACCATAATCAAATTAATTTTTTAAGATATATAAGATTTGGAAATCAAATTTCTAAAAAGCGGAAAAACTTTCTTTGATAAATATAAACCCCTAATTAAATGTAAAGGATATCAATATATACACTTAAAAAAGACTCTTTCATTTTAGAAATTACCCCTTAAAGAATATCCAGAATCATATTCGCTTTTTAAGATATATAAGATATAGAAAAAAATTTTTAAAAAGCGGAAAAACTTTTCTTTGGATAATATTATCCCTCTAATTAAATGTAAAGGATTTCTAATTCGCACTTGAATATAGAAATTTTAGAACAATTATAATATAAATTTAAAATATTAAGTTTCTGGATTTTAATAAAATTTCGCCATTAAAAAACTCTGTTTTAATATTTCGAAAAATGTTATGTATGGAAAAGCTAAGGCAGAATTTATTTTTTAATCTGTTTTTGTGTTTTTTAGAGCTGATATACCTCTTTGAGTATCTTACCAGCGTATTATGGGCTTTATTGGACCGTAGCCTTATAGTATGGGTTCAAATCCATCCAAATCGCTAAAGATCTCTGGTTTTGACGAAGATACGACAGATTTTAGAACGAATTTATTCACACCATTATTAACAAATCTTTTTCGGCTTTATGAGAAATGGCCCTAATGCGGGTTTTTTTGGGCGACATAAGAATTCCTTAATTCTATGATGTTTTTTTTTTTGAGTTTAGGGCTAACACTGGAAGCGTGGACAGAAGCGTTAACCGAAATTCTTCGTCCAAAAATAAAAAGGCTAGAAATTGGTATAATTTAAAAAACGTTTTTTCTTGTGGCATATTTTGAACATAATTGAAACAATTAATATTTTGAATATTAAAAAAAATTATACTTGTGCCGGTATACCGAAATAAAAATCTAGTTACCGTATCGGAACCGAAACCCGAAATAGAACCGTTAACCGTTATTCTCATTTCAGTACGTAAAGGAATCGGTACCGGAACCGATATTCGATTCGGGATTATTCCCTGTTCAAAAGACATAATAAAGGAGTAAAAAAAAGACCATTATTGAACCTTTTTTTTTACTATTATAAACTTTGACGGTGGGCGCGATATT
The DNA here is from genome assembly GCA_018904225.1 of Lordiphosa mommai. Taxonomy (NCBI): domain Eukaryota; kingdom Metazoa; phylum Arthropoda; class Insecta; order Diptera; family Drosophilidae; genus Lordiphosa; species Lordiphosa mommai. The sequence goes on along the minus strand of JAEIFT010000053.1, from coordinate 634,906 downwards.
TCAGTTTGGGAGCATTTCAACAACAAGATAAATAAAAAACGATCCTCGTCTCCAGAAGCCGTCTGCTGCCCATGTCTCGATCGCACACACACTGCGTATATTTTGTACTTGTTTCCGTCTGTTTTCGAGACTTGGCGCCATGAATTACATGCATTTTGTTTTTTTTTTATTCTATTGCGAACGTCGCAATAGCAACCCCGCCAAGTTGGCGGCACTTACCAAAAAATAAGTCGGAGCAATGGGAGCAGTTGGGAGCAAGGGCTTGCCCATCGCTGATTTAGATAGCGAGTCTAGCCGGCTTGAGGTCATGTAAGTTATGTTTCCATAACTATAAACAACAATGTTTATAAAAGATAAACAGATATACAGATATATAGATATACAGGGGTGTCCTAGAAATCTCTAGATATTTTGAGCTCGGTAGGTTTGCAAAGTGCTTAAAAAATCTGTCAGTATCACAGAACTTTTAGAAATGTCATAGTCGGGATTTACACCATGAAGCAAACTTCATGAAGTTTTCTTAGTAGGCGAGAGATTTAAATGTAATTCCTTACTATTCGTCTAAAAGGTCTGAAAGATTTCCTCTAAATTTCACGCCTACTAAGAAAACTTCATGAAGTTTGCTTCATGGTGTAAATCCCGACATACTCTTTAGGTTAGAAGGTTTGTGTCTTAGATAACGGTCCCTCTCATCAAACAGGGTTGCGTCTCTCTAAAATTAAATTTACCATATTTTAGTTATGAGTTAATTTGAAGTTCAATTGTACTTTGTTAAATGCTTTTTTGTTTTTAGATTTATATTTAAATATTTTTAAACTTAAGTAAATTTCATAAAAAATCAGATGCAAATTTTTTAAAATATTTTTGGTTGGGAGAAATTTCCGTGAAACCTCTAATAGTCTTTAAAAAAGACCTGCTTTGTTTGGGATGCACCACGTATTTCTATAACGACCAGGCTAGAGGTATGGATTGGTGATTACTAAGATTGAATTAATGTGTAGTGAATGTCCGTCCAAGTAGAGATTAAACTTTTTGATAATATCTTCCGGTAAGCAATGATATACCACGGCCTTCTTTGACCCATCCGATGATTACGTTGTCTTTTTGCGAGTCTACGATACGCGCATCTAAACTATGATGATGGTCACAATATGGCAAATACCCACTCCTGTAACCCCACTCGTGGTTAGCTTTCATATATTTATCCCCCTTCAAAAAGTTTTTCGGTCGCTGTTTTGGCTCCAAAATACATTATGGTATGGGGGGCGTCGTCTAATTGCCATTGTTGTTGCTGCTTTTACTGTGTAACAGGTGCGCCCATCCTTGGCTTTGGCATATTGTTGTTGAAATGTATTTTAACCATAAATTAAATAACGGGGCCATAAAAACTTTACAACGAACAGCGGCAAAGTGTTTATAACCGGTTTTCTCCACTTTGTATATGTTTTTTTTTTTTGGGGTAGTTGTAAATTCCAGTCAAGCTAAAAACTCATTTTTAATGCGATGTGTGTGTGTGTGTGTGAAAGTTTTTTCCTTTTTGCAAAAGGCATGAGCATATTTCATAAGCTCTGGTCCCCGTGTCTTTTAATAAAGCATTTAAAAGAGGAAACATCATAAATTTGCTTAACTCTTAACGAGTTTTTGCTCATTTTGTCATTGCATTCTGTTAAAAGGGGATAATATGCTTAAGCTTTTGCCTTTGGCCCCGTTAAGCATTAACATTGCACCTGCAACTTGGCTTGGGAGTGGAAGTGAGAGCCGGGTACAGACAATGAGTCCTCTTCAGCCACTCGAAGTGTGCGCGTGACATTTGGCGACCGTGACAGGCGGCATTCACAATTTTTTTTTTTTTTTTGAATAATGCCCTTCAAGTGGCGGCAACGGCATTGTGTAGGGTTTTGCCGCCGATGCTGCCGTTTTCCTGCTGTGATTGACGATACGATATTTTATTGAATTCTCTTGCCTCAGACATGGAAGTCGTTCGTCCTGCGCGTGGCAGTTATTAAATGCGCTGATTAAGTAGAAAGTGTAAAAGTATATGGAATATTTATGAATTCATCTTCATTGTGTATTGTTAATAATTATGACAAATTGATTTCGTTGTTGTACGAGAACAATGGGCAAAGCCAAATTGAAAGAAGATCCGCTGAATAAAGATAAATCGAAAAAAAAGAGACAAGCAAGCAAGGGAGGGGGAGACCATATTTTCGCCCTAAAATAAATATACTTAAAATACGCACATAAGTAGGCTATAAAATCACTCAATGGCAAAGCTAAGTTCAACGCACAATTACACAGACATCAATTGCCAGTGTTCCATTTAGCTAGCCTGCATGTCACAGGCTCATATTCTTTTTTTTTTATCTCCCCGTAGCATGCAACACAATTAAGCGGCATTTAAATGCTTGACTCAACTTGAACCTGCGGGGGAGTGGCAACGTGTGGCCTGTAATAATTGATATTTCAATTGCACAAACCTCTCCGGTGGGCCACGCTTAATGGTGATGCATTTCCACTTTGATTGCATTTATTGAGTTGGCAATGTTAAGCGGATTTTATAAAGTGCAACAAATGCCAATAAGCGGGGCAGGAAGAAAGTGGAATCCCTGCACGTGCACGGCATAAATCGATGTATTCCTGGGGCAAAAGTGGAACGAATTATATTTATGCACATTGCGGCATGAATATAAATTTCCTATCTGTGGCACTGGCAGTGGCTCAGTGTTAATGTGAATCTATGGCAATCCACGTGACGCGAGCCGAGTACATTAGCTATGAGTAGTTCTCACTTTTGGCAACACACACACACAAATTATGCAAATTCCTTATTTTTTTGCCTTACTAAATATATGCTCATTTGCATATGGGCACCCGCATTGTTTACCGCCTGGGCCCAATCGATGACTAAAAGGCCGCTGCGACTTTATTATGCAGGACGCACAGCACCCGCCGCCCCTCGGGGCCATAGCAGCAGCATAAGTATGGCTTGACTTATTAATGCCCAAAAGTTTTAACTCTTTGCGTCTTAGCCACTAATCGCCAACGCAGAATCCCCCTTTAAAGTTGAGCCAGGACTAGGCCTGTTTGCTTAGGTTGTTGGCGTGTCTTCTAATGGTTTCACACGTTGCCATACACACATAATAGATCACTTAATGGCAAATTTATGTGCACATGCTCAGGCATGTGGAAGGTGCTAAGTAGTGTCCCAGTTGAAGCTACCCAGGCTAATCACACCTGGTTTGTAGTTGGCAACAGGAATGTGCGAGACTCAAGAGTTAAATTATGTACGCAATACCAGCGGGAGAACTAAAGTGCCGATGGCCATCGACATTGAATTTGCTGTGCTGGGAGTTGGAAAAGTGGCCATTGTCTTTGGAGATTCACAAATTTTGGTAAACATTTGCTTCGCTTAACAGGGGGGTGGTGGAGAAAGTAACTTAAACAAGTTATATGGAACTGTGTGAATTTCGGCAAATATTTGGCAAAATTACACTGCGGGAAAAAGGACAGTATTAAAAAAAAAGAATAAGAAAGTACCTAAAGAATTAGATCTAATTCTAGACTTTATTCAGCTTTAGTGCTTTAGTTTTTAAAAATTTTGGGTAAACTTTCTGATTCCCGTTTCATAGGTTGATAAACAATATTAGGTGGCTGTAATTTGTTTATTTCGACGCTGATTTATAATATTATCTAAGTATGAAACTTTGGTGTGAAAATCCATATTTCTGCCAACGTGGCATTTTCCCAGTGTCATACATCTTGTCTAAATGGGAAATATAAGATGTCTTTGAAAAATAGATTTTTTAAAACATAAACTGAAAAAAAAAGAGCCAAAAATTCCATTATGGCAGCTATATAAAAATAAGTGAAATAGTCATCCAATTCGGGTGGTTCCGGCATATTTGACATATTTCAAGCGAGCTTTTCGACCGCTAAAGGGCAGAGAATAGATTCATCTAAATAACGCGAAATTGTAAATATCAACATTTGGCTAAATTTAATTGATTATTGAATATTTAATCATTTACATTAGATTACGCAGAAGTTTGGATAACAAGTGCTGTTATTCAGCTACGCACGTAACAATAGAATCTTATTAAAACTTAATTGAAAAATATCCGTTAACTTATAGTTGTATGCAACCTTAATTTTTTTTGTTAATTGTTGTTTTAAGACTGATCAATCAAAAGCAAACAAAATTGTCTTAAAAGGGCAGAAAGGGGTTCACACCTTCAAAAATTATACAAATTCTGACTCGAACATGAGCCATGTTTTATATAAAAGTGGCACCCCAACTAAAAGTTTAAAATAATTGAAGGTAAAAATTTCGCGGAAATTTGTAAAAAGCAGAAAAATAATTCTGTGGGAGTGTCGACAATGCCAGTCATTGCCATAAAAATTTGGGATTTTTTAGAATGGTACCACAAGAATAAAAAAATTTATAAATTACTTTCAGTTCGTGTACTTTTAAACTGCATATTTAAAATATGGAAAGTATTGGGGGCGAAAACGCCTAGTAAGCCCGGCTACGCACTTTCCCAGAACGATAAAGGCGTTAATTCCTTCTTTCAGCGGATTTTTTTCTCATTATATTTTTCGGTCACGGTGGACCCTTCTGTAAAAATGCTCATAAACTTAAAACAAATTTTGTTGTTAAAAATAACGATTTCAGAAGGCCATTACCAATTTCCGTGCCTTCACCAACTTCTTATTTCATATGCTTTCAGGGTTTCTTTCATTTTCCTTTTAATATAATTAACAAAGTAATTTATTGGCACTTTTTTATTATTTTGAAAAATATATTTTATTAAATTCAGTTATTAAATTTAGTTACCCTTAACAACAATTTTTACATGTTACTGTTACTTTATGAGCAACTGATAATGTAGTGAAGGACTATAAATGAATAGTTGAATTAATACGAATAATAACGAATGCTTCGCTTAATCACCAACTTATCCTATCTGGAAAAAGTGCTTAATATTTCAAGAACATCCAAAACTTTAAAAGCCATGTTTTGAGACATACTCGCGTACAAAGCACTTTTTTGAGGATACACAGAGAAAAAATTTAATATGATATGACAGTCATTTACACATTTTTTCATATCAATTTCACTTCGATATGAAGAAGATTAACTTAATATGATAAACATATCAATACTATCTTTTCTATAAAAAAGAAACAAAATTACCTTGTCTGGGTATCGAACTCTAAACCTTGCATTCAATACGAATGGAATGACGTCTCAACGCAGTCAGACAACGCACACACTTATGGGAAATCGAGAATATTTAAATTTTGTATTAAAAAATTTATATTTTTAAAAGATTATTTTAACCAGCAAAGAATAAATTGATCTTGAGCTTTTTTTCTCTGTGTAACATACGTACCATAAATAACGAAAAATAGTTGCTATTTACCTAATCGGAAAAATTAAATTCTTTAATTGAAACTAACTTTTTTAACATAATTTTTTATGAGCTATAGGGTGGAAAAAAGTAATCTAGAACTTTGGGCAAATAAGCCACTCTATGGAACTCACAGAGACAGTCTTATAATTGTTGAATAATCTTCTTCCTCAATTCCTTTTGCATTAAAAATATTTGTATGTATCTGCAAAAATAATTGTAAATAATGAAAATGTTTATTGATTCCCTTTTGCGAACATAGGAACGGCACTTCGAGCAACCATTATTTCGTTGTTAAAGCATGCTAAACAAAATGATATTTCCTGATTTGAAATAAATCTCCAAGCGCTAAACACCAATAAAGTAACATAAAAGTAATAGATAAAACATTTGGATTGTTATCCATTGGCAATGTGCCAAAATGTGCGCATGAATTTAATATTACGAATACGTAATACATTTTTGAAAAATATTCATGCAATTTTTGGCCCCAACTTTATGGAAAGCTGGCTACGCCCTTGATTGGCGATATGGAAAATGGCGATATGATATGGCGATAAATTAGAAACTACTCCTGTTCGGACAGAAAAAATAAATATGCCCTGGTTCAGTTTTGGTTCGGTTTATAGAGCTCCGTTGTAATTAAGCCTTTTGGTTTTTATATTTCTTAAAAAATTATCCTGGCCAAATAAAGTCGTTATTTGCTTAATATGGGTGTTTTATTGGCCCACAAGCACTGAATGATAATCTGAGAGCAATCATATATAAAAATTAAAATACAGTTGCCATTACTTTGGTAGCCGTCAGCGTAACTTGGCTGAAAATCCTCGGATATAAACATCTCCTGGTTAGTTTTACCTTCGAATATCTAGGCCCGTAAATCTAAAATCTGCTCCATTTTACCTGATTATTGTACATTTTCTTCTTATCTGTTGTTTCATTAACTTCTCTTTATCCCGCACGGATTTAATGCTGGCCCTGAAAACTAGGCAATGAAAATTTGTAAATCTCTGGCAAAGTGTGGAAATTGCATTAATTACGTTACAATCTTGTCAGATAAGGCCAAAAGCTTCTTTTTTTTGCTTACCAAGTGAAGTGTTCATAATGTCACGTCAAAAATAAAAGTAGACCCAAAAACTGTCAAACTTAACACTTTGGCTATTAAAAATGGATGGTAATAAAATAAAGAGAAAAAAAAAGCACGAACCAAACAGAAAATACGAAAAGGCCACGCCAAGACGAGCCGAAATTAATCAAGCGTGAAAAAGTGTTTGCAAAGAATTTTGTGCTTGGCCATTTATAATTTTTTTTTTTTTTTTTTTTTTGCCTTTCTTTTCCTTTTCCATTGGCAGTTTGCTGAACTGCAAAAAAGTTGTTGTACTTACAATTAGGCGCACACGACTCAGCAGAAAGCTGTAAACGACAGAGAACAGAAAGTAAATTGGAAATTTAGCAGACTTACAATTGTATTAGACGAACATTTTAAGGATTTAAGGGAAACATCAACTCGTACTTGTTGAACAAATCCGAGACCATTTTGCTCTTTTATGTTCAATTATCAGCCAAATACAAAACAAGGAAATGAAATTGTCAAAGACAATAGGACAGCCAAAGGCACAAAAAGGTCTCGGCAGGCTTTCAATTTGGCGAAACAATAAACTGAAATTATGGTCAATGACAGCTGACATTTAAGGCCAAACAAAGAGCCAGGCATTCGAATGGAAAATCTCAATCCTTTTCGGTAAAAGCTGAAAATGACAATCAAGTCTCAATGAAGTTGCCTTAAATTTGCCCATAATTCGAGCAATTTGTGTTAAACTAATGCAGCAGAACCACAAAGAAGAACAGCACAACAACACCAACAACAAAAAAAAAACTAATAATAAAAATGTTAAAATAAATCTTGGGGCTGTCAGGACGGCCAGTAAGGAGAGGTACCCGCCCCCGTTGCCACTCACTCACTCAGAGCATAGATTTATGCAGCCATTGTGCTGAGGATATGAACAACCCTCTTATATTTTATGCGCATAATGGCCAACTACAACAACACTCACACTCACACACACACACATACACATACACAGTACTGAGCTTTGTCCTTTCATAAAAAGGGCGTCTGGTTGGCCTGAGGTTGTTTTTGTTATTTTCTTGTTATTTACACAAAATTGCGCCTGAGGTCATTCAGTTAGCAGTCATTGAAGGTGTTAAAGTTCAAATTGTAATGCATAAAAGCATCATGCGAGAAGGACACTTCCAGACTCTTACTTTTTTGCAGTCTATGTAAATACATGTGCCACTGGCAGCTAAATAAACCTATTTAAGTTTCCAGAATTTTCACTCTGAAAATCACCTTTAAATCGCTTATTGCCCGACCAGAGATTGCGGTTTTCTTTTTGTAAATAATAAACAAAGTTTATTCTCGTAATTTCACATGGATCAATGATTTCACTTGATGTGTCCATTTGCCTGGATTTAAGACCAATTAAAACATTTCATGCCCTACATTTATTGAATCTGAATGCACATGAATGCACAATTTAAGTTTGGAAAAAAAAAAAAACGATATGTGTACATATAGCACACATTTACGCTTTACCTTTGGCGAATTACACAAGTGAATTAATGTGATATTTGGAATTAAAATTTGTATAATTTCCCGATGTCAATGCAAAGAATTATAAATAGTTTGTTTTATTTCATTGAGAAAGCATATAATGAATCCCAATACCAACTCGAAAATATACAAATTTCTACAAAATTTACAAATTAACTAAGCCAAAGAAAGTCCATGGCTGTCCATTGTAAAAGCCTACCGACTGGTAAGAAATTTTAAAGCATACAATAAATTTTAAAAGAATTGCTTAGAATTATCGGAAATTTATAGATCTGAACCGACCAAAAATGCGTTTCGTTTAATATTTCCGCGTCCACGAAGTCTGTGAAACATGGTTTACAGTCACAAAATTCGATATTCTAAACCAGATCATTTTCTTCTTGTTTTGTCTTAAATATCCATTTAATATTCATTTTAGTTTTTTAAATCTTAATTTTATAAAAATAAAATTAAGTAAATTGTAAAAAAAAAATTGTTGCAGTATTACACAAATCCTTATTCTGTCTTTTTCCTAAGATTTGAGAGATTGTCTCTCCATTTCGATTTCATAAAGTAATAAATTTAGTAGTCTTTACTTTTAAAATTTCCACTACTTTAGATTAATCTTCTCCGAAAAATTTTCTAGTTCTTCTATCTATATATTCTCATAAAATTTTTGAGTTTCTCCACAACTTGAATACTTTTGAATTTGGCCATGATACTATTAAACTTTTTGATAAAGTGATCGTTACAATGCTGCAATTTTTTGGTTTCTAAAAGTGAATAATAGACAATGACTTTTCTAAGGAATTCTGCCAAATACTTATATGCAATTTAATTAACCAACTATTCACCATAAACGCTACACAGCACACTGGTTCCGCTTGTAAGAAGCAGCGGCCCAAAATACTTCTAATGGTGGTAGAGGGCTAAAATTTACTCCAAGTCTCTAAAAAAAAATATTTGAAAAATATGGTAAGAAAATTAATATGATTGACCCTTTCCCTACCTCCTCCCAGCCACCAGTATAAGGTGTAAAATTTTGAAAATGGCTGTTAAAAATATTTTAAAAATATGGTATGAAGTTAAATATGATTAAAATCTCCCACACCTCCCACTCACGCCTACCCCTACTGCACCTACAAATATTATCTTACAAAAAAATCTTCAATAATTAAAAATTTATGAGAAAAAAAATAATTAATGTACAAGTTTAGTAATTTTAAATTCAAAGATTAACATTTAAATTATAATAATAACAAAAAACTAACACAGCTCAAAAAGACATAATCAAAAACACGTGAACATAACAGAAAAACGTAGCCCTAAGCAGGAGCAACGTTTGGTTTGGAGCTTCTAAAGTTTCACAAAGCTTGGCGCAAGTCGGCAGCTAAACTAATCTGAATTCGAATCCAAAATGATCCATTAATACTACAAAAAATATCCCTAAAAGCTTACCTACAATTGATTTATGTGGACGATACAACACTTACGAAGCAATCATTTTACTGAATAAGCACACAATCATAAAATTATTTTAATTAGAAATAAATTAAATTAATACCTCTGTTTTAATACACTTTTGATTTTAAATAAATTTTGGCCAAGTTTGTAACATGTCCACTTACATATATCCGACCTAAACAATATTCTTGATCAGGACGACGAGCCGAGTTCATTTCCGATTGTCCGTTTGTCCGTCTGTTGTGCGTCTGTCCGATTTGTCCGTCATGTCCGTCTGTCCGATCTTGTTTTTACCCAGTCCGTTCTAATTTTTTCCAGTTCTTAAAAAGCTATCGAGCTGATATCCCTTTTCTAAAAGAGTATTCTTTTTAAAGACAAAAAAAAGGAAAAAAAATAAATATTTAAAAATCAAAAATTTTATTTTTTCAAAACAAAAGAATAAACGAAGGCAAAGCTAACTGACTGTTCGAAGTTTTAATACCAAAACGAAAAGTTTACTCCAACTGATTTAACCGATAAAATCAGGGACCGTAACAGTTATAAGTTTTATCAAAAAAGTCATTATTTAACAGTTATATTTTGCGTTTTATAATAAAAACTTGGGAAATAACAATTATTTTTGGATTTTTATTTTAAAAACTCCGGAAATACCAATTATTTTATGATTTTAATTTTATTACTCTGTTCATAACAGTTATTTTTGATTTTTATAAAAAAAATTTTCATGATAACAGTTATTGATGACTTTTTTTTAAATAAAAGTCATCAATAAAAATTATTCAAAGACTTTTATTTTAAAAGTCATAGCATAAAAGTCATTTGCATATATCGCAATGATAGAGCCATTGAGGACCAAATCGTAAACATATACTTGATCAACTCGGCAAGAGTAAACGACCCACATCGTATTTGTTTTTAAGCCAATTGACATAGACATCGACATAATGAAATATTGGGAAGAAAAAAAATTTGCTCTTTCCCATTTGTATCAACTGACAAAGGTTGTCAACAGCGTGCCCGCTACTCAAGTAAGTGTAGAGAGAGGATTTTCTGCACTAAAATTGGTATTGACACACTTGAGATATAATTTGTCTTCCGAATCCTTGGAAAGATTTTACTAATAAAATTAAATAATAAATAAAATTTTAATTTGGTGTTACTCGAACTAGTCAAGCTGATTAAGATTATGTTTACAAGTTTTTCCTCAATGGCTTTATTATTGCGATATATGCAATTGACTTTTATGCTATGACTTTAAAAATAAAAGTCTTTGAATAATTTTTATTGATGACTTTTATTTAAAAAAAGTCATCAATAACTGTTATCAAGTAAAAAAATTTATAAAAATCAAAAATAACTGTTATGATCAAGTAATAAAATAAAAATCATAAAATAATTGGTATTTTCGGAATTTTAAAATAAAAATCGAAGAATAATTCTTAATATATAACTTTTATATCAAAATTGCAATATAACTGTTAATTTCTATTTTAACTGTTACCAGTAACTGTTATATCGGGTCCCTGGATAAAATATATATAGGAAATAGATATCAGATATTTAAAATTTTTAAATCATTGATAATAAAAATTTAATACCATAAAAAAAACTTTTCTTAGTAAAACACATTTTCCGACCGATCGGTCCAATTGCAGCTATATGCTATAGTCACCCGATTTTGATAAATTTTTTCGAAATTATGTGAAAGCATATAAAACTAATATATACCAAGATTGGAGACGCTTCGATAAAAAATATCGAGAAGGCAAAGCTAACTTCGACTGTGCCGAAGTTTTAATACACTTGAAAGACTTTACTCCAACTGATTTAACCGGTAAAATATATAGAATATAGATATCAGATATTTAAAATTTTTAAATCATTGATAATAAAAATTTGATACCCTAAAAAAAACTTTTCTTAGTAAAACACATTTTTCGACCGATCGGTCCTATGGCAGCTATATGCTATAGTCATCCAATTTTGATAAAATCTTCCAGAATTGTGATGACGCATATAAAACTAATATATACCAAGATTGGTGACGCTACGATGGAAAATAAAAAAGTTTTTCCCACTAGAACTAGTTTTTTAACCGACCGTTTCTATGGGAGCTATATAATACAGTCCTCCGATTTTGATAAATTTTTCCCGTATTATATGAAAGCATATAAAACTAACATATACCAAGATTAGTGACGCTACGATAAAAAACAAAAAAGTTTTTCTCACTAGAACTAGTTCATAGACCGATCGTTTCTATGGGAGCTATATAATATAGTCATCCGATTTTTATAAATTTTTCCTGTATTATGTGAAAGCATATAAAACTAATATATACCACAATTGGTGACGTTACGCTGAAAAACAAAAAAGTTTTTCTCGCTAGAGCTAGTTTTTTGACCAATCGTTCCTATGGCAGCTATACGATATAGTCATCCGATTTTGAAAAATTTGTTTAGTATTATGTGGCAGCATGTAAAACTAATATATACTAAGATTGGTGAAGCTACAATGGAAAACAAAAAAGTTTTTTTCACTAAGACTTATTTTCCGACCGATCGTTCCCATGGCAGCTATACGATATAGTCATCCGATCCGGCCGGTTCCGACATATTAGTTGCGTGCAGCAAAAAGAAGACTCTGTGCAAAATTTCAGCTCGATAGCTTTAAAACTGAGGGACTAGTTCTCGTAGAAACAGACAGACAGACAGACGGACAGACGGACGGACGGACAAGCGGAAATGAACTCGGCTCGTCGTCCTGATCAAGAATATAGAAAGTTTATGTGGTCGGAAATGAATATTTCTAGCGTTACAAACTTCTGGGCAAAAATTTTTTAATATACACCAGTGTATGAATTTCTCACCAGAGTAGTTTTTTGACCAATCGTTCCTATGAGCTATATGATATAGTCATCCGATTTGATAAATTTGTTCAGTATTATGTGGAAGCATGTTAAACTAATATAAACTAAGATTGGTGCCGCTACGATGGAAAACAACAAAGTTTTTCTAACTAGAACTAGTTCTTAGATCGATCGTTCCTATGGCAGCTATATGATATAGTCATCCGATCTGGCCGGTTCCGACATATTATTTGCGTGCAGTAAAAAGAAGACTCTGTGCGGAATTTCAGCTTGATAGCTTTAAAACTGAGGGACTAGTTTGCGTAGAAACAGACAGACAGACAGACGGACAGACAGACGGACAGACAGACAGACAGACAGACGGACGGACGGAATTGAACTCAGCTCGTCGTCCTGATCAAGAATATATATAGTTTATGGGGTCGGAAATGAATATTTCGATGCGTTACAAACTTCTGGGCAAAATTAATATACACTTTTCAAGTTTATAAAAACATATTTGAATTAAGCTACAGTTTAGGTGTAAAATACCCCGTTCGTGTTCAGCGCAAGGTCTAGCATTCGATTCTCATACAAAGCATAGCTAAGGTTAAAAGTTTTTTTTTTGATTTTATAAAAAACGAGAAGGCAAAGCTAACTTCGACTGTGCCGAAGTTTTAATACACTTGAAAAACTTTACTCCAACTGATTTAACTGGATATAGATTATAGATATAGATATCAATTATTTAAAATTTTTTAAATCATTGATAACTAATATTTGATACCATAAAAAAACTTTTCTTGGTAAAACACATTTTTCGACCGATCGGTCCTATGGCAGCTATATGCTATAGTCATCCGATTTTGATCAATTTTTTCAAAATTATGTGGAAGCATAGAAAATAATATATACCAAGATTGGGGACGCTACGATAAAAAACAAAAAGTTTTTCTCACTAGAGTAGTTTTTTGACCGACCGTTTATATGGCAGCTATATGCTTAGTCATCCGATTTTGATAAATTTTTTTTCAGAATTACGTGGAAACATATAAAACAAATGTATACTACGATTGGAGAAGCTACGATGGAAATCAAAAAAGTTTTTCTCACAAAGATTTATTTTTCGACCGATCGTTCCTATGGCAGCTATATGATATAGTGATCCGATGTTGATACATTTTTTCCAGAATTATGTGGAAGCATATAAAACTAACATATACCAAGATTAGTGATGCTACGATGGAAAATAAAAAAGTTTTTCTGAACTCAGTTCTTAGACCGATCGTTCCTATGGCAGCTATATGATATAGTCATCCGATCCGGCCGGTTCCGACATATTAGTTGCGTGCAGTAAAAAGAAGACTCTGTGCAAAATTTCAGCTCGATAGCTTTAAAACTGAGAGACTAGTTCGCGTAGAAACAGACGGACAGACGGACAGACGGACGGACGGACAAGCGGAAATGAACTCAGCTCGTCGTCCTGATCAAGAATATATATAGTTTATGGGGTCGGAAATGAATATTTCTATGCGTTACAAACTTCTGGGCAAAATTAATATACACTTTTCAAGTGTATAAAAAGCTTTTCGAGTCGAGCCGAGCCGAGCTTTCAAGCTTCTTTGAAAAATTGCACAAATGGGACCAGAAAATATGAATTTTATTTAATAAATCCTAAAGAAGCTTTTGAGAAATGTGTCAGATCAATGCACTTTAGGCAAAGTAATGCGATCTCCAATTCTCAAAAAATACGAGCTAGATACTTTGGAAAATCAGTACTCACGCAAGATGAAATAATACCTATTATCATTACTAACATTGCTTAAAATAAGTTATTCTCACGTGTTCAAATCGAATTGGGTCGTTTTTGGATCGGATGCGATTTGTAGAACACATGGGATCAAAAATCTTTTTACCCAACAGAAGATTGTAGTGGTTGCTTGGGTGTAGAAGAAAAGAAATTTTGTGTATACACTACACTAGGGGTGTCCATCGGCTTTTCTATTACACCTACACACAGTCAGAGGGACATGGCGGGGGAGATCCTCTGGTTCCGTCGCTCATTCGGCAGTGGGGTGGGTTGTTGCCATTCCGTAACTGCATCCACACAAACTTTAAAAAAATAGGACCTCTACTGAAACTATATATTGAGCTAGACTCCACGAAACTGTTTTCAAAATAAACTAATAAGACACCGGGTTGATAAAGAGCTCAATAATTATTTAAAACAAAGGAAAAAGGCTAATATTAGACAAGGAGCGTATTGAGGGGGCGAGGTCTAAGATGATAATCGACGCTCGCGTTCTCTACCCTACCCAACCATAATCTCCAGCGATAAGCGTTAGCGGAGATACCCTGTAAGAACACCTCCTACCCTCTTATGTTACATGTCGGTCAGGAACAAAGAAGATTTAGCAATTCATGTTAAACGTTATAAATTCAGGGTTTATTAATTCTAAAAAAATATAGGCCAAACATAATTCAAAATTTGGGAGAGTTGGTAAAAATATATAATATGATTATTAATCTAGAATTTTAAATTTATTTAATCTACGGCATGTTAATTTCTAATGATGTGATCGAATTTTATTTAACTAAGCCAATTAAAGAATTTCATTTTTTGTTTCAGTTGCAAATTTACGCTAAGTTGTTTTTCTTTTGTTTGTTTTAGGACTATTTAATTATTTCATTTAATGTTTTTTTTCTTGTTGAATAGTGTAGGGTATTATATATATAAGATTTCATTGGCAAGTGCAATTAAAAAAAATATTAACTTCAGTTTATTTTCCATTCAAATATTAAAGATTCATAAGTCTAAATAATGGTACGAAAACATACCGCAGGCACTGTATGACGGTTTTGCTAAGAGCCAGCGCGACAGCTGTTCGGTCAGCATTGACCAGCTAAAGAATACGTGTATGTTGTTGTTGCATGCGATTTTTCGGCTTCATTTATGGCATGGGTTATTATATATATATTTCAATTAATTCATTTTTTTCCCGTTTATTTTATCAATCAAATCAAGAATTAGTAAACCATTTACGCTAAGCGATCACCAAATTAGCCAAAAAGAACGGTTTTACGGTTTCTTTGCTAACTATGTACATTTATATATACATACTAGCATATAACCCGGCGCGCTTCGCTTCGCCACCATCAGTATAGCCGCCAAAATAATGAAAAAAACGTTGGTAATGATACCACCCCCGCCCCCATTTTCCGACCATCAGAAATGAGAAAATTATTTTCCACCTACTTGGCCCGTTAAGCGTACAAACGCTAAAACCACCCCCCGTCACCCATTATCCGACCTTGAGGGTGAGTAAGCGCAAAGCTAAAAACTTTATCCTATTTAATTGGCCCATAGAGCTTTCAAACCAAATTGAATACATATCGGCTAAAAAACCCCACCCCGCACCCATAATCCGACCTTTGCAGTGAACTTCCCGAAATAAAAAAACACGTGTTTCCATTCATTCTGACCTAGATCTTACAAAACGAATTTTATTCAGATCGGCTCACAAATAGCCATTGTCACTGAACCGAAATACGCCCACCATTATTCTTGCCTGTGGGCAGAAATTCTACCACCGAGAAATCAAATGTATAATTATTTTCTATAATGTGTTCACAAACCGATTTTGAAGCCAATCGGATGAAAAATAGTGTTTTCCATAAAGAATTTTCCGCCATTTTCCATTTTCCTGTGGGTGGATTTTCCACCAACAAAAATCACATGCCTAATTATTTAGCAAACTACCCTTACAAACCGAGTTTGAAGCCAAACGGATGAAAAACAGTTTTTTCCCTATGGAATTTTTCCGCTTGGGCATTTTCCTAATTATTGCATACTATCCTTAAAACCGGTTTAAGTCAATCGGATCAAAAATTTTTCCAACATTTTCGGGAATTTCTTTGTGGGCGGATTTTCCAACATTTGAAAATTATTTTGCTTACCATACCCTTACAAACCGAGTTTGAAGCCAATCGGATGAAAAATAGTTTTTTCCATATGGAATTTTCCGGGAATTTCCCGACTTTTCGGGCAGATTTTCCAAAATCGGAAAATCTCAAGTCTTATTATTCTGCTTACCATCCTCACAAACCGAGTTTGAAGTCAATCGGATGAAAAATAGTTTTTTCCATGAAGAATTTTCCGGCCATTTTCCTTGTGGGCGGTTTTTCCGAAATCTGGGAAACAGGTGTCCAATTATTTCGCTTACTTTTACTTACAAACCAAATTTCAAGTCAATCGGATGAAAACAAAATTTTCCCCATAGTATCTTTTTTCGGGAGTTTTCCACCCCTTAGGGGTGGAATTTTCCAAAACCCCGCCTTAGTGCTCACTTTCAACTCATAAGGAAACTTCTGTGAAAATTTCAGCTTTCTATCTCTTACCGTTCAGGCTCTACGTTGATTGCCAATCAGTGAATCAGTGAGTCAGTCAGTCAGGACAAACTCTTTTTATATATAGAGACTAGCATATAACCCGGCGCGCTTTGCTTCGCCACCATCAGTATAGCCGCCAAAATAATGAAAAAAACGTTGGCAATGATACCACCCCGCCCCCATTTTCCGACCATCAGAAATGAGAAAATTATTTTCCACCTACTTGGCCCGTTAAGCTACAAACGCTAAACCACCCCCGTCACCAATTATCCGACCTTGAGGGTGAGTAAGCGCAAAGCTAAAAACTTTATCCTATTTAATTGGCCCATAGAGCTTTCAAACCAAATTGAATACATATCGGCTAAAACCCACCCCTGCACCCATAATCCGACCTTTGCAGTGAACTTCCCGAAATAAAAAAAACACGTGTTTCCATTTATTCTGACCCCAGATCTTACAAAACGAATTTTATTCAGATCGGCTCAAAATAGCCATTGTCACTGAACCGAAATACGCCCACCATTATTCTTGCCTGTGGGCAGAAATTCTACCACCGAGAAATCAAATGTCTAATTATTTTCTATAATGTGTTCACAAACCGATTTTGAAGCCAATCGGATAAAAATAGGTTTTACCATATAGAATTTTCCGTCTTTCGTGCGGATTTTCCAACATTGGAAAATCTCAAGTCTAATATTTAGCAAACTACCCTTACAAACCGATTTTGAAGCCAAACGGATGAAAAATAGTTTTTTCCACATGGAATTTTCCGGGAATTTCCCGAATTTTCGGGCGCATTTTCCAACATCGGAAAATCTTATGTCTAATTATTTTGCTTACCATCCCCACAAACCGAGTTTGAAGTCAATCGGATGAAAAATAGTTTTTTCCATGAAAAATTTTCCGGCTATTTTCCTTGTGGGTGGATTTTCCACAATCGAAAAACACATGTCTAATTATTTAGCATACTATCCTTACAAACCGAATTTGAAGCCAATCGGATGAAAAACAGTTTTTTCCATATGGAATTTTCCGGAAATTTCCCGACTTTTCGGGCGCATTTTCTAATTATTTTGCATACTATCCTTACAAACCGAGTTTGAAGTCAATCGGATCAAAAAATAGTTTTTCATATAGAATTTTCCGGGTATTTTCTTTGTGGGCGGATTTTCCAACATTTGCAAACTCATGTCCAATAACTTAGCATACTACCCTTACAAACCGAGTTTGAAGCAAACTGATGAAAAATAGTATTTTCCATATGCAATTTTCCGGGAATTTCCCGACTTTTCGAGTGGATTTTCCAAAATCAGAAAATCTCAAGTCTTATTATTCTGCTTACCATCCTCACAAACCGAGTTTGAAGTCAATCGGATGAAAAATAGTTTTTTCCATGAAGAATTTTCCGGCCATTTTCCTTGTGGGCGGATTTTCCGAAATCTGAAACAGGTGTCCAATTATTTCGCTTACTTTACTTACAAACCAAATTTCAAGTCAATCGGATGAAAAACAAAATTTTCCCCAATAGTAGCTTTTCGGGAGTTTTCCACCCTTAGGGGTGGAATTTTCAAAACCCGCCTTAGTGCTCACTTTCAACTCATAAGGAAACTTCTGTGAAAATTTCAGCTTTCTATCTCTTACCGTTTAGGCTCTGCGTTGATTGCCAATGAATCAGTCAGTCAGTCAGTCAGTCAGTGAGTCAGTCAGGACAAACTCTTTTATATATAGAGAGATGTAATGCTAATTTGGCTCTGCTTGCGAAACAAGGGGAAAAGAAGATAAGAACATTTATAGATCACTTACATACATTCCAAAAGCTCCAGCGTTGAAAGGCCTTCCAGCGTTGAGTTTGTCGAATTGGTTGTTGGTTTTTTTAATGATTGTTTTAGGTTCTTTTAATTTGTTTGGTGGGGTTAAATTTGAAAATATATATATATATTTTTTTTTAATATTGGAAAAAAAAACGAATGCTTTGGCTGCTTCTGGGCCAGCCAGGTATTAAAGCTTTTCTCGCTCCAACAACAACAAGATCACTTATGCGCCGCAAAATCTAAATTTTAACAGGCTTTCTTGTCACCAAACAATACCAATAAATGTTCACAATTCTGAGGGGGTTTAAGTTTTTTTGCACTGCACTTTTGACTGTTGTTAAATCTAATGTTTAATTCGCCAAAACTCCGACACGTGGCATCTGCTTTTGCATTCACGAGACAACTGATCTTGGGCTCTGGATGAGGGGAATGCGTAGGCGAAGCTTTCCAAGAGTGGATTGGGCATGGGCGTAGTCTGCCAGAAGTAGAGGGGGGTCGTCTGCCTTGCTCAAAGCCTCTTGGTACAAGTCGAGATGTTCAATTTTTCTCACCCACACCAACACACAGTGATTTGGCTTAAAATCTCTCTGCGGAGAACTGTTGGCTATTGGTGTGGGGATGAAGATGCTGGCAACATGTATGCAAGCCAGGCGCACTAGGGGCAGAAAAGAGAGAGAACCAACGTCAGCCAAGAGAAATTGTAACCCAATTTGGGTGGCAAAACGAACCTTTTGACTGGTGCGACCACAAGATTAATTTGGTTTTTCTCTTGCTGATCGGTGGCTTCTGGCGGATGCCTCAGATTAGGTTGGCTCTTGGCAAATGGGGCGTGGTAGCTGGATTTACCGAACTGGGCGATGGCACTGGATTTTGTAGATATTGCACAGGCGGCGCGGAAATGATTTGCTATTTTGATCTAGCTTTTGGCACTAACTTTATAACTTTAGCGTTTTCCGCCCGATATAACCTCACACGTTTAGCAGACGGAGCTATACGACGTGGAGAGAATACTTGGATATGTGACCGATCAGCAAAGAGGCTGAGTGCGGCCGCGTGTGGGCTTAAGTAGGCCGAAATTCCAATGAAAAAAAAAGCTTTTTCCATCGAACTAGGCCGAAGTTAGTTGCGCTTAAGAATGCATTGGAGACATAAAATTCTCATTTTAAGCTTTGCGACTAACCGCTTAGAATTTTATGGGCGCTTATATTTAAATGCAAAATTTATCAAATATTTATTGCATGCGACAAAATTGTCTTACATGGCAGGGAATAGAAGGAAGGAATTTAACAATATTTCTGTTAATGAAAAACCCCGACCATTACAAGATTTTCAACAAATGTATATTTCGAAAAAAAAACGTATATTAATAAAAAAAAATAGAAGGCTAACATGCAATTGCAGTTTTTGAAAGGCGGTACCATTGATAACATAAAAGTTTTTCTCACTAGAATTAAGGTTTTTAGACCGATCGTTCCTATGGCAGCTATATGCTACAGTCATCCGATTTCGATAAATTTTTCCAGAATTGTGTGGAAGTATTTGAAACTAGTATATACCACGATTGGTGATGCTACTATAAAAAACAAACAAGTTTTTCCCACTAGAACTAGTTTTTGGACAGACCGTTTATATGGCAGCTATATGCTATAGTCATCCGATTTTTATAAATTTTTCCATAATTGTGTGGAAGCATATAAAACTTATATGTACCGATTGGTGGCGCTACGATGGAAAACAAAAAAGTTTTTCTCATTAGAACTAGTTTTTTGGACCGATCGTTCCTATGGCAGCTATATGCTATAGTCATCCGATTTCGATAAATTTTTTCCAAAATTGTGTGGAAGTATATGAAACTAATATATACCAAGATTGGTGATGCTTCGATGGAAAACAAAAAGTTTTTCTCACAAGAACAAAGTTTTGAACCGACCGTTTATATGGCAGCTATATGCTATAGTCATCCGATTTTGATAAATTTTTCCAGAATTGTGTAGAAGCATATAAAACTTATATGTACCACGATTGGTGACGCTACGATTGAAAACAAAAAAGTTTTTCTCATTAGAACACGTTTTTGGACAGACCGTTTATATGGCAGCTATATGCTATAGTCATCCGATTTTAATAAATTTTTCCACAATTGTGTGGAAGCATATAAAACTAATATATACCACGATTGGTGACGCTGCGATGGAAAACAAAAAAGTTTTTCTCACTAGAACTAGTTTTTGAACCGATCGTTCCTATGGCAGCTATATGATATAGTCATCCGATCCGGCCGATTCCGACAAATGTGCAGCGTATTTTATTTAAAGACTTTTTGCAAAGTTTGGTCAAGATAGCTTTAAAACTGAGGGAGGAGATAGCATAGAAAACAGACGGACAGACGGACAGACGGACGACGACAAATGAAATGAACTCAGCTCGTCATGCTGATCAAGAATATATATACTTTATGTGGTCGGAAATGCTTCCTTCACTGCGTTACAAACATCGTGACAATTTAATATACCCTTCTGCAAGGGTATAATAAAGAAATATATTATTATTATTATTATGATAATATATTTATTCATATTTCGTTATTAAGGGCTGTTACCCCTACCCTTTCTTTCCCCAAATCAGCGTGATTTATGACTTTGAACACACCAGCAGCAACTGTAATGGGCAGCACTGAAACAGTTTGTGTGGCTCCACACTTTAAGGTTGTCAGTTATATACAAACTTTGGCAGGTACCGAGTAATTTACAGTCCATTTTTGTACTAAGATCTGTTCAATTAGCTCTTCTTTTTTTCCTAATCGTGGTCAATATTCTTTAGTTTTGGAGTTAATTTAAGAGTGAAGGTTCCAATATTTCGCGAGATTTTTCCACTTAAAGCGCCTTTAATGTTTTTTGTGTCGTTCGTGTTACATTCTGCATAACTAATGTAATAAGTAAGTGGAATTCTGTATTGTATTAAACACGCATTAAGTATTTGAACTAGCGAACATTTCTCAAAGTAAAGGCCTGCCCAAGTATTTATTTACATTGGGCCGAAAGTTTAAGTTTTTCCCTCGCATAATTTGTTCATATTTTACCCATCCAATATATGTATTTACGTTCAATTTTTGGCTTAAAAAAATCATTTATTATAAGCAACAGCAACGGAGCGTGGGACAAACATTTGCCTTCTTATCACTTAGGCCAGCATTTGTGTAGAATTTTCATTTGCTTTTCGGTTTGTAGAAAGGAATAGGGCGTTTTTTTTTTTCCCTTCAAACAATGTAAACAAGCACAGCCGAAACCCAGCCTGGGCAAACAAGAGGATACAAAAAAAAAATACAACGGCAAAGAAAAGTAAAGCGAAAAATGTTCTTGTTAACAAATTGCAAAACATTTGCTTTTTGAAGACAAATTACTCGTGGCGAAACAAATTGCTTGGCTCTCGCTCTGTTCAGTTCAGTTGTGTTTTGTTCTGTTAAAGTTGGTGCGAGTGTGAGTTTAAATTTTTGATATATTGAACACAAAATTAATGCACTCGAAGTTGAAGTTGAACCTTATCTCACAAAGCACTCTCCTCTGCACTTATGCCTCACTGACTTTAGGCCCTCTATTAATTAGCTTTTAAAAGTCAATTGGTGTCAGCAGCAGCAGCAGCATCAGGTAGATTAAATGTGCTGCAAGACAATTAAATACGCTTAAGGGCAAAGCAGTTGCCAAGGCAATAATATACTTATACTTCGACCATTCCCCCAGCATTATTTTTACATTTATGGAAATATATTTCTGCGGTTCCTGCCGCCCAGGCGAGGAGTTCACTAATTGGTTTTGCGGCCTGAATGTCATGCCATATGAGTTAGCCACAAAAGCAAATTCCCCCACAATTTATTTGTTAATTTGCGCATACACTTTGTCATAATTTTGAGTAATTATTTTTGCAGTTGGTTGCCCAAAAATAGTAAAAACAATGACATCGGTAGACTGGGCACTAGCGCAGAGCGTTTGGCGATGGCGTTGGCGTTGCCAAGGGTGATAACCGCTCGACCACATTTTTGCATCGCTGATTGCAGTTGCCGTTGTTGAGAATCAAGGCAAAACTGTTGTTGGGCATTAAATATTTTTGGTTCAACAATAGCTGCGATTTTAAATTCTGATTAATAGATTAAAATATTTAAATGAATTTAACAAAAGAAAAACAACATTTTATTCTCATGATTTTATTATGTTTAAAGTTTATTAAGTGAACTGGCTGGAAATGTGGAACCAAACGGATAGTTAAATTATAAATTAAACTAACTATGGCTTGAGCTCAGGTGATTGAAATTATGTGAAAACTATTAAGCGTATCGAGCTTGAAATACCAGGCAAATGAAATCTCAAAACAAATAAGACCATTTTTTAAGACTTATCAAACTTATGGGTAGATTTTTACAAAATGGAAAATTTTTAAGCAATATATTTCTACCAGGGAACTGGTACCGTTAACCGAAATAAAAAAAAGTCAGGTACCGGTACGGAAACCGAAACCGATATTTCCTTTTTTTTAGAGCTGAAACCCGTTAACCACTATAATAGGAACCGAAAAAACCGAAACCAAACCGAAAAGCTAATACCGGTATTTTTTCGGTTTCTTACTATTTATTTTATTGATTTACTAGCATATAACCCGGCGCGCTTCGCTTCGCCACCATCAGTATAGCCGCCAAAATAATGAAAAAAACGTTGGCAATGATACCACCCCCGCCCCCATTTTCCGACCATCAGAAATGAGAAAATTATTTTCCACCTACTTGGCCCGTTAAGCGTACGAACGCTAAAACCACCCCCCGTCACCCATTATCCGACCTTGAGGGTGAGTAAGCGCAAAGCTAAAAACTTTATCCTATTTAATTGGCCCATAGAGCTTTCAACCCAAATTTAATACATATCGGCTAAAAACCCACCCCCGCACACATAATCCGACCTTTGCAGTGAACTTCCCGAAATAAAAAAAACACGTGTTTCCATTTATTCTGGCCCTAGATCTTACAAAACGAATTTTATTCAGATCGGCTCACAAATAGCCATTGTCACTGAACCGAAATACGCCCACCATTATTCTTGCCTGTGGGCAGAAATTCTACCACCGAGAAATCAAATGTATAATTATTTTCTATAATGTGTTCACAAACCGATTTTGAAGCCAATCGGATGAAAAATAGTGTTTTCCATAAAGAATTTTCCGGCCATTTTCCTTGTGGGTGGATTTTCCACCAACAAAAAATCACATGCCTAATTATTTAGAAAACTACCCTTACAAACCGAGTTTGAAGCCAAACGGATGAAAAATAGTTTTTTCCTTATGGAATTTTCCGGGAATTTCCCGACTTTTCGGGCGCATTTTCCAACATCGGAAAATCTTATGTCAAATTATTTTGCTTACCATCCCCACAAACCGAGTTTGAAGTCAATCGGATGAAAATAGTTTTTTCCATATGGAATTTTCCGGGAATTTCCCCGACTTTTCGGGCAGATTTTCCATCACATCGGAAAATCTCAAGTCTAATTATTCTGCTTAACATCCTCACAAACCGAGTTTTTGAAGTCAATCGGATGAAAAAAAGTTTTCCATGAAGAATTTTCCGGCCATTTTCCTTGCGGGCGGTTTTTCCGAAATCTGGGAAACAGGTGTCCAATTATTTCGCTTACTTTACTTACAAAACCAAATTTCAAGTCAATCGGATGAAAAACTAAATTTTCCCCATAGTATCTTTTTCCGGGAGTTTTCCACCTTTCACCTCATAAGGAAACTTCGTGAAAATTCCAGCTTTCTATGTCTTACCGTTCAGGCTCTCACGTTGATTGCCAATCAGTGAATCAGTGAGTCAGTCAGTCAGGACAAACTCTTTTATATATAGAGACTAGCATATAACCCGGCGCGCTTCGCTTCGCCACCATCAGCATAGCCGCCAAAATAATGAAAACAAACTTTGGCAATGATACCACCCCACCCCCATTTTCCGACCATCAGAAATGAGAAATTATTTTCCACCTACTTGGCCCGTTAAGCGTACAAACGCTAAAACCACCCCCGTCACCCATTATCCGACCTTGAGGGTGAGTAAGCGCAAACTTATCCTATTTAATTGGCCAATAGAGCTTTCAAACCAAATTGAATACATATCGGCTAAAAACCCACCCCCGCACCCATAATCCGACCTTTGCAGTGAACTTCCCGAAATAAAAAAACACGTGTTTCCATTTATTCTGACCCTAGAAGAACCTTTTGTAAGACAAAACGAATTTTATTCAGATCGGCTCACAAATAGCCATTGTCACTGAACCGAAATACGCCCACCATTATTCTTGCCTGTGGGCAGAAATTCTACCACCGAGAAATCAAAAGTCTAATTATTTTCTATAATGTGTTCACAAACCGATTTTGAAGCCAATCGGACTAAAAATAGATTTTACCATATAGAATTTTTCCGACTTTTTTCGTGCGGATTTTCCAACATTGGAAAATCTCAAGTCTAATTATTTGCATACTATCCTTACAAACCGAGTTTGAAGTCAATCGGATGAAAAATAGTGTTTTCCATATAGAATTTTCCGGCCATTTTCCTTGTGGGTGGATTTTCCACCAACAAAAAAAATCACATGCCTAATTATTTAGGGGGGCCAAACGGATGAAAAATTTTTTTCTATATGGAATTTTTCCGGGAATTTCCCGACTTTTCGGGCGCATTTTCCAACATCGGAAAATCTTATGTCTAGTTATTTTGCTTACAATCCCCACAAACCGAGTTTGAAGTCAATCGGATGAAAAATAGTTTTTTCCATGAAGAATTTTCCGGCTATTTTCCTTGTGGGTGGATTTTCCACAATCGAAAAATCGCATGTCTAATTATTTAGCATATTATCCTTACAAACCGAATTTGAAGCCAATCGGATGAAAAACAGTTTTTTCCATATGGAATTTTCCGGGAATTTCCCGACTTTTCGGGCGCATTTTCCAACATCGGAAAATCTTATGTCTAATTATTTTGCATACTATCCTTACAAACCGAGTTTGAAGTCAATCGGATCAAAAATAGTTTTTCATATAGAATTTTCCGGTATTTTCTTTTGTGGGCGGATTTTCCAACATTTGAAAATCTCATGTCCAATTACTTAGCATACTACCCTCCATGAAGAATTTTCCAGCCATTTTCTTGTGGGCGGATTTTCCGAAATCGGAAACAGTGTCCAATTATTTTTACTTTCTACAAACCGAGTTTGAAGCCAATCGGATGGAAAATAGTTTTTTCCATATGGAATTTTCCGGGAATTTTCCGACTTTTCGGGCGCATTTTCCAACATCGGAAAATCTTATGTCTAATTATTTTGCATACTATCCTAACAAACCGAGTTTGAAGTCAATCGGATCAAAAATAGTTTTTCATATAGAATTTTCCGGGTATTTTCTTTGTGGGCGGATTTTCCAACATTTGTAAATCTCATGTCCAATTACTTAGCATACTACCCTTACAAACCGAGTTTTAAGCCAAACGGATGAAAAATAGTTTTTTCCATATGGAATTTTCCGGGAATTTCCCGACTTTTCGGGCAGATTTTCCATCATCGGAAAATCTCAAGTCTAATTATTCTGCTTACCATCCTCACAAACCGAGTTTGAAGTCAATCGGATGAAAAATAGTTTTTTTTCCATGAAGAATTTTCCGGCCATTTTCCTTGTGTGCGGATTTTCCGAAATCTGGGAAACAGGTGTCCAATTATTTCGCTTACTTTACTTACAAACCAAATTTCAAGTCAATCGGATGAAAAACAAAATTTTCCCCATAGTAGCTTTTCCGGGAGTTTTCCACCCCTTAGGGGTGGAATTTTCCAAAACCCCGCCTTAGTGCTCACTTTCAACTCATAAGGAAACTTCTGTGAAAATTCCAGCTTTCTATGTCTTACCGTTCAGGCTCTACGTTGATTGCCAATCAGTGAATCAGTCAGTCAGTCAGTCTGGACAAACTCTTTTATATATAGAGAGATAATTATTTTAAATATATATTTCAACTGTTAAAATAGCAATATTTACACTCAAATTCGCTCCAGAATCATATTCTCTTTTTACGATATTTTATATATAGAAACAAAATTTATAAAAAGCGGAAAAACTTTTCTTTGGTAAATATTAACCCTCTTATAAAATGTGAAGGATTTTTAAGTCTTAAAAAAATCCTCCCTTAAGTATATATATATTAAAAGAATGACAACATAAATTTATAAATGAAGTTTCTGAATCAAATTTCGCCCTAAAAAAATTATGTTTTTATATTATGAAAAATGTAATGCAAGGAAAGGCTAAGGCAGATTTGAACTTTCAATCAGTTTTTGTGTTTTTAAGAGCTGATATGCTCCTTTTTGAATTTTACCAGCTTATTATAAGCAATATTGGACTTTAGATTTATACTATGTGCTCAAATCTATCCAAATCGCTGAAGATCTCAATTTTTGGCGGAGATGCGGCAAATTTTTTAGCAGATTTTTTCGAACCATTATTAATAAATATTTTTCAGCTTTATGAGAAATGGCCCTACGACGAGTTTTTCTGGGCTACATAAGAATAGAGAATTCCTTAACTCTAGGTTGTTTTTTTTCTGAGTGAAGGGATATCACTAGAAGCGTGGAGCGAAATTGTTTGTCCAAAAATTCGGTATATTGCAAAAAAAAACTTTTTAAGGGGGCATTTTCATAAAACACAATTTTTAAGTTCCATTACGTCCATTAATATTCTAGAAATGTTGAACCAGAATAAATTGAAAACCGAAATTCTCATTTCGGTACGTACCGGGACCTGTACCGAAACCGATATTCCTTTCGGGATTAATCCCTGATTTCTCCCGTAGAGCTTACAAACCGAATTTCATATAAATCGGTTTAAATTAGAGGGTTTAATTCCCCTTTTTGGTCAAAAAGCTTACAACCCGATTTTAAAACAGTTTGGCCATCAACAATACCATTTTCCGACATTGAAGGCGTATTTTTCGAAATAAGAAAATTTTGAATTTTGAAGGAGAGTTTTTGTATGCAATCATTTAATTCTGCTTTTGTTGCTACAGCAAGTGTACTTCGAAATAATGAAATCATCTATTAATATCAAGTTCAATAATTGTCTTAAAATGGAAAACTAAGCGAAAGTTATGCCATATCCTAAAGAAATTGAAAAGTTTATGCTTTTTATGTGTTGTGTCTTTGTTTTTATGTGATGTTGCTGTGTTGTTTTTTAGACGAACCTAACCTTAAAGTCCCGTGATTTGTGGAATTAAAAGTTGTAAGCTACTCGAGTATTCTCGCAACTAAAGATGCAATTATGTTCATTTGAATGTATATAATATTGCTTAATCAACGCTTTAGCTACATTTTGCTAGTTTGAGAAATATTTATTATTGTTACAGCTTTACTTATGAGTAATCAACTCTTAAAACAAAATGTACTTTTACGTTATATTCATAAGTAAATGCAAAAATTCAATAGACTCAATTCCAAATTTAAGCAAGAACATTATAAATGGCTTTAATCAATGTCGTCGAGGAAATTGATTTATTGGGAAATGCCATAGGACGCCCATTTGATCTTTACAGAAGGTCGAATGCGTTTAAAAAAAATAATGGCTAGCAATATTTCCATAGAGCAAAATTGAAACACCTATTTCTCTCTTAATCAAAAAATTTTACTTTCGAGTTTTTAGCACTTTCGAGGTCATTTAAAGTTATGCTAATGCATAACTATAGAACAGTACACACACAATACACAAAGGAATGCATTAGCATAACTTTAAATGACCTCGAGCCTGCTAAAAACTCGCAAGTTTGAATATTAAAGGTCGTGGGACAACCACAATTTGTAAAAAATTTTAAGTTAAAAAAATTATAACATTTTGTAGAATTGTTAAATTTATCGTTAGTTAGCAGCAAATTGATCCATATAATTCACGAAATTTTTTAATTGTATTATTTGAACATATTTGGTAAATTAATTATAACAGGAAATCCTAATATTGTATGGGCGGTACAGGTGTGCCTGGTCGGATCGGTACAAAATTTTGCGCGTTTCTTATTTATTCTATTACAATTAAATGTTCCAAGTTTCAGCACTATAACTAGATTCGTTTCATTTATGCTAAAATTTTGGCATTTGGGGCCACTGTGCTTTGGAGTGGATTTTTTCAAATGTAAAAAACATATTTCCATTTTTTGCCCCAAAGAGCTTACAATCCACTTTAAACACAGTTTGACCGATAAATTACGATTTATAAACCAGCTTAAAAATATCGCTTGAGCTTTTCCAGTCAATTTCCCTGAGGGTGGATTTTCCAAAATCGGTATAACACAATATTTCGCATACCAGTTTTAAGTCGATTGGATGAAAAACAGTTTTCGGGCCATTTTCCACATTTTCCGACAGAAATTTCAGAAAAATACACTCTTAATTTGGAGGAGGCTGGACTAGTATTAACTTAAACCCGCTGTTCTCGGTACTTGGACTTGACCTACTAATGAGAACGAAAAACACGGTTTTCGGTACATTTATTTTCATAAAAAAAATTTAATGATTTGTTTGTGATTCTGTCGTTTTCTTACTGAGGCCTTGAAACGAACACGTTCTTGAAAAATCTTTAGAACCATTTCCCTGATGATTATTTTCGATGCTTCCGCATCAGTGGCCAGAATGAATTCACTTTCATTTTAAACTATAGATTCTTTCTTCAACTTTCACAATGAGCATCTCATTAAAATGCTAAGGTGATTTGCCAGCAGTCAAAATGGCAAAAGTTCAACTGACAGGTCCTGTGATTGTATGAGAAAAGGGGTAAAAAGTGTGTGTGTGCAGTTGCGTTTCGATTCTCTGCTTATTTATGTGTGTTGAGGCAGTTGCATTCAGGTTTGCCATATACACACACACACATATACTCACTCACTCATAAGGACCATGTATTTTGCTTTCAATTTACTAATGCACTTCAGGCGAAAAAGTCAAAGGTTGTCTAGCGAAGGCAAGCAGAAAATTCCAGCAATAACAATAAAGTTGTTTTTCCTTTACTGAAGCATTATACGAGCATTGTTATGATTATGTTGGCTCTTCAACTAAAAAATGTTGCAAATATTTGTGCAACTTTTATTGGCCAGTGGAAGCTAAACATTTTCGCAATTGTGGTCACACACACACACGCACACACACAAACGTTATCTCAATAATTAATTTGTACGTGCAAAACCACGAAATCGCCATAACCAATTTTTGTGTTGACATATATATATGGCGTATACTTGATATCCGCTCAAAGCCCAGCTAACCAATTAGCTGCGAAAATTGCCCCAAAATAGCGCACATTTAAATTGTTGCTTAAATTCATTTAAATTTACCATCTGCAGGGCTGTTATGGCAATGAAAATAAATGACTTCTCATCAAAATAAAATGCTGAAAAATTAAGAAAAATGCTACCCCCCACGTTGTCCAGCTCCCTGGACATATCCAAAAAGCAAACGAAATAAATATTCGAAAAATAAGAAAACGAAAAGAGAATGAAAAAAATGAAGCAAATGAATTTAAAATGTGTAGCAGGTGTGTAGGGCCATACAAATTGTTTTGAATTTAAATTTTTTTTTTGGTTATTCAAGCCAGACACTTGAAAATATGTAACGACAGCTCCAAGGTTGCCTATGCCGTGCGTTTTGTATGCTTGGCACTACTTTTCCCTTTTTTTTTCGTTGTGTTTGTGCAACGTGGCATGAATGGCCATGCCACCCCCCCGCATGTCCCCTTTCAGGTGTCTGTATCTGCCGTTGAAGTGCAAAATGTGCAGTGTAATTAAAAGTGTGTACAAGTACAAAGCATTTCGAATGGCAACAGGGAACATTTCTCCTGCCCCCCAAACTTGAGGGTAATAATTTGAGAAATGTGAACTCTATGCAGGTCTAACCATTGCCTATCTATTTCCCGAATCTAAGCCAAAGCAATCCCTTTTACAGTGTCCGGGGCCGCTTTTAATTAACATTTGGGTTGAACATAAACCGTAAACGACATAAGCCCTTTTAGTCAAGCACTCCGGCGCAATTGCCATGTGAAATTAGTTTTCTGGTAAATCAGTGAGAAGGACAAGCACTTGACTTGAATATGTGATAATTGAGTTTTTGCCTTTTCAATAAAGAACAAAAAACAAAAATCCCCAACCTGCATATTCATACTCTCCAATTTATACTAATGGCAATTTCTGTAAATTTTCTGCAAGCATTTTCTGCATAAAATTGGTAAAGTTTATGGAATTTTTTACGTTTTTGATTCTCCACATGAGGTACTTAAAATGAAAATATTTAGTTTCTGTCTGAGTTGGCTCCTGCATTTAAAATGATAGTTAAATTATAATGGCATTTAATTTCTGCTTTTGCCAATGCTCCAAAATGCAAAAGTGAAGTGAGCGAAATCATATGAAAAGGAACTTATCGAATTAGACTCTGGGCATTCATATGGGTAATTTTAAGTCTTTGTTAGAATATGCTTAGGACTCTAACCAATCTACTACCTGTAAAAGTACACAGAAAAAAAAAGATAAAATATCAATTTAATCTTGGCTGATCAATATGATATTTTATCAAATATCAATTTTTTCATACCATTTTAATGATGAACAATATTAAATTAATCGTACTAATATCAAATTGATAAGATAATAAATAAAATGAGAAAAAAGGAGAGACAAAAATGCTTATTATCGAAATCTTAGGCACCGTACACAGAAAAAAAAAAGATCAAATATCAATTTAATCTTGGCTGATCAATATGATATTTTATCAAATATCAATTTTTTCATATCATTTTGATGATAAATAATATTAAATTAATCGTACTAATATCAAATTGATAAGATAATAAATAAAATGAGAAAAAGGAAAGAGACAAAAAATGCTTATTATCGAAAACTCAGGCACCGTAGAAAAAATATAAATAGTCCCTTAGACGTTTGCCCGCACGCGTGTGCGGTGGCTCACTGCGTTGAGACGTCATTCCATTCGTGTAAAGTGCGAGTTCCCGGGTTCGATCCCCAGGCAAGGTAATGTTTGTTAACTAACAAAAATATTTATATTTCTTTGCTTTCCAAACGGCTATGGCGCTAATATTACATAATCATTAAAATTCTGAGCGGGGAATGTATATAATATAACTTATATAAATAATATATGCGCAGCCATTCCTAATATTTTTTTTTTTTAAAACGAGAAGGCAAAGCTAACTTCGACTGTGCCGAAGTTTTAATACACTTGAAAACTTTACTCCAACTGATTTAACTGGAAAATATATAAGGATATAGATATCAGATATTTAAAATTTTAAAATCATTGATAATAAAAATTTGATACCATAAAAAAAAACTTTTCTTAGTAAAACACATTTTTCGACCGATCGGTCCTATGGTAGCTATATGCTATAGTCATCCGATTTTGATAATTTTTTTCGAAATTATGTGAAAGCATATAAAACTAATATATACCAAGATTGGGACGCTACGATAAAAAACAAAAAGTTTTTCTCACTAGAAGTAGTTTTTTGACCGTCCGTTTATATGGCAGCTATATGCTATAGTCATCCGATTTTGATAAATTTTTTCAGAATTATGTGGAAACATATAAAACAAATATATACTACGATTCAAGACGCTACGATGGAAATCAAAAAAATTTTTCTCACAAAGACTTATTTTTCGACCGATCGTTCCTATGGCAGCTATATGCTATAGTGATCCGATTTTGATACATTTTTCCAGAATTATGTGAAAGCATATAAAACTAACATATACCAAGATTAGTGACGCTACGATGGAAAACAAAAAAGTTTTTCTAACTAGAACTTGTTCTTTGACCGATCGTTCCTATGGCAGCTATATGATATAGTTATCCGATCCGGCCGGTTCCGACATATTAGTTGCGTGCAGTAAAAAGAAGACTCTGTGCAAAATTTCAGCTCGATAGCTTTAAAACTGAGAGACTAGTTCGCGTAGAAACAGACAGACAGACGGACAGACGGACAGACGGACAGACAGACAGGACGGACGGACAAGCGGAAATGAACTCAGCTCGTCGTCCTGATCAAGAATATATATAGTTTATGGGGTCGGAAATGAATATTTCTATGCGTTACAAACTTCTGGGCAAAATTAATATACACTTTTCAAGTGTATAAAAATGCCACTTTGATCTTAAACATATCATTTTGATATGATCGAAAATATCAGTTTGATATTTTCGAACAGGTCAATTTCATCTGCATCTTATCGGCTTTTTTTTATATGAAAAAATGTCATATTGAGTCCCAGATCATATCATTTTTTTTTTGTGTAGAAAAAATATAAATAGTCCCTAAGACGTTAGCCCACACGCGTGTGCGGTGGCTCCATGCGTTGAGACGTCATTCCATTCGTGTAAAGTGCGAGGTCCTGGCTTCGATCCCCCAGACAAGGTAAAGTTTTGTTAACTAACAAAAATGTTTAAATTTCTTTGCTTTGCAAACGGCTATGGCGATAATATTACATAATCATTAAAAAATTCTGTGCGGGAATATAATATATATATAAATAAAATATCTAATATATATGAATAAAATGTGCGGACCAGCCAATTCCTAATATTTTTATACCCTTGCAGAGGGTATATTAAAATTGTCACGATGTTTGTAACGCAGTGAAGGAAGCATTTCCGACCACATAAAGTATATATATTCTTGATCAGCATGACGAGCTGAGTTCATTTCCGTCTGTCCGTCTGTCCGTCCGTCCGTCCGTCTGTCCGTCTGTCCGTCTGTCCGTCTGTCCGTCTGTTTCTATGCTATCTCCTCCCTCAGTTTTAAAGCTATCTTGACCAAACTTTGCAAAAACTCTTTAAATACAAATACGCTGCACATTTGTCGGAATCGGCCGGATCGGATGACTATATCATATAGCTGCCATAGGAACGATCGGTCCAAAAACTAGTTCTAATGAGAAAAAATTTTTTGTTTTCCATCGTAGCATCACCAATCGTGGTATATATTAGTTTTATATGCTTCCACACAATTCTGGAAAAATTGATCAAAATCGGATGACTATTGCATATAGCTGCCATATAAAACGGTTGGTCCAAAAATAGTTCTAGTGGGAAAAACTTTTTTGTTTTCCATTGTAACGTCACCAAACGTGGTATATATAAATTTTATATGATTCCACACAATTCTGGAAAAATTAATCAAAATCGAATGACTAAAGCATATAGCTGCCATATAAACGGTCGGTTCAAAAACTAGTTTTAGTGAGAAAAACTTTTTTGTTTTCCATCGTAGCATCACCAATCGTGGTATATATAAGTTTCATATACTTCCACACAATTCTGGAAAAATGTATCGAAATCGGATGACTATAGCATATAGCTGCCATAGAACGATCGGTCAAAAAACTTATTCTATTGAGAAAAACTTTTTGTTATCAATGGTAGCGCTTTTCAAAACTGCAAGGGTATTTAAAACATCGGCGCAGCCGATGTTAGCCTTCTATTTTTTTTTTTTATTAAAAAATACCACTTTGATCTTAAACATATCATTTTGATATGTGTGAATATCAGTTTGATATTTTCGAAGATGCATCTTATCGGCTATTTTTTGACATGAATAAATGTCATATTGAGTCCCAGATCATATCATTTTTTTTTTATGTGTACTTACTCATTTCACCCTGCACAGAACATCAGACACTATAAGATGCACACAAATTTATTTTTATATATCACGTAAGTTTCATATTTGAACGATACGATGAAACGCTCCTCTTCCATTAGTAGACTTCGAACTCAAGATGGTTACGAATGGAACACCATGGACAAACTATTTCTCAACGATGATGGATTGGTGCACCAGCCGAGTTGATAAAGCCCTGTCCGTCTGTCTGTTTCTATGCTAACTCCTCCCTCACTCTTTGATCAAAATCGGATGAATATTCCTATCGTATAGCTCCAAACCACAATTGGCTTCTGGCTTGGTCAGCTAAATGGTAGCAGAAAGTGACTCCATCTGTTGGCCAGCTTGTGAAAGGTTCTAAGCAAAAATGTAATTTTCGTAAGAAAATCAGGAAAACATTGCTTATATAAAATAAAGAAAGTGCAAAGGAATTTAAATATCGCGTTCGCAGTTTGGATGTTCTTCTCATCTCTTTCTATTTCACAAATTTCTTTTATTAATTTAAATCTTATCATTATTATATTATAAGTATCGATCTGAAACTTTTTAATATCAATTCGTGGCTATGATATTGTTTTGGATCGGAAAGATATGTTTTTCTAACCTTATGATTAGAAAAAATTCTAATTTTTAAAAGATAACTTTAAACAGCAAAGATTAAATTGAACTTGACCTTTAT